>CAJHNH020001208.1:0-190054 GCA_905116865.2 Candidula unifasciata | reverse complement strand
ATTCCCCCCAAAATTTTTTTTGCTTTAATATCAAAAAAACAGATACGAAGCATTTTGTTTTTAAAAACTGAGTTTAAAAGGGAAAGAAAATAAAAGGGAAATAAAAAAAAAAAAAAAATCGTTCAAATTCTCATTAAGGCAAATGTGTTTTAACTCCTTTAAGATCTTACCTTGGTTCAAGTGTTAAGTCTAAAATGAGTACTATATAATATCCTAAAAAGTAAAAAAGGCGGGTGGGGGTGGATTGGTCAAAAAAAAATATAATCTGGGGACTGCTCCTCGGGCCAAAACTTTTAAAAATGATTCTTTCTTTTTTAGACAGCTGTAAAGTTAGATACGTCAAACCGTAGCCCTTTGGGGTTATATTTTTTATTTAAATTTTGAACCGGGGCACAAATACCCCTTTCCCAATCTTCTTTTTGATCACCAATCATGGAAAACTGTTCATCATGACGCTGTTTCTGAACAAGACGAGCCGACCATATTAGTCCCACGCGGGACTGTCAACATTTTAACAAAAAAAAACAAGACACCGACTTTGGATGTTATAGATCACAATAACCCCACCAGCCTGCACACTTTCCACTATGACCACTCTCATAGGTCGACTCATGGAGATGAATTCAACTTACCGGCCAATCTTGACCAGCAACTGTTAGTTGAACAACAGTACCCTCCGCCTCCGAGAAATCTGCACTACTGTATCAATGATGATGAATATGCTGTTGTGTGCAAACCCATGAAACAGCCACAAGACTTCCTCGCTGTAGACATGCCTCGGCAGTGCGATCATTATGCAGATAATGGCGACATTGATTTCTGCCCAGCAGCTGGACCGTACGACAAGATGAGAGCACAAGCCGATAGTGGTACTTGGAGATCAAACGGAAACACAAATAGATGGATTGATGACACGTAGGTGTCTCTGGCTGCAACTGTGCGATGTTGCGGCTTCAGTAATAGGTGCAGTAAGATAGATATGTTTACATGGCTTATTCGATGTTGGTCGGAGCAATTATGTAGCTGAAAAGCGGAGATGATAAGCCAGGTACATAACAATATGCTGAATATGTTAATTAACTCCAGTCTCTCATATTATTAATAATATTTTATTTTGATGACTCCTTAAACTAATTGAACGATGTTGTCCACAATCCACTGCACCGGATGTTTTTGGTAAAGGTATGAGAAGGTACGTGTCCACTGTTATAAATACGATTGAACAATTCTGTCAAAACTTCTAAACCCAGTTCACCGGTAGCTTTCAATTCTTCAAGCGTCATGTTATCTGGCCCTGGACATTTACATTTCTTCATTTGGTTTATAGCATCATCTACTTCTGCTTTCAGAATTGGAGGCCCTTCCCAGTACTCAAGACTTTCTTTGTCTGGTCTGCTGTTACCATCGTATAGCTCTTTTATATACTCAGTCCATCTTTCAGTTAGCTACTCTTTGTCCAATAATGTGTCACCCTTTCATGTTCAAGCAACTACTTGCTTGTATTTTCTAAAAGATGATAGTTCTTGTATTTCGTGTAGACATGTCTTGTGTGTTCTCTCTAGGGATTGTGTGAAAGAAGACATAACTGGAGCAGGGAAAATGTTTTCAGATGACTATGAAATGATTTGCTCAAGAGAAAACGTTAAGTAATACAATATGGAATTCTAAATTGTAAAGTTTTAAAGCCAAGTTACGTATTTTAAATTCTAATGTTATTTCAGTTTTAACATAAGCAAGTGAAAGTTGGAGAACAACTAACGACATGGAACGAAAGTTAAATGTATTCGAAAACAAATGTCTGAGAAAAATTATGAAAATAAAATAGGATAAATTCGAAAGAAATGAAAAAAATAAGAGAAATGTCTGGGCAACCACTAGTATCAACAGTTATAAGACAGAGAAGATGGCTCTATACTAGACACATCCTGAGAAGAAACCAGCAGAGAATCACCAAACAGGCATTACAATGGGAAATAAAGGGATTAAGGAGGTGTGGACGCCCAAAAGAAACCCTAAGACGAAGGTTGATGAAAGAAGCCAAAGCTGCTGGACTGGATTCTAGCCAAGATATTGAACTGATTAAACAGGATATAAAGGAATGGAGAAATAGACTGCGAGCCCTGTGTTACATATACTGGCACCACAGGGTAATGAATACAAAAAACAACTTGGAATTTGTGATGAAAAAGTTTCAGATTAACTTAGTTTCAATTACAAACCGGGCAATGTGTTAGTTTCGATTATGGTATTAGCGTTGAAACATACAGAAATCAATGGCAAATTACCGAATGTTGAGCTGAGTTAAAAACAGGTATCGTAACACTTGGGAATGTCCCATATGCACTCCGTCATCGTCTTCAGCAGCCAGTAAAGAGTTTAAATGCTGAGGTTGTCAGAAATCCACCTCGACACGGGTTTAAATCCCAAACCATTTGGGCGGGCAAATCAAATGGCCCTTAAAAGTGTTCGCGACCTGCTGGAAAGGATATGCAACAAAATTTTCACATGTAAGCACATTCGCCATTTGTTCTGCTTCGGATGATTTTCAAATGTCCATAAAAAAAAAAACATTTTACATTTGAAACATAGCTATTTATAACCTTCCTGTGTGAATTCCATTGTGTGTGCGTGATGGGTGGGGAGGGGGGAGATAGACACACAGCCTCCCTTACAAGTATATCGTAAAGGGGTTTTCCTTCGTAGTCGGAGTGCATTTGTCTAAGAGGCGAGGAACCAACAGTCTGCATAAAATAAGCCAGATATGTAAAAACGTATGTGCACGTAAAACTCAAGTTCTGGAACAAGAGAAATGTCCAGAAGTGGACAAACAACCAGAAACTTCCGCAGGAGTTTACCGCCGGTAAACACTGAGAACCGTTAACATGTTATAGCCGTTTCCTGTTGCATAAGTTTCATTTTCCCTAATGGTTTAACGGTATGTTGTGTGTATGGGGGGGGGGGGGAGGGGTGTAAGTTAAATATAACTCACAGTAAATCAAAAATCTAACACATACACAGGTTTATTTAAACTACACTATCGTACCATTTTTAAACGAGACAAACCAAAATTATTTGGAGATATATTTCATAGTAGTGTAAAAATGCCGTCAGATTATTAAATATGCAAGAGTGTAAGTGTGCGCGAGTGCGTGTGTACGCATGCGTTGCAGTGTACGTTCGTATTTACTCTAGATAATGTAATCGCCATTTTATCTGGAAAAAAAAAAAAAAGCTATATGACTTTTGTCATACTAGTGACGCATCAAGCAAATTATGATAAACGTATACTTTATCATAGACCAATCGGTAATCGGTGGATGATGGAGCGCCTTTACCTCCCATGAAAGTAACAGGTACTCATTATAGGCTGTGTCGGGGCCTGTGCCGAGGTACATTTATAAGAGAGAAACAAAATTCACCTAGATACGGGTTCGAACTCATGATTAGAACAATTCCGACTGAGAGGTGAGCGTTTGGTCTTTTGGCTCCAGACAGATTCCCATTTAGTTTCTAAGATGATATATTTATGGGTTTATTCAGACATAACACGTACCTAGACCTGAACTCCCTTCCAATTTCCGATAAATCAGAATTTTTTTTTTTTTTTTTGGGTCGACATTTTCTAGAATGCCCTCTTGTACGGATGAGTCTAGTCGATCTAAACTGCTTTAGACAGAAGACCGTGGATATGCTGTGTATAATTTGTTAAGGATGGGGGTCATAAAAAAAACATACAATCTCCAGTCGATCGATCGATTGATTGATCAGTTGCCCCCTCTGGTTTGCTACCTTAAAATTTACCATACCAATCAAAGATTAAACAATCTCAGTCCAGACGACAGACCAACAAGGTTTACCATACAAACCTAAGATTACACAAGCTCAGTTTGGATGGCAGACCAACAAGGTTTACCATACAAACCTAAGATTACACAAGCTCAGTTTGGATGGCAGACCAACAAGGTTTACCATACAAACCTAAGATTACACAAGCTCAGTCCGGACGACAGACCAACATGCTATGTCACAGAGATCACATTCAACCTCCAAAGAAGTTGTAATTAAGGCACATGTAACCGCTACACAAGCCAGATGTCACCTGCAACCCTATAAGGATCAGAACGAGGCGCTAACTTTATGGTGTTGTGGATTTATTTAAAGTGTTAAGTCGTTTCCGGAATACAGCATACTTGATCTCTAGCTGTGGGTACTAGTAAAGTGTCTTACACACACACACACACACACACACACGCGCGCGTGCTCGCACAGAAAGAGATAAAGATAGATAGAGAGAGAGAGAGAGAGAGTGTGTGTGTGTGTGTGTGTGTGTCTTCGCCGGCATGCACATGCGCGCGCACATGCACACATATTAGATTCATAATGTTCATGCCTCTTGTTCTATTAACTGGAGAAAAAGTGCATGTTTGCATGGAGCTGCGTGCATTTCGTTTTTTCCCCATATGATCAGCTACTGTGCAATTATGTGCATGTATGTCCTTAGTGATTAACAAAACAGTGCCTTTCTCTTATCATCATCATCATCATTCATCACTATGCGTTGTATATTCATTTAAAGCTGGTTGCAAGGAACCTTCAGTACCTTCAGTTTGTTGTTGTTGTTGTTGTTGTTGTTTTTTGCCCCACCCTATTTTTTTTTTAAGTAAACATAGGCGCTTGAACCTGGGGTTCAGTCATCTTGAGGCCCCCCCCCCCCCCCCCCCCCCCCACCCCCCAAAAAAAAATTTAGGTTCATTACAAATATTTTTGAAGAATAGCCCCTCTTCCATCATGTATAGTCGTTCTTGTCAAAAACTGTTTCGTAAATTTTATATAATTTAAAATGTATTATATATTTTTTTGCTATTCAACACATAAAGGTATTAATAATTATTATATTATTACTGTTACGCAGTTGACAAGGCTTAAACCCCTTTGAGCACCCCGTCCCACCAAGAAAATTGTAAGGGGTCTGAGAGCGACCAGTTCCTTTTTGGCGTTCCTTGCTGGTAAATACGTGTAGGCTTCTGTCAGTTTATCTTTTCATGATATCACTCACCTTAATTAATCAAACCTTCCTCATGTAAACTTCTTTCCCTCCAGTACATTCGAACTATTTATATTTAACCAGTCGGAGTATAGCAGTTGAAAGGTGTTTTCTTCAATCCCACTTTTTAATTATAATGATTATTTGTAACATTCTGAATACTTGAATACATTTTTTACTTGCAACATCCAGTTTCATTGTTGGCGTTTTATTTTTGACATGAGATCTAAGTCGTCCCCATGTGGGATGCAATTTTTTTTTAATTCAAGCCCCCACCCTGGCTTCTGCCGGGGGCCCTGAATATGCCGTGGCATAGACATGGCCTAGCCATAGATATGGCCTGGCGGCTGAAAGGGGTTTTCTGGGACCTCTCCACGGGTGATCCTCATCCACTTGGTGACACTTTGTGTCACCGGGTGTTTATTTCTTGAGGGATGTCCTGGTGGGGTAGATCTACCTACCTATCTTTGACATGAGTTTACTCGCTGTTTTTTTATGCGATGCTCATTTCCTACCCACTTTTTACTTCTTTTCTCCGATATTATTGTCTACTTTTGTGCATACAGTTATATTTCTGAGCGATTCTATTTTGCCCCCACATTATTCATCGCCTTTGCTTATCCACCTGTGGACTAATTGTAATACAGATTTAGAGGTAAAATTTGTAATTCTGGTGTATAATTAAAAATGTTTCTGTTTACTTGTGAGAAACTGTTTCATACAGGTAAGAAACGTTGCTGACTCCATTTTCATTATCTTTCTCATTTCTGCTCTATGCTGGATCCTCTCTTTTTTTTTTTTTTTTTTTTTTTTTTTTCTTCTTCTTCTTGTTCTGCTTCTTCCTTCTTTCTTCTTCTTCTTCTTCTTCTACTCTACTACTATACTACTTCTTCTTCTTCGTCTTTAAAAATATAAGTTCGTTCTTCATTCGTGCTGCTGCCGCTTCTTCTTCTTCTTCTTCTTCTTCTTCTTCTTCTTCTTCTTCTTCTTCTTCTTCTACTACTACTTCTTCTTCTTCTTCTTCGTCTTTGAAAATAAAGTTCGTTCGTTCATTGGTTCGTTCTTCTTCTTCTTCTTCTTTTTCTTCTTCCTCTTCTTCCTCTTCTCCTTCTTCTTTTTCTTCTTTTTCTTCTTCTTCTTCTTCTTCTTCTTCTCCTCCTCCTTTTTCTTCTTCTTCTTTTTTTTCTTCTCCTCCTCATCCTCCTTTTTCTGTATCTACTTTTGTGTGTATCCCATGTGGAAGAGATTGCCACTCCTGCAGTCACAGCAGATGCTTTCCCCAAAGCACATCTCCATAGTCCCCCTGGACTGACGGATGCCATTATCTTCTTCGTCTTCTTCTGCTTTTTCTTTATCTCCAAAAGAAGCATACTTCATCAACGACCTCACGTTGTGGCGTCCTTCCTTTCGTTATCGCCTGTAGTTCACCCTATGTCCTCCCAGTAATTTTAACCTCACTCACTAATTTCCTTCTCCATGTGCCTTTGACCCTGTGGGGCCCTGTGTGGGGACAGTGTGGGGACAGTGTGGGGACAGTGTGGGGACAGTGTGGGCCCTGTGTTGGGACAGTGATTTGTTAATACGTTTAAGTTTGCCATCATCTTTTATTAATTATCTTAGATAAAATCGCCTAGGAAATGTTCCGAGCGTCTTCCAACTCTCATTATTTTTACCGTTGAATTAATACTGTCTTTCCTGACAGCAATGGTTCTTCGACACAATGTTGTCCATTTAAACGTTGACGCAAAAAACTTATTGACAATACATTGTTTGGCATATTTCGCTGTATCTCGCCGGGATTTACATGGACGCGTAATGAATTAATAGCGATGTGTTTACAAGTCATTATATTAAAGAAATTAATAATAAAATAGACACTTAAATGAGACGTGTTTGGATCGATGAAGCCAGCAACCATGAGAATATCTACGAACGCCTATGAGAGGAACCAGAGTTGGCAGATTGGATTCCACGCGTGATATCAAAAGAAATGCCCAAGACAGAACAGAATGCAACAATCAGCTGGGTTCTATATGGTGTATGAACGGCATAACATAATGATGATGTAAGTAAAGTAAAAAACCGTTTTTACGCCAGTGATGTTTGAGGCACATGATGCTAGATTTGCATTTAAATAGTCCAGGCGACACCTGTTTGGAATTTGGTTAACATCACATACGGATTATGATGATGACCTAAAAAAATGAATCCTTTTTGTTGAAATATATTGCAGGAAACTACTGGACATAAATTTGCCTATAAAACCACACAACAGCCAGATGCTGTTGGGGGTGGTTCTGCACCGTCCTGTAAAGGATACGCAACTAACCTATATTGCAGGACCATGTGATTTGTGTATTTCAGCTGAAAGGATTCATTTTATATCAATGTAAATTATGTAGTATGCGCCTTACAATTTCTTGAGGCCTTGAAAGTGGTTTTACAGAAGAGTTGTTAAATTCACTGGACACCCCCAAAAAAGCGACCTTGATGATTTGAAAGAGGCGAGAGCTAGAAGACAACTGATCAAAAACATTAAAAAGAGACAATCAAGAAAACTAGAACATACTCCGACCACTGGAAAAATCAACGGAGAACGAGATAGATGAAGCCAGTATGAGAACATTTTTGACAGCCTTTTGTCATGGTATAGAGGGGTGTCAGTACATGAACTGATATATGCTGTTGAAGATCACAAAGTTTGAGCCAGGCGGCAAGGCACTTGATGATGATGATGATGATGACGATGATGATGATGATGATGGTGGTGCACCTGGCTAGTTACAACGAAATCTACCCGACAATAAATTGTGCAATGTGTGTGTGTTGTCATTATTTCGTAGTTTAAACGTGTCCATTTCATGTCCCTTGTCTCATTCTCACAGCCTGATAACTCATGTGTCCCACATTTTGAGACAGGGTTTCAGTCCGAACGAGTTTGCTTTGTTTATAAAAATCACATGGCAAAAGAATGATTTGCTGGTAATGGATTTTAATTTTCCCTGGCAGTTTTAACATAGCTGTTACATTCTTGTGTGTTTACAGATATTGTTTGATAAAATAATGTTATTTTGGGACATTTTCAATTTTCCAAACTAGTTTGAATGTGGTGCTTTGTTTATAGACATTGTTTGGTGAAAGAATGTTTGTTTCATATCAAGTTCTTGACAAATGTGTGATGTGTGTACTTTTATGTATGCATGCACAATCTAACATACAACTGGTGGCAATAGTTTTCAGTGTACAGTTCATTGTCTATGGATAATTGTTTCAGAAAACCATGTATGTATTTTTGTTTTTGTTTTCAAATGTACTACTAATGAACGCATGGTTTATACGTAGATTTTAAACGAATGAAGTGTACTATGCTGATCTCGTGTGTCCGCAATTGATGAATTACGTCACCAACAATGGTATTATTTAAACCAATTTTTCCCAAAGTGGGGTAATACGTGCAGCAGGAGAAAATCAACCCTAAGCCTCACGAACTCAGGTGGGCCCACTCTGAAAATGTCTAAGAGCTCGTGGGCAGAAGCATTTGTCGACGAGAGATTACTTCTACTGATGATTGGTAGACTCCTGCTGTACATGCTACCCTGTGGAGTTTCTTCTTATATATTTTAAACGAATGAAGTGTATTATGCTGATCTCGTGTGTCAGGAATTGATGAATAACGTCACCGATGATGGTTATTATTTAAACCTTTGTTTCCCAGAGTGGGGGTGCTGGAACAGTCCGGGGGGCAGTTTAGCCTCAGGTGCAGCTGTAAAGTATTAAAATATGACAGCTAGAGAGAAAGAGAGAGAGAGAGAGAGAGGGCGAGTGAGAGAGAGAGAGAGAGAGAGAGAGAGAGAGAGAGAGAGAGAGAGAGAGAATTTGATAAAGGAATCATTTTGGTGTAACTTTCTTAACGTACTGTGGCAGATGAAAATCGCGGTGACTGTCTATTTTTCAAAATAAAGTAAATATGTTATAACCAAATATATTTAGCCTCCTCGTGAAAGAATATGTTATTTTTTAGTCTTGTTTTAATATTCCTTAACTAGGAGAATGAGTTAAAGATGGTCTGATCTGAAACTTCAACAAACAGCATTTACTCACAACAGGCATTTTTAAATAAAAGACTTTCTGTACCAGCGATTTGACAGATTTAAACACATATCATCTTCAGCTTATACTGACTGTTCAGCCGTTGAATCAGTAAAGCAGATAAGGAGTCTCTCAGAGCAGAGTAATTGAGCCAGCGCTCTTCATGATTTACATAACTGCCGTTAGTACATGTTGTTACTAGCAACCTTCCTGAACGAGAGCTCTATAGAACCAAAGCTTGTTAATTGCTGTTTAGACGGCAACTAAAAACACCACAATAGCCTCCAGTGGAGAAAGTCTAGAACTAGATAAAGAATTGGGTCTAAAAACTTTTATTTACCGTATTGTTTTTCCAGACGATAGTTTTATGTTATGTTAACGAGAAGTATATGAATCGAAGCCACTTATTAAAAAGTCAGGGATGAAATTCATCCTCGTCAGGACACAAAACTAGGCATAATGGCAGAGACCAGGTGTTGCATATGCTGCAGGATTCCTCGTACGGCCTGTTTTGAAAGGTGACACCAGTACATTCGTAACGAGGTATGCTGCAGAAGCGGGCGGGTCAGATGAGTAGTGTGTTGTTCTGTCTGTTCGTCTCCCGGAACACCCCATATATAGACAAACTTCAAACCAGGGCTAAGGGCCTGGTCTGCACTGCCATAATGTTTTTGGATGGTTTTTTTTTTTTTTTCTTCAAAAATGACATTGACTCCCAGGTCGACCGAGCTTTAAGTGGGTAGCAGGTGCAGTCATGGGAAGTAAAGACTGCCAGCTTGGTGCTGACTACATGACCCACCAAGTGCCGATTGGTCTATAAAAATAAATAGGCCTAGCATTACATACCCAATATGCCTAAAAGCGTGCAAAGGGACCTTTTAAAAAAACAAATGTCCCCGTCCTAGCATAAGTAAGGTTAGTCGCCTTCCCTTTGCACTTCTCTGTCTGAAGTCACTGGCACAATCTGGGGTGATAAGTTTGGTTACGTAATATAAAATTATGTGACAACATAGGCAACTGTCGACTACTGTTATACGAAAGGTTTAAGCTTTAAACAACGGATTAACATCATGGCACAGGGGCACTAACCCGTAAGTGCTCAGGTCTGCTTTTAACTCAAGTCCGAAGAATCTCAGCGCAGTGCGCAAAATCCGTAGCACTGCCGAGGATCCTGAAATACTTTGGGTAGATTTTCAACTCCAAATTTTGACTAGGCAGCGCAGTTGGGCTACTCTTTTCGATTTCCAATTGCCAAGGGATTTTTTTTTACGTGCACAACAGTACACACGGGTGTCCGATCTTACTACACAGAGACCAGGGGAAATTACTAGTAGTCCACGTGAAAAAAAAATGCAACCTCCTGTGTTATATGAAAGCAAACTATCTACAGAAGCGTCGATTTTAAGGAGAAAAAATATCAGGGAAAAGCATAAATCATTTTTCAAGACAAACTTTGACACAGCTTGCAAATATAGAAAATGACATAATGATGTGTGAAGCACCTACACCAGGACTATTGATAAACTGTCCATTCTTATCCAGTCCTAGGAATAATTTCCACACACGCACACAAAGTATGAACAAATAGCATTATCACCTTGTATACTCAAAAATCTTATAAAGTATAGAGGACATTAAATGGTATGACAGAATCACTTTGGGAGAGAACTTGGACAAATTTAATAAGTGGACCAAAAGATGAAGAAACGACTCTAGCGTTGGATAGGACACACGTTGAGAAACATGAGAACAATAAAACTAGAAGGTTTTTGCTCTGGAACCACCAGGGGCATAGAAATAAAAGAAGATTCCCCCCCCCCCCCCAAAAAAAAAACACAGAGTGAAGTTAAAAAGATGGGGGAGGACAAGGGCAGAGCTGCATGCAAAAACAACAGATAAAATGACTTGATCTAAGCTGTCTGAGGGCTGTGGTAATTTAGGAGAATGTTAAAAAAAAAAACAGCAAAGACCACTTAAGGAGGTCTCGGATGTTGCACATTTCTTTTATGAAGAACAATTTGTTTAAACCTGGCAATTTTCTTGCTTGAACTCTTAAAACAGAAATTTCTGATATGAAGAACCATTTCTTGGGTCCCCGATGAGTTTTCCTTATCATGTCTGCACTGTATGTAGTTAGTTATGCTGTGTGTGATGAAATCCCGGTGAGGGTTGAGGGATAAAAATAACAGCAGACACAATGCCCCTTAACAAGCTTGCTTTAAAAAGGCAACTAATTAAGAGTTTGTTACAACTTGACATTTTGGGCTGAAAGGTGCAGGCTAGCTGTCAAACCACAATGCAATGTACCAATGACTCTTGGAAAGCTGCAGAGTAAATTTGTCCTGCTAGATCAGACACAGTCTGCTGTGTACTTGTATCGCACACAATCATCAAACGACTGTATCAAAGATAGCCAGACTGACCAAATAGCATCAACGCACCTGCATCACAACGAACACCTCAAGCTATGGTGAACCAGTCAGCGTCGAACCAGGCGGACTTAGGTGGCAAGGAGACCAGAAGAGACCAAACAGCAACAATCAGTTGATTGATTGGCACCTTTCCGTCTGTCAGACAATAGTCTTACATTGTGCTATGAAGAGGCATGGGACTCACAACCCATGGCGATGTCTTTATGGCCACAAAGCCTGGGCAGTACTGTAGAGACCATATGTTGCCGATGCATTATGATCATGATCCCTCTTTCTACCTGCCTTGTTTACTCCAAAGGAAAGGTAACACCAGTATGTCTGGAACAAAGCAGGCTGCAGAAGCTGCTAGATCTCAAGAGCAGTGCTCTATCGGTCATTCTGTCAGAGCTTCTAGACCAGCTGCCAGCCAAGGCTAAGGGCCTAGTCTGCCCTGCCATAACATAATATTTTCATGTTGCATTTCCTCTTCCTAGGATAAGACTGGTATCCCCAATGTGCTCCTCCGCCCAAAACTGTTGGGACAATATGGGATAAATAGCAACAATCAGCATTTAATGAAATAACAGCCAAATAAATTAACACTAATTATAAACCAAAGCTGCCTGTACATGTCACACATGGATAAAACAACAAGAAAACAGACAGTAACATATGCATGATCATTTTAATACAATATTAATAAAACAATCAAGCTGAGCCACACACACACACAAGTTAAACTAAACAGATTTTCGATGAATGACATGAAACAAATAAATGCTTATTACACAAATTACAAAACACAATGTATTTATGAAAATGACAGAAATAAAAACAGGAATGAACCGAAGAAAATATATTTTTTTTTTTTACCATATGTACACAACATAATAAAATAATCAAAAAAATGTATATGGCCAGGGTAGAGACAACTCTGGCGGACGTCCCACAATATAATACAAAGAAATATACCCTGACACCCATACACACTCAAGTATTTGTCACACATAAAGTACATACTTATCTGGTAAATAACAACAACACACAGATGTAAAACTGAATTCTGATGCTTAGAAAATCAACAAAGATATAAGTTAACTCTAATAAAATACACAACATTACGTTCTTCTCAATAAAACATGTTGGAATATCACGTTTTTCAAGTTAACAAATAAAAAAAAAAACAGTCATCCATGTAAGCTTGTGTGAGATTAAACCTTCTTCTTCTGTATTTTTCCTTTAAAAGTGTGGCTGGCACAGCTCGGTTGTGATATCACTACCTTTCAGCTGAACACATCCAATTTTATGGCACATTTATTAAATCTTTAATTGCCCAGAGACAAGGAAAAATGCAGAAAAACTGACACTTCTGGTTGGGTTCAATACCTTGTGAATGTCGCTTTTTCTGACTTGTCTAGAGTGACATGCTTACAAGACGCTACTGGCTGAGTTTGTGCCTGTGCAATTGTTAAGAAGGTAAAGATGTGAATATATTAACTAAATACCAATACAGTATTTAGGGGGGGTTTTCCTTTGAGCTAAATGTTTTTTTTGTTTTTGGGAAAGCAACATTGACATCAGATTTCAATGTAAGCATCCATGATAGAGGTCACGAGGTCATGGCATGAGACATCTGATACACTGTGTTTTTATTAGTTCCCAGGGACAGTATTTCATTTAATGCTTCACCCTGTTTGTGTTCGTTGTCATATATCTCTATTCATTACAAAAAAGTAATTTTAGAATGTAGTTAACTACATTTTTAACGAATGTATTAGTGACCTGTGTAACAAAAGTGTTTGTAACGATTTTCTTTTCTGAAATTCTAACGAAAATGTTTCGTTAAGTAGTTCCCGGGTCAGAAGTGTTAAGAGACTGAGGATCTACTCTTTTCCAACCAAAATGGAGCTCCATAAGCCATATAGAGAACTAAAATTAAATTAAAACAATCAAGGTTACCCATCAATTCTGATAGTCATTTATAGCAACCATTACATTCATTTTACCTACCATTACATTTGAAAGCCACTGTGGTGTAGCGGCTAGATGCTTGTCTATGAGCCCAAAGGTCATGGGTTCATATACGCTATCAGATTGTTCTTAAAATATTACCTTAGCCCTCGGATTGACCCATCCTAAAATGGGTACCAGGAAAAGTCCTGGGAAGTAAAGGTGGCTAGTGTGATGCAGACCACATCAACCATCAAGCGCTCACTGGTATACATAACAGAGGCCTTACATTATACGCCCAATATGCCTTTAGGCATGGAAAATGGTCCTTTACATATTTTTTCTGTTTAAATTTACATTAAATTTGCAGTTTACAATTACGATAACTTTGTAGCTAACATAACAGTGTATTTATAGCAATTATTAAATCAACTTTGTAGCCATTAAACTTTACAGCCACCTGTACATTAACTTTCTATCAACCTGTACATTACCCTTGGAAAAACAACACTACTAACTTTGTATTAACAATTAACTTTGCAGAAACTACTATTTGTAACATTTTCAGTATCAAGAAGTTGTTACTATAAGTCCATTTCTTACTATGGCACAATCTAATATATGTCAAGACCAATCAGCAGCCTTCTACTAATGTAGATTACTCTCATTGTGCAAATTTATCTAACTGTCCTCATGCCAGAGAAATTCAGTCTCAAATAAATGCACACTACAAACAAAAACAGGCACACATCTTTATATAGTTAACCCTGAGAACCCCACTCCCCATTACACATCTTCAACCAGAGCTCCTTGCTTGAACAAGCCTACACTCCATTACATTTGATCTCTTTTGATAAACAGTAAAATAATATATTGCACAATTTACTGTCTGGCAGATTTTGTGGTATCTCATCAAAATCAATCACAAGAGAGAATCTAATTCTACGTAAGTGATTAGCTTGACTCCAGGCAAGGGCAGTGCCTCCAGGGTTATTTACGACACATTGAATAAGCGTTTACTAAAACTAGCTGAAGCAGCAAAAAAAAAAATGAACTCTTCTGCTTTGCATACAAAAAAAAAAAAAGACGTTCTAAACTTTAAAATATTACAGTAATCTCGTGGTTAATATTGACTTTTCAGCTGAGATATGAACAGTGTAACTAGACAATGTGATTTTTGTATTTAAGGTGTATTGATTTTTTATTCAACTGTATTTATTTCTATCCTTCATCACATGTTGACTTAACTGTAGTAAGTAATGCACCTGATGAGATATGAGACAGTGAAGTATCCCAGGCAATAGATTGTGCAATGTATTGTTCTTGTCTGCAGGATTTGAAAAGTCAACAAAATCTTCATCTGTAAACATTATACAGAATCTAAAAAAAAAATACTTTCACGGTGGACTTAAAATAGAGGTGGGGATTGGGGGGGATGGGGGGAGGGGGGGGGGGGGGGGGGGAACGGGAGTGCAGACCAGGCAATGTGTACATATGACAATCTCAAATACTGTTTATATAATCTTCTTCTTCTGCATTTGTCATTAAAAGGGAGGTTGACATGTTGCACTGCAGTTAGTTAGGCTGTAATATCTGTGTTTTTCAGTCCAACACACTGATTTCAGCAAATCCCTAATTAGTAGCCTCTTATGACATGCTTGTGAGGGAGAAGTGAGCCTGTTCTTTTTTTCCCACCTAAAATGGGGTTCTCGTAACCCATACAGGGAGTTTATAAAGAAAGTATCTTATATAATAGTGCATTCAACGCTACACACATTGCAACATTCTCACAAATCAATACCAAGCAGACAACAGTGATATGTTATATAGTGAAATTTATAGAAATAATCTATTTTGTTTTCTGTATAAAATATGACCAAATTCTGTACAGAAAAATATAAATATGACTATGTACAACACTGTCCGGGAGACAATGACACGAGATTAAGGGGAACAACATACTGGTCAACATCTGAGCTGGCAGAAGCAACTAACTTCAATGTCAGACTCAATTATCATTAGCAATTTCTTGACTCACATAAAAACAAAAATCAATGCTGGCCATCACACTTACCTCCCATCCCATTAAAACAACAACTGTCATTATCATTACTGTTTACGGCAGTGTAAGGACAGGATAGGACAGGACAGGATAGGACAGGAGACTCTTGTGCTTAAGGACTGAGGGCCACATGGCTAGTGCAGTCATCATAGAGAGTGGGAGTTGGGATTTTTTTTTTTTGCTCTGACTTTGAAATATCCATTACTTTACTGAGGACTCCAGCCTGAATCTCCCAATAGGAGCACAGCATTTTTAACTGTTCGGCCAGCCGATCCTAATCCAAGTTTGAAAATGAACAAGTGAAATAACAATGGCAATGCACAAAGATAAACAAAAATGTTTCCTAGTGAATATAAAAATTATGAACGTGTGAACTATTTTGGTATTCGCAAACATACAAATATTTAGTCTGCAAGAAACAATAGTTAAATGGTTAGCTGTCCCTCACTTACTTTTGCCTCTACACAGCATGAAGAATTAACAATAAAATTTTACAATAGTTGGTAAAAGTTCTTCTTTTGCAAGGAAGCACAAAAAATTAGGATTGAAATGTCCTAACAATAGATAAAACACTACTGCTGCTGGAGTGCACAAAGAATAAACACTGAAATGTTACAATAGTTGATAAGAGCGCTACTGTTGCTAGACTGCACATAAAATTACCACTGAAATGTTACAATAGTTGACAAGAGCACTACTGTTGCTAGACTGCACACAGAATGAACATTGAAATGTTACAATAGTAGATAAGAGCAGTACTGTTGCTAGACTGCACACAGAATTACCACTGAAATAATACAATAGTTGATATGAGCACTACTGTTGCTAGACTGCACACAGAATGAACACTGAAATGTTACAACAGTAGACAAAAGCACCTGTGTTATGACATACCCATCAGAAAAAAAGAGGGAAAAAGGGGGGGGGGGGACAAAAAACTCACCACACATTTATAGATTACTCTGTAATACAATTCTAAACCTCTTCTGTCCATTCTTCTATTATGTTAAGCAATTACATTCTAGGCCTACTTTAACTTGTTCTGCCTCTTGGTCATTACTTTATAATATTAAAACTCAAAGACTGCTATAATAATAGACACAACTTTAGAAAGTTTTGGGTGCAAGAGTTGACAATCTGGGGTAAATGGAGGAACGTCGCTGTAGTTACAGAATTACGTGCGAACAGCGACAAAGGCAGACAATTCTTATCAGCTGTCCGTACTGGTGGCAGAGCACTTAGGTTTATAACCGTGTGCAATGACGCTGGTTCACATCTCCCGACTTTACCTTTACCTTTGAAATTTCAGTCATCACGACATCTACAGTTCACCTAGAGAAGGCTGTGGGATTTCAGTCGTAAGGGTTCATTCATTTCTTTATTAGTATTTTTTGTATTTTTTTCTTTGAATATGTTGACGCAACTGTAGTAATGCGCATGATGAGATACAGTGAAATTAAGCAGGCAATTCGAACAGCCTGTTTTGTTTGCAATATACAGCTTTAATATCAAATTAGGAATCTTCAATTTTAATGTTACTTCAAATCTATCAAATGCCAGCGAAGGTTTGAGAACTACCAAAGAAACGGAACAAAAGTTAAATGCACTTGAAAAAAAAGTCTGAGGAATAAAATGAACATAAAATCGGACTAATTAAAAAAAAAAAGTGAGGAGATCACAAAAATGTCTGGACAAATACCTGTACTGACTGCAACAAGAGAAAAAAAGGTAGAGATATACTGGGCACTTATGAGCAAAGAATTATAAAACAAGCACTAAAATGGGAAACAAACAGTCTGAGAAAAAAAAAAAGATGTCCAGCGGAAAAATTAAGAAGAACATTGTTACGAGAAGCTAAAAACTGAACTCCATGTCAGAAATTGTGTGTGACATTTGCGTGCCCAAACTCATAAGGAATGTTGTAAAGATAAAAGATATCTTGTGCATCTATGTTCTCAGAATTAATTTTTTAAAAAATGTATCTTCTGGTGATGTTTGTGTGCTGAGTGCTTCTGCCTGACAGGTGAAGAACTAACAGTCTGCTCACAAATAAGTCAACTGTAAACCAAATGTGTATGCAATACTCAAGTTCTGTTACAAGACTAGAGTCCAGAAGTGGAAAAAACAACCAGAACTTTCTGCTGGAGTTTACACCCAGTGAAAGCGAAGATGATTTAACTTCTGTCTCTAAAAGAAAATGGCAAGACATTAAACTATCTTTGGAATGACCCTGAAACATATGGTGGTTCATTTGGTACGCCATACATTTACGCCATACAGAAGTAAAACAGTGGCCATATTTTATGCATACCTCAAATAAATGCTTTTCTGTTGCCAATATTTCTCAAATCTAAGCTTACATTAAATTATAACTACTGATTTGTAATCATAGCAACAATGTAAGACATCAACTCTGAAAGGTTTCAATACACACAATTTTAGGATTTTTTACTTTTTTACACAAAGTCCTCTCATGTCAATAAGTCTAATGATATTTTAAATTCTCTCTCTAATTATTAACTATATTTATATATATATATATATATATATATATATAATGTATATATATATATATATATATATATATATATATATATATATATATATATATATATATATATATATATATATATATAAACGCTATCATAACTTTTCTTCGTCAGGGTTTCTGCTGTTTCTAATATGAAATATTGTTTTCTATGCATACTACATAAATAATAAAAATCTATATAAATATAAAATTGGGATGAATTCAAGAGGAGTGAAGAAGTAAAAGGAATGTCTGACATCCACTGGTAACAACAGTGAGAAGACAAAGAAGATGTCCTTATGTTGGTGGACACATCCTGAGAAAAAACGAGTAGATAATTACAAAACAAGCATTAAAATGTGACTGAGGAAGTGAGGACATCCAAAGAAACCCTTAAGCATTGATAAGAGAGGCCAAAGGTGATGGACTGGATTCCATCCATGATATCCAAGGGATTGCACCTGGACAGAAGGGAATGGGGAAATACAAGGTGAGCCCTAGGTGATATATAATGGCACAATACGGCAATGATGATGGTATAAATATTAACTGTTATTGCTGTCTGTATTGTTTAGGTGGTAGAGGACAGGGGTATTCGGCCTAGGGATTTAGGGCCGCATGGCTGTACAGTCACCAACAAATGTGCAGATCAAAATTATTATTTCTGAGCCCAACAGGCAAACTTCAGTCACTGTGCAGAGGATTAGAACCTGTGTTTCCCCAGTAAAACACCGGCAATCTTAACCCCTCGGGCAGCCGCTCCTCATAAATACCAACGCACAATGTCATTTGTTTCAAACTCAGCTATAAAGTTTGCCCATCAAGTATTTCATTTAATAAAACTTAAAATCATGTAACAAAATGAACACAGACTAGTAAAAGAAATACAAAAATGAAACCATTACATACACTGCTTGGATCCTGAATTTAGCATGAGGGAATCCTCGATTTAGCAGCTTGAATGAAAGTGATGCACATAAAATTAAGCCTTGTAACCCATTTATAGTGACATAACTTAAAACTTGGATGAACAGGCATAAACTTTAAGCTAATCTTTAACTCTCTATAAAAAATTCAGTTCCTAACACTGACATATTCAAGAACTGCTTGTGACCTAAGCACAAAAAAAGTTGGTTGTGTGACCCTTACAAGTACATAAATTTCAGACACTAAACCTCATATAAGGTGAATGAAAGCAGACATTCACATAGCTCTTTGGTGATGGCTGTGGTGGGACATAAACAGCAGTTATTTTCTCCCTAGAAAATTATTCTTTGTATCGAGGATGAAATCACAGGCACTGACATATCTCTGAGTAAGGTGAGTCACATTATGGTACCAAGAATTAAGTAACTTGTACTGTTTTAACTTTTATCTAACTATTCTTGTAATTAAAATACTTTTAAAATTGTGAATAAAAGCACACAAACACACACAAAAAAGGATCATTACTGTTAGAATTACAAACAAACAAAAAGTCTGCTTCCAGCATGCATGCTAAACCTGAGGTCCTGAATGGGTAATGATGCTTCCAACATGCACGCTAAACCTGAGGTCCTGAGTGGGTTAGGATGCTTCCAACATGCATGCTAAACCTGAGGTCTTGTGTGGGTAAGGATGCTTCCATCATGCATGCTAAACCTGAGGTCTTGTGTGGGTAAGGATGCTTCCAACATACATGCTAAACCTGAGCTCTTGTGTGGGTAAGGATGCTTCCAACATACATGCTAAACCTGAGGTCCAGGGTGTGGGTAAGGATGCTTTCAACATGCATGCTAAACCTGAGGTCCTGAGTGGGTAAGGATGCTTTCAACATGCATGCTAAACCTGAGGTCCTGAGTGGGTAAGGATGCTTCCAACATGCATGCTAAACCTGAGGTCCAGGGTGTGGGTTAGGATGCTTCCAACATGCATGCCAAACCTCAGGTCCTGAGTGGGTTAGGATGCTTCCAACATGCATGCTAAACCTCAGGTCCTGAATGGGTAATGATGCTTTCAACATACATGCTAAACCTGAGGTCTTGTGTGGGTAAGGATGCTTCCATCATGTATGCTAAACCTGAGGTCTTGTGTGGGTAAGGATGCTTCCAACATGCATGCTAAACCTGAGGTCTTGTGTGGGTAAGAATGCTTCCATCATGCATGCTAAACCTGAGGTCTTGTGTGGGTAAGAATGCTTCCATCATGCATGCTAAACCTGAGGTCTTGTGTGGGTAAGGATGCTTCCATCATGCATGCTAAACCTGAGGTCTTGTGTGGGTAAGGATGCTTCCATCATGCATGCTAAACCTGAGGTCTTGTGTGGGTAATGATGCTTCCAACATGCATGCTAAACCTGAGGTCCAGGGTGTGGGTAAGATGCTTCCAACATGCATGCTAAGTCCAAGCTATTATTCTCTGCTACCCTTATTAGCCTGGTAACACACTAGGTAACTTGAGAGTTAGCCTCTGCATTTGATTAGTAACCTCACTGAGTGTAAATGGAACACAGAAACAATGTATAATGTCTTCACAGGCAATTATGTGCTCAATCAGAGCTCCTTTCAGATCCACATTATAAGATCACAAATTTACTCAACCTCCATTAAGTCCATATTGAATCACGCATACAATGAATTACCGATCTGCAAAGCATCAACAGATACAAATAAAAGGGTTTAGTAACATTACTATAATTCTGAAACATAGTATAAAAAAAATAATACATATTTTCAACACATAAAATAATGTACTAAGACCTTCTGTTAAAAACCAAAAAAAAAAAAAAAAACCTTTAAAAATCACAGGTATCCTCAATGTGACACAAGAGAGCATGTGTAAACATTTATATAAAAACAAGAAGCAATGTTACCTCTAGTAACACCATCAGACTTCAGGGAACAGAAACAACAATAAAAGTCACTAACAACAAATGAAGTGACATCAAGCCTATTATCACCACATCACAGATATCCTCAGTTTGTTTCCAGTTAAAAAACAAAACCATATCATGCCAACATATATCATCACTAATATGAGGAAGATTTCTACGCCTAGAACATGAACAGCGCTAACCAGCATCATTGGTAAACACAGTGAAACATTCTGTAAACCTTATTCACTCCTTTGAATTGTAAGAATTTTTTTATTCTCAATACAACCATTAAGTTTGCCCCCACTTCTCAAATCTCACATTTTAAAACATATTGTGCTTGCTTATTCCATTTATTTACACATAGGCCTTTTTTCCCCCCTTCTTTGTGCCATGTAATTCACTCACTGGCTGACGACACTTGTACATGTTAAATATATCTGCTTTTAATTCACTTCAGAATACAGCACTTTTAGACAGGATTCTATATTAAACAAAAAAGGTCAGAATTAACTCACATAACATGGCAGAATCCCTTTATATGTACCTCGGCATATTCCATAAGAAGAGTAATTACTTACTTCCCTAAATTTGAATTTTATTATATGATAGAGACATTTTTACATAAATTAATAACCAAATTTACATCTTCTGTACCAGCCATGTCTTATAGTTAATCATCACTCTTGTTGTTACTTTAGTCCCATCTATTTGACCGAGGGATCACATAGATGGGGTTGTGGCAAAGGCTCAAAAAGGTCTAAACGCACTAAAGATTATGGCAGCGATGGACATGGAGCAGAGAATGCTGTTCACACTTTACCAGCACTTAACCATCTCTGATTGATTATGGATTGAGGTTACTCACTGTCTCGAAGAGTCAGCTAGAGAAACTAGAACGCATACAGAATGAAGCTATGCGGCTGATTCTGAATTGTACAAGAGACCCCTGATTGCATGCATACGATACATCCTTGCACTGCTGACTACTGCAGATAGGCTAAAGGTGCTGCAGGCAAGGGTCAGAGGCTGAAAAGGGGGAAATCGTGGATGGCTCAAGCAGAAGACACAATAAGATAAGTATGTATGCTGGAGAACATTGAGCGAGGAAAGGAGTGGGTCAGAGTGCCAGCGAGAAAGTCTGACATGTGTAGGGTTATGATAACATCGTGCCGGGTGTGCAGAGAGTGGCCAGCAGGTGCTACTGAGGTTGAAGTCCAACAGCTGATTCACAACAATTTACGCCCAGGTGTTCTGATTACCTACACAGATGATTCAGTCTTGAGAGGAAAGAGAATTGCCTGGAGGTTCGTAGCGAAAGCCAATGAAAAATCTTTAGTGCAAGACAGCCTTGCATATGACACCACAACATCTAGCATGAGAATGGAGGTGAAGGCGGTAACTGCAACTCTCCGGTAGATAGAGAACAAGATGCATACACATGTTATAATTGTAACAGATTCTGAAATCATGCTGAAAAAGGTGAAGACAGGGATGCTTCGAGCAGAGTGGCTAGCTTCAGTGAAAAGGTAACAGATGGTGAGCATACTTTGAATCTTTTCTCTAGGTTATGCCGGCGTGGTGAGCAATGAACATGCAGACAGATGGCTGGATCCACACCACTGGGTGGTGAAGTGATACATGACAAGGCAGATGTGGTCAAGGCCCTTTAGGAACAAGCAATAGAATCAGTAGAGAAAAAAGATTATTATGGCCTGGAGAGAATGAGGCACCTGGGTGTAACCAGAGGGTCTGGCCAGCTCAATACACTGAGAGGAAAGGCTCGACGGACTTTTAACCAGATTGTAATGGGTACCATCAATATTTGAACTCTGCGCTGGCTGCTGAAGATGAGGACGGAGCATGCATGGGAATGCCCCGAATGCTGTGATGTCAATTCTTGACTCAACTTAACTCAACTCTGACTGGATTACTGCTATATTAACCCACTCTATGCTGGTTGTTACTTCAATTATTTTTCTATTGGTATAATTCAATCTGAAACTGCTACATTAGCCAACTCAATCTGACAGGACTGTTACATCAGTCCACTCAATCTGACAGGACTGTTACATCAACACACGCAATCTGGCAGGATTGTTACATAAACTCCCTCAATCGTAGTTGTCACTTCAACTTCTGACATTTAAGTAATGAGACTGCTCTTATTAGGGACAAGACAAAAATGTTATCTATGAAGTAAAGCATAGAATCCAAAGAGGTAACCTTCACCTATGATCTGGCAACTTTTCATCGCTGCCCAAAAAGCAGACAAACAAGCCGCTATTTTGTTGACCTAGTCAGAGGTGCATTGTCACGTAATCAGCATGCAGCAAAAAGCTCAATCTAAATTCTGTTTAAAACTCAGCAAAAGCGCAACTGACATGATTGAATTTATGTGAAATGGGGATAACTTTATCTCGTGCACAGACATTCAAGTGGCATTCACGATTTAAAAGTGGTGTGGAAATTATTACTAATGCAACTAGACCTAGACGCCCAATTTCTGTTCGTAATGAGGAACTCACTGCAAAGGTCAGAAAACGGTTAAAAGAAGATCATTGATTGACTGTGAGGATGATGACAGATGAATCTAGAGACCATTCTTACAATTTTTAGTGGAAGATTTGGGGGGGAAAAAATGTTGCTTGCCAGTTTTTACCCACATTTGTTGTCTGATGACCAAAAACATCAACGTAACTGAGTATGCAAAAGGCATCATTAAAACGTGTCATAGAAATAAACATTTTCTTAAATCTGATCATTGATAGGATAAAACATGGATTTTCCGCTATAATCCCACAACTAAATGTTAAACTGCTCAGTGGAAGTCATCACCAAAAGACAAAAACAAAAATCTGTCTTCGAAAGTCGAAAGTGAAGACAATGTTGGTGGGTATCTACGACAGCAAAGGAGTTATTCACAAAGAATTTATTTCAGAGGGACAGACAGTCATAGTCAAAGTTTATTTAAGTATTTTCAAACGTCATTTAAAAGGGATTCTGGATTCTTTGAGTCCGACCAGAGTATTCAACACCTGGCAGTTTTTCCTTCTTCATGACAATGCACCGGCTCACCGGGCGGTAGTTGTACAGACATTTTTGGCCCCAAAACATGTGTCTGTTCTCAACCATCCACCATATTTCCTAGATTTGTCTCCCTGTGATTATTTTCTATTCTCAAAATTAAGTTACTATTTAAAAATACACTTCTTTGACGATACTGATGAGATCCAAAGGGCTGTAACATCGACTGAAAGGGCCATAATAACAGAAGAACTACAGTGGTCGTTAGAGTGTTTGTTAGATCGTGCCACTCGCTTTATCAATGCACAGGGGCTTACTCTGAATAAAATGCAGGTTATATCTTCAACTGTTGATTATTTTAATTTTTATGAAATGAGTCTCATTACTTAATTGTCGGACCTTGTAATTCCAGATTATTTCAATCTCTTCTGACCCATAAATTTTTTACTGTAAAGTAACAACTGTCTAAAATGGACAAGGGTTGACAGAGTAAACATTTAACACATGCATTCGATACCTATTAAATAAAATGAACACCAACATGAATCACTGAACAAAATAAACTTGATAAGACATAACAAATGAACACACAGATATACACTGCTACACTTTACCAGTGTGTCAACAGTAGTATAATAAATTATAATGGATATTAAGAGGAATGCTACTTTGTAGTGATAATTTTGTTCAAGAGTTGACCAAGATAAACTCAGTTGTCTTAAATAAAAGGTTAACTATTGTTTGTATCCACAGCCAATATTTAGTGAAGCCACATTGTAAATACAGTATTCGCCAAATCTGGCATCTAGAAACAAGTGGTGTTTGTGCAAAAGGTACTAGTCATGGCTGTAAAAATGAAGCATGGGGTACTCAAGTTCATAACCTGCTGGCAAAGCATCCAACTCTGTTGCTTGTAGATGAGAGTTGTCTCAAGGGATGGCAGCATGAAGTGTCATCACATCAGACCCAACAATAGCAGTCTATACTATATTTCACATTCTGGGCCTAAATAACAGTTGATTAAGCTATAGCACAAATAACACTTAGTTTCACTATAGCATGGATAATAGCTGGTTTGGTTGCAGCATGAATAACAGCTGGTTTGGCTATACCACAGCAGAGCGAGAAGGATTCTCAGAAGTGAAACAAAGATATCGACAGAAATGGCGGTAGTCCCTGCTGTTCTGGCTCTGCAGCTGAGCTTTGAATTCACTGCCTGAGTGAAGGCAAAGTAGTCTGTAAACCCAAGCTAGACAGTCTATAAGCTGTAAGGCTAATGAATATTTTCAATACTGATTTAAGAACAGCCTGTAGTTTCTTCGTGTGACAAAAGATGTAACCCATAATGCCTCTGAATCAGTGGCCAAATACTTCCATATCTGTCATCACCTGAAATCTCCGTGTGGCTTTACAAGACCTTCTGTGCAAAGGAAATAGAAAAACAAAAGCACATAGTAAATGAACATATACATCATTCATTATATTTATGCTATTAACTTATGGTAATTACCTAGAATTGCATGTGTGTGGCTTAAGCTTTTTATTTTTTTACTGTATGAATTCAAGAGTCAGTTACTTCAAAATTTATTTTAAATTTACACTGGGGATGTAAACGGTTATTTTTCTTCCAGCTGTTTTAATTTCTCAAAGAGGCAAAAACTCAACCACCGCACGCACGTTCTATGCAAAGGAAATATTTAAAAAAAAAAAAGGCATAGAGTAAATAAACACATACATAATTCAAGAGAAACCATGTTATTTATGCTATTAACTTATTATTAACTCAAGGTATTCACTGTGTCCTCCAGCAGCCTTAAATTAAACAAATGTTATCCTACAGCCAAAGTTCATGTATATGTCTATGTTATAAATCCGAATGCTTCCTGCGTGGATTCAAGGGCCCCTGTTCTGGGGAAAAGAGAACAGAACCACTGCCCCTCCTCCTAACAAGCATGATGTGAAGGTTGACTAATTATGAGGGTCCCCTTTAAAGCTGAGGTCCATATGCATAAAGGGTAAAGAACTAAAATGATGTGCATGCAAAACTCAAGTTCTGGAACAAAACTAAAATCCAGTGCATACAAAACTTGTATTCTAAAACAAGACCAAAGTCCGGAAGTGGATAAACAACCAGAACTTTCTACTAGAGTTTAGAGCTGGTGAAGAAGTGGAATCCAAATGCCATAGGTCAAAATCATTCGCTTTACAGATAATGCACAAGAGGCCAGCTATTCTGCAGAGACAAGCCAAACTGGATAATATCAGGCTGTTTTAGAAAGCAAAAGTGCATGGGAGTTTACAGAAAAAGTGAATGAACAGCCCTTAGTGCCACCACAGCATCTAGCTGGAAAACGGAGGTGCAGGCAGTCACTGCAGTCTTCTGCTGGGTTGAGAACCTGCTGCATATTTATGTAACAGTTCACAAACAATTTTTTTTTTTATTCAGTGTAGTTTATTCTCGTCACTTAAAAATATTACCACCTCTCAAATATCCCCTGACCTTTTTGTTTTAGGTCTACACTTCCAAACTGTAAAGTACCCTGACATACTAAATGAACGTATGATATTTCCTGTTTTTTTTTCCCATGTTAGTTCTATGGCCTCATTCTGAAGTTCAAGTTTTATACAGGTCTCAAGTCAATCAATCCTTCTTAGTCACCTGTTACAACAGTGAGGTAGGTCACACTGTTACCGTTACATGGCCCAGTAACACACAAATGATTAAATGGTTATAAGTACTGGGAGGTGGAAGAAGGGGGATGGGGGGGGGGGGTGGGGGATTGGGATGGGGGGGGGATTAAGATGTGCTGGGAAGGGGGAAAGAGAGGGGGATAATGGGGAGAGAAGGAGGTTAGAGTCTCAGTCACCTAAAAAGCCACAGAAAGTGACTAATGAGGAGTTTACTTCAACTGGATATGCTGGGCCAAAAAGGCATAGATATTGCAGCCTAGCTGTAAACCACAACAAGATATGCCAACCCCCCTTTTAAGGGTGGATGCAGAAGAAACAGAAGAAATATTCTTACCATAATTAACAAACAGCACATCTAAACAAACATCCTTCTCATGCTAAAAAAAAAAGCTTTTTTTTTTTTTACAAACTACACCAGCCGTACTCACCATGATAAACTTTCAGTATTGCCTCACATACAAATTTATACTGACTCTGAAAGATAAGATAAAATACACATTATACAAATAAGGCCAATCAAATTTTCCAGAAAGTCAAATTTCAATGAAACCTTGATAACACGAACTTGCTTAAACAGAACATTTGGTTAACAAGAACAAAATGGTGGTTCCAGCAGGCATGTATGTTTTTAGTCCCTAATTAGTGTGAATTATTTTTAACATGAGCTCTTGATTTTTCAGTCCCTTGGAATTCGTATTAATAAGGTTTTACTGTGTATTCTATTTTCACCAACACCAGCACATGATGATATATGTCGATGTACTCTGGTCAAACATACAAGTGCTCAGTTTCTCTATGAAGATATAGATAACTATGCTAATATTTATCACAGTGACCAATCATATTTGGTCCAAACTGTCACTTGTGGAAAAAATTGACACAGACTCTCATCGTATCCACAAGGATACATAGGCACTGAAAGCATAAGGCAGCCATCAGAAGTGCTGACACAAACAGTCCAATATTAGAACTGCATTTTATCATCGACAGAAGCAACAGTTACAAACAGACCAGCAGTCTTATATTTGAGCAGCCAGGGACTGGAGTGGTTAGTGTCATTATTATTTAACATATTGGTCCAGAATCTTAACTCCAGCCAAGGTGAGATTATTTCTCTGATCAGTCAAGTCTGGAGTCAACACAACTCCAGTATATGAGCACTAAATGTTATGTTATCATAACTGACATCTCTGCACATTGGGCAGATCCATGCATGTTCAGTTCTTCGATACAGCAGCCACTCCAAGGTACCTCTACTGATTGTTCCCATGAGGATTTGGTTATAGTATCTGCTGTCTTTACCTTGAAGACGACACAGATGTGCTTCACCAAGCTTAACTGGAAGTCATGCACTGGAAGTTTTATCTGAAGAAGTCAAGAAGATCTGCACAACTGTCACCATATTTCCCACTGCCTGCTGTATGGTCACAGAATAAATGTGCCAATCATCAGATTTTAAATCTGCATTACTGTTATTACATTCAGTTCTGTGACTCAGACGTTAGTGAATGCGGTTAACAATTTAATGATCCTTGAGTACTAGGGTCTGATTTCCGTAGTAGACTGTGGAAACAAAGAACTGTTCTTATGGGTTTTGGGCAGGAGTAAGAGTCATAAAATTGTTAAGAATGCTAGGCTCTTAGGAGGAAGGCCTAGGTTCAAATCCTCAGTAAGGTCATAATTTTTTTGTCTTTTTAAATTCTTAACTCTCTGAGTCCTAGGAGGTTTTGGATCACAGGCCCAGGGGGTAGTAAAAAGAGTAATAAAATTGGCGCATCATGCGTTTATTGGGTTTCTACGTGGGAACATTTGAACGTATGATGCGTTCCCTGGGACTCAAAGAGTTGACCTGCAGTCCACGGTGACAGCACTAGCCATGTGACCCTAAAATTTCAGGCCCAAAGAACTGTCAATATCAGCAGTGCTTAGTAATGTGGAAAGAAGCACAAGCTGCCAATATTAAAAAGAGTTTACTCTGAGTGTGGTTCTTTTGTATTGAGAAGTGATAAGACAGAGTTAAGACACAAAAGGAAGTAATGAAAGAAGAAAAAAAGGATGGCAGAGTATACCTGGAAAGACAACAACAAAAACAAACAAAAAGACAAAACAAAAACAAAGTCGCCATAAATCAGACATAAAATAACAAGTTGTACAACTTACAGAGGTTTGTATGAGCATCGCACGCTGCTCTCTCATCTGACGTACAATTGAGAGTGGATGAACTGGCTGATTTGATTCAATAAGACACATTGCGGTTTCCATGGTAATTAGCACTCCTGTTCGACCAATGCCAGCACTTGGGGGGAAAAAACACAGAGGATTGAAAAAAATATTAAATCTGACCTAAAACAACAGTAAAAAATGAAAAATATATATTTATTTTTAAAAATACCTATATTTTACAAACACCGCACATGTTCATGTTGAATTAAGAAGTGAAATCATAGCATTTGGAACATCCCACGAGCGTCCTGTCCCCATTATCAGCAGCCAGCACACAGCTTTAATTCTGATGGTACTAGTAAAGAACCCTTTTTCATCGCCGTTAGGCATAGTGGGCACACAGAGCTGGATATATATTTTATAGACCAATCAGCACCTGGTGGGTGATATGATCAACATCACGCCAGCTGCATTTACTTCCCAGGACTTTTACCTTTAAGGCTGGGTTGATCTAGGAGACAAGGTCAGTGAAACAACAACAAAAGTCCAGCACCATGCAAATGTGAACCCACAACATTCAGATTTGCTACAGCACGATAGTACCAGCAGCACTTGTCAGTGTATGCTGAAGATGTTACAATCTATTTACAAAGACAATACAATAGATGCCAATTACTGTTGACAATGACAAAACACTGCAAGTTAATCACTGGGATTGTGAAGGTGTTAAGGCCTTAACACAATAACAAACCCGCAGGTGGTGATATCCATTTTAAAAACATATACTGAAGACATGGTGATTGAGCCTTACCTTAATATTTACTTGCCATTACCTGAACTAGTCATCTTTGTTGATTACAGTGATGAAGCAAAAACTGGTAGACACTATAATAAATTAATTTACTGGATGAATGGATACACTTTCTGCCCTCGTCTGTCTTACCTGCAGTGAACAACAGTAGGTTCGACCATGCCGTCTCTATTCTGTCGAACACGAGAAACAAAATGTAAGAAGTCACTGGGATCATCCGGCACCCCGTGATCCGGCCAGGCAATATACTGCATGTGTCTGATATGTCGCTCCTCTCCAGTATCTACATGAGTCAAGTTAAACTCCCGAAAAGCGAAGGAATGGCTGTCTTCCTCTTTGACACACGTAATCTGCAATGCCCCAAAATCTTCAGTTTCATACAGCTGGGGCCAGTACTGGTGGCACTTGACTCTGCCTCTCTCTACCTTGGCTGTCAACATGACCACCAGCGATGAATGTTGTTCCCATATCATCTGGTGAAATACAAGATTTTTTAAATACTAGAAAATATATTATAAGTAAATACAGTGAAGACCTGATAAGGAGAACTCACCGGGGACCCAAGCAATAGTTCTTCTTATCAGAAATTCCTCTGATCTATATAAAAGTTCAAGCAAGAAAAATTGCCGGGGACAAACTGTTCTTCACAACAGAAATTCGCCACATCCGACATTTAGACACTCAGTACTGGCAGACACTTCTTAAAGACATCTAAAGTCAAAATCTCATTTAGACATTTGCTTTTATCTCAGTCCTCTGGGATCATTTCTAATGAGGAATGATCATTAATAAATTCTTTAGTTACCTGACTTTTAAAACATCCCATGAAGTAGACAGTTTAGATTAGATCTGCCATGCCTTCTTTGACAAGAACTGGTGGGGTTTTCACCTTTTTTTTTCCTTGGGGGGTGGGGGCAGTATCCTTAACTCTGGTGAAAATCTCAGAAAATCTAGTTCAAAGTTTACTTAATTTTTTTGCTAATGGGGTAAACATCTTTATTTAACTCACCATTCTGTTAAAAACTAACTAATGAACTGGTGGATTTTCAGTTTGCTTAAATATGAACTATTGTGTTTTTTTTTTTTTTTTTAAATTTTATTTTTATTTTACGGCCCCTGCAAAATAAACAAATTTTCATACATAATCAAATTTTAACTACTCATCCATAATACAAATAACTCTCTAGTCTCTTTATTTCTCTCTCCAACACCTCTATCTTTCTTTTTGTCACCCTCTCTTTATTTCTCCCACCCTCTCTGTCTGTATCTCCCCCATCCTCTCAGTCTCCTTCTAAGTCTGTTTTTTTTCCCACCTTTTCTCTGTCTCTTTCTTTCTCTTTCTCACCCTCTGTCTCTTTCTTTCTTCCATCGTTTATCTCTTTGTTTCTCTTCTGCCCTCTGTCTCTGTATTTCTCTCTCCCACTCTCTCTGCTTCTTTCTTTCTCTCTCCTGTTCTCTTTATCTCTTTTACCATCACTCCTACTCCCTTCTCCCCCAAAACAAACCTGCCAGAAGTCATTGCTGGTGTTAGGTAAAGGCCCCTGGGCAGCTATATATCTGTTTACAATGCCAGATCCAGGAATTTCCATCTGGAAAGTATAAATAGTCACTATATGTTAGCTATACATATAACAAAAGTATTTCTATTATTCACATTGAAATCATAAATATTCTTTTACATATAAAGATTAGGAAAAGTGAACAGGCATAGAGGCACAATTGAATCAACTAACCCCAGACATAGGTCGTCATGATTACAGCACCAACATCAGAACCCTACACAGCCCTCTGTCCCCAGATATAGGCCGTCATGATTACAGCACCAACATTAGAACCCTACACAGCCCTCTGTCCCTAGACTTAGGCCGTTATGATTACAGCACCAACATCAGAACCCTACATTGCCCTTTGTCCCCAGATATAGATCGTCATGATAACAGCACCAACATCAGAACCCTACATTGCTCTCTGTCCCCAGCAGTGCACGCAGATGTCAAGATACTAAATCATGTCTACCTTGCAATGTCATCAGTCCAGGATATTCTAAGCTTTCTTCTTCTCCATTTGCATTCAGCTGTTCCCTGAAGGATTACCTCTGACAAGAACAGTGACAGGACAAATTAGACAAGCTTCTGACAATTCAAAACTAACAAAAGTTGTTCTTGATAGTCTGCATATGATATTACTTTGTCTATAATGCAGATATAATGCTTCCTACACCATAAGTGCAGAATTACCGTAATGTATTAGTATTCACATGTGAGATCCAGTTTCTGCAGTGAGAGTATACAAAAACCATACACTGTTGAAACGACATGGAATGAACACTAGCTGCTAAAGAAATAATGCAGCAGATGTAGATGCAAAGTATAAAATTAATTAATGGATATATATAATGTAAAAAAAAAACACCAAAAAACATGCGCACGCATGCATGCACACACACCCAAGCACACACTCACATACACAGAAATCAGTTTTAGTGGACTTACATTAACATAGTTAGCATTTATATAATCCCCTGATGTTCCACTTTTTAAGATGACTCTTGTTTGATCATCTGAAAATATTTATGCATGTATGTGATCTAATGAGCATAAGAAAGCCTTCAACACAAAATGGCATGAAGGAAATTATTACAATAGGACATAAAACAGGCAGGCACACAAACAGAGACAAACAGGCAGCCAGATTAGAAAGAGTGTCTTTGAAAAGAGGAGAAGTAAATTAAATAAACGTCAAAAATTAAGATAAATCTATCAAAGAATACACCTGCAATGACCCTTTCAATTATAAGCAATGTTTGTTCTTTGCTGTAAACGTAAATCATCAGACAATTTGTTCTTCTATATTTTTACATATGGTCAGAACAAACTTCTGACTTTCTCAAAGGCCACTTCCACTGTGAATATAAACCCTTTGCAAGCAGTTTATTATTTATCAATGTGGTTATTTTAACCCTGGCCATCTACTGTGAAACTTTCCAAGACTGAGGGTGTTAGAACAATTAATATTCTGAACACGTGAATGGAGGAAACAAATATTCAGCAAAGACCTAAGCACAATGAAGCTGCAGTAGCACAGTGGTTATTGTGTATGCTTAGGAAGACACCGTTCTGGGTTCAATTCCTGCAACTGGTTAGATTATTTATTTAACCAGTGTGACTGGGAGATTGACAGTTTTACTGGTTACCAAACAATTTTCAGAAACTGTGTATCAAATAATTTTCAGAAACTTGGTACCCTTTAATTTTCAGAAACTATGTACCAAATAATTTTCACAATCTAGATACCAAAAAATTTTCAAAAACTGGGTAATAAATAATTCTCCATTTTTTTTAAAACTAGAAAAGTGAAAAATTCTGCACAATGGCCATCCTTTCAACTAAAGCTGAAAATATGTGATGGACCTAAGTTCTCTGTGGTGAAGTGGTCTCATGCACTGAAGGTCACTACACAGATGTGTCATTCAGTTGACAGGTGTTACGTTTTTTTTTTTTTAAACGGTTATCCCTGGGAATCATTGCTGGAGTTGTTGAGAAGAGAGACTGAAATATATGGGAATGGTCGGTGCAATGAAGTTGATCCCTCTTGACTTGATTTTATTCGATGGTCTTACCTTCACTCCTCAGTGGCAGTATCTGCTATAGGGCAACCTTCACATACTGACTAGATTTGCTGGTTCAAAGACAGCTTACTTACAAGCTTAACAGCTCATCTTCTACCCTGGAGTGTAGAGGTTTGCCAGAGAGATCATCAGACTTCTCCATTAGCAGCCTGATGGTAGGGTTCCCTGGTTCTTGGCCTCCCATGCCTGACATGGTAACCAATTCTTGCCCAGTCTGATTACATGTCCAAGCCATTGTAATTGTGAATGGTCAGCTTGAGTTTGCAAGGCCTGGGCTTCTAGGTCATAACATATAGTGTGATAGTTCAGAACTATAGTAAGGAATAAAACTCTGAAATCCGTGATAGTATTAGGTGTACTAAAAATGACAACATAAATATAGAAACCAGCTACTTACATGGTGATATATCCCTGTATCTATTTTTGTTTATATTTGTATCCAGGCGAGCAGCATTTGAGGTCATCCCATGTTTTTTACGATAAAGTTGCTATTTTCGAAGATATAAAAAAAAAAAAAAACACATCACAATTCTTCAAATGATTACCCAGCATTTTAGGAAACTATTCTCACATTCCCATGTGTTAATACTGTTTGCTGAGAAATGTTAGAACTATAAGTAGTCTGTCACAAGACACATCAAGTGCATAAGCCTAGGAAAGCTGTATATAGCCCATTTATATGACTAAGGCACCCAAGGGTCAGTACTATGTTGGTTCTATACTTTCCAAACACTATACCTTTGTGTTTAAGGTTGTGTCAACTCTGCCACAACTTGGGGTGGGTTTTTTTGGGGGGGTGGGGGGGGGGGGGTGGGGGGGACTCAACTCTGCCACAATTTGGGTGACAGGTTAAATTCCTGGCACGGTAACTATAGCTTTCGATTTTTATGTTGTCTAGTGTGTTCTTCTATCTTTCTACTTCTTTCTATGAGTGCCGATCAATACACTTTCTGTTACTTGATTAAATCACAATTTGGGTTGGACCACAACTCCTGTGTCAGTGAGTATATTAACCATCAAACCATAATGATACATAATTCGGTGTAGCTGTCGCAGTGTTCTCATCATATTTCAGCTCATGAAATCTTTTTATACTGCAAAGTTAACAAGTCCGATGTAAAGTTAATACAGGGTCTAATGTAAAAGTAATATAGGGACTAATGTACAGTTAATTCAGCCTAATATAAAGTTAATACCGGTCTAATGTAAAGTAAATACATTGAGAGGGCCTATCACAAAGCTAATACAGTACAAGTTCTAGTGCAAAGTTAATACAAGATATGAGTTAAAGACAATAACAGGTTTAATATAGATATTAAGCAGCTTGAAGCAGACTTACTTCAAACTGGGCTATGGCAGCTCCACTCTCCAGACTCTCCTGCAAGAGCATGAGGGATGATTCAAGTGTGTTGGCACTAGATGATGATGAAGCAATCTGGTGGGTTTCTGGTGTGTAGCTAAAGTCAGGCTCATCTATCTGGTCCTCACCGGCATGAACTGTAATGTATTGTAGATGGAATCAGTTAAAACCATCCACTATTCAAGTTTACACCATCTTATGTGTCTATAACCATTTTCACCTTCTGCTCGACACATCATTTGCACTCAGGACCACACATAATTAGTAAATAAAGATACATAACTGCATTAGTAGGGTCAAAAAGTTCCTGCATCTTTCAATCCCTAATTAGTAAATAAAGATACATAACTGCATTAGTAGGGTCAAAAAGTTCCTGCAACTGAAGCCTACAGTGCAGAAGGGTCTAATTATATGCACACAGATATTTGTATGTTTTATATACAATTTTGAAAATCAGTTTAAATGAAAAAGTGTTGCAAAAAATAGATTCAACTAATGATGAGTTCGACTCACAACCTGTTAGTCAAAACGGAACGCAGCCGTAAGTCGAGGACGCCCTTTATACCTCTCATTTTACAGCAATTTATGTCTCTATTAACACTTACACCACTTACCACATTAAGTGAAATATGTCATAAAAAAGCAAACATTTCATACAAAATAACTTTATGTCATTACAAAAATGCAGGTCTTGTACAGCATATATTTGTTCTTCATGACAAAACATGCATAACTTGTACAGAAAACACTTATGTCTAATACCTCCCTAAATAATATCTTGTACAGCAATCCCTAAATTATATCACTGCTGTATGCTTTTAGTCTCTTATACTATCACTTCCTGTTTCACATTAGACATGTGGTTCCATTTTAACCTCTGATTTACACATGGTATCCTTTCAATCTCTTAAATTAGCACATCTTCTTTCATAAAAGACACATTCACTTCTCGCAATATATTATAATCTCATTGTTTTCCAAGTTTTTTTGCTGTTGTTTTTTTTTAAGTATCCAGAAACCATGAGCGGTACTATGGATTTCACAACACTTCGGCCTTGATTCCACAATAGATACTGTAAATCTGGGAAGAATGTGGCTTTTCTGCCTACCCCTGGGCGTGAACTTGGACCACAGGGAGTTCGTCACCCGAGCCGGGCAATTTCCATGGTATAAAATAGAAAGATGGTACTTTCACACAAACTACATTCTTTTACAATAAAAATATGGCATCCTCACAACATGTTAGGTTTTCATCTTTCACATAACAAACATGGTATTCTCAACTCCTAACTTACCCTGCATTCTCATAAACACAGAATAATCTCAAGCTGTCACACATTCTCATCTTCTTTCCATTATGAAAATGACATTCTCACAATCTGTCATACTTTCTCACAGATTTTTTTTTCACCTCAAAAAAAATGATATTCAGAAAATTTGACATATATTCTCATTCTTTCCATGTCACAACTACAGTTCTCTCAAAGCTTGACATATTCAACTCTGGGGTCAACTCAGCCAGTCATTTTTAATAAAGATCAATAACACTGACCACATAAATCTACTGTGTATTCACAGTTCCTTTACAGTCTTGGCTACGGTTTTAAATTGTTCAGTCTAAAACCATCATTATAATTAACTCGCTGTTAAACTTTCGAAGCACATGTAAATGTACAGGGAAAATAATCCTGTACCAAACATAGAAATACATTAATGTCCTTTAAAAGTTAAAACAACACATTATAGAAATTATTACCATTGGGTTTGACAACTAGAGTTAGTTCCCCTGAGTGGGTCTCCCTGGATGCCTTTATGAACATCACAACCTGAGTAAAAAAAAAAAAAAAAGCATAAAATGTTAAAAATCTCAGTTGATTTTTTAAAATTTAGTTGACATCTCTAAATTTAATGTGAAGTTGATATTTAAAGTAAACAATACTACTTAATTTGTACGAAACATTTTTATGTGATTTTTGAGAAAATCAATCAATTACTGTAAAGACTAGCTGCATTGGATTTCCAAAACTTTATACCTCCAGTCCTGGCTTTAAAACTGTTTATAGATTACCATTTAGTCTAGCTGTTGACGTTATCCTCCCACCTGTATCACTGTTTACATCTTGTTTGCCAGCCTTTTCACTATGGTATGGTTTTTATACATGTGTCTTCTTTTGTCAAAATCTGCTTGTGCCGCTAGGCGTCGCAGTCTATCAGATGATCGGCAACCGAGCCAGGGCACGCGCTCAGTCGCTTCATATGCCGTGATGTTATGAAGTCTCAAGTTGTCCGTGACTCCTTCAATCCATCTTCTTCTTGGTCTTCCCCTGCCTCTTGGTGTTTCGATTTTCATGTTGTATGCTCTTGATGCTGGCATCGTTGGTTCCATTCTCATTAGGTGACCAAACCATTTCATTCTTTGCTTCTCAATAAATTTAACGATGGGTATGGTTCCAATAGTTCTTGTAATCACATCGTTTCTCACTCAATCTCTTCTGGTTTTATTCGCAGCCATTCTCAAACATCTCATTTCACAGGTATTTAGTCTTCTCTCGTGTTCTTTTGTTAATGTCCAAGTCTGACATTGATAACCTAATGTCGGTATAAAGATTGTATTTATAATTTGTCTTTTTATCTCAGCTGGGACAGCAGGGTGTAATGACTTTTAATGTAGACAAAATCTGAAAATTCATTGATAAGTGTGTGTGTGTGAGCCATGTGTGTGTGCGCGCATGCGTGTAAATGCAGACATAAAACTTTTTTTACCTTAGTATTTATTTTCCTATATGTTAATAGTTTTCATTGTGTGCGTGTGTGTGTGTATGTGTGTGCAGGCTAACGTGCATGCGTGCGTGTGTGTATGTGTGTGTGTGTGTGTGTGTGTGTATATATATATATATATATATATATATATATATATTTGGGGGAAAGGGGGAAGGGGGGGGGGGCAGTTCCCATTTTCTTCCGGATTTCTTTTTACCTTCTGCCATATTTGTTATTATGTGTCCGAGGTTAAAGAAACTTCTTATTTTGTACTAATATTGTCTCATTTGCTGTACTGTTTGCTGTACATCTTTCCATTGCTAATTACCATAGTTTTTGAATTAATACATTCTGCACAATGCTTTTTTTTTAAAACTTGCTCAGTATGCCTAATAACTCCTGCTCACTTTCTATACATAGTTAGTTAGTTAGTTATTCCTCTTGTGCCAAAGATGGCGCATAGGGCAGAGGTCATAGCTTTCCACGTCTGTCGGTTCTTTGCCACTTGATGTAGGTCTTGAGTGCGACTGAGACCTATGGTTGAGCTCTCCCTTGTGATGGTTCTACGGAGGGTTTCTTTTGGTCTTCCCTGTTTTCTTTTACCCTCTGGTGACCATATGAAGGTTTGGTGGGGAAGTCTCTGTATGTCCATTCTGAGTACGTGACCGATGTAATTCCAGCGACGCATTCTAATAAAATCAGACACATATTTTTGTTTTGTTTCCTGTCTTATAGATGTATTGGACCTAAAGTCCGACCAGTGAACATTCAATAGCTTTCGGAGGCATCTATTCTCGAAAGCGACTAGTTTCTTATCGATTGATACTGATGATTTCCAACTCTCACAACCATAAGTTAGCACTGGGATCACACAGGAATTGAAGTTTGACGTTTAAAGCCAGAAATCTGTTTCTGTAACAGTGGATGTTTTACGATGGCGGCTTGTTAGGCTACCGATCAACGGACTGGAGACAAGCTTGAAGGAAAACATCCCTCCATCTTGAAACCGGAACCGGTTTCTATACATAGGTAAGGATATTTATTCTTCTTGATTACTTTTCAAGAATCAACATTACAGCACATCGGGCACACCCAAAGATGCACCGTCTCTCACACAGCAGGCAGCTAGCTGTTCTGCAGAGAGAGACTAAGCCATTTGGAATAAAACCCAGAGCAGTGAAGTTGATCCTCTCACCCTCACCTTTACCTCTACTAATTACATACGTTATTCTCTCCTTTGCATACGTCCATTCTTGCTGGTTCGACATCTAATCCCTCATGTCTTATAGCAGCATTAGTTCATAAATGCTTATCAGAATGTCTTATTTGTCCAGTACAAGTGTTCCTGCAGCTATCCCCTTTGTAGCCAGAAAATCCACTATTTCACTTCCCTGCACTCCTGAATTTCACGAAGAGTTTATCAGCGTGAGTAAATGTAATGTTTAAGTGGTGGTGATTGGTATTCACTCATGCCATATTTCTTCATTTTGAACTTCCTGCAGTACCAACCTGAGAATTAGACACTATAATTCCTCTGGTTACTCTTATTTTTCTGGTACGCACTTCAGATCTGTAGTGACTGCCTCCACCTCCATTCTAATGCTTGAAGTTGCAGATAAATAAGCACCATTTTGTTCTGCTACAATCCTTTGCTTCACTCTAGCTGACATTCCTCAGTCAGATCTTTTACCCCGGACTTCAGAAACATTAGTGTTTGCCATCGCATTATCTCGCGAGTGTTTTTCATCCATCTGTTGTTGTACCTTTAATTCTGCCACTCCGTTGCACCAGTCCCTACATTCTCTTTCTAATGTGATAATGACCCAATAGAAATTGCTGTTTTGTGTATTACTGTCGACCTATTCCTTTATTTTATTTCCCAAATATGTTTAGCATAGGCGTAGTTCCACTGTTTACAGATGCTTAGTTAAAATGCACATCAACTGCAGATGCTAATTTTCACATTTAAAAACCTTGCAACAATATTAACAACTACATTTTGACTAAAAACCCTTTTCTGAGTGGTTACTAACTGTATCAACACGTTCTTAATTTATAAACACTATACCCCATATAGAATGCATTTTTCATGATAGTTGTACTCAGTGCTTTACACATAGTTTTATAAAGCACCCATTTCATGACATCTACACCTCAGTGCTATACCAATAGTTTTATAAAGCACCCATTTCATGACATCTACACCTCAGTGCTATACCAATAGTTTTATAAAGCACCCATTTCATGACATCTACACCTCAGTGCTAAACCAACAGTTATACAGCCCACCCTTTTCATGACAGTTGCGCATTATGCTAGACTATTGGTCGGAAAATGGCGGTTTAGTAACCTGAGTGTGACTCGGCCAGTCAGATACAAATTGGTTGTGACTCAAAAAACAAGGTTCTTGGCAGGTTCTTGAAAAGAAATTTGGCTCGCACAAATTTTTTTATAATTGTATCAATATTTTTATAGACCAGGCTTTTCATGACAGCTGCGCACAGTATTAGACCAACTGTTTTAGGGACCACCCATTTCATGGCAGCTCACTTCACACGGTGAAAGACCAAAAGCTTCATAGACTACCCTTTTTATGAAAGCACCGCACAGTACTAGACCAACAGTTTTAGGGACCACCCATTTCATGGCAGCTCACTTCACACGGTGCAAGACCAAAAGCTTCAAAGACTACCCTTTTTATGAAAGCACCGCACAGTGCTAGACCAACAGTTTCAGGGGTAATCATCACTTGACAAGTGATGCAGTCCATAAAACACAGACTATCTTTATTTGTCAGAACATTTCCTCCAACCCATTTTAGTTTAAGTCGAGCTGGAAGCTCAATGTCATTTATAAAAAATCTGCCTCAATTGTAGTGAACTAATTTTCAGTGATATTCACCAAGATATGCACTGTAATACTTCCATACTCTTACCTGCTCATGCATGTGCTGTGAGACATCTCGGCCATTAATCAACAGAACCTGATCTCCTTCATTTAGACGTGGAATGGCCAGGTCGGCTGGAGTGTTTGGGGCCACTCTAGAAACAATTATTGGCATTCTTTGATCAGCACCACCCTTGAAAAAAAGTAAGAAATATTATCTGTTTCTTATATTTCTTTCTATGAAACTAAGACAGACTGAGGGTCATGAAAATAAATGTGAATGCTCTAAATCTGACAGCAACACAGACATAGAAAACATCAAGATAGACACAGAAAACATCAAGATGGACATAAAAAACATAAGCAGACTTAGAAAACAATGAGACAGGTCAAGAAATACCATCCAACATGGAAAACTTTCAAAATATACATGCAAAATATCAACAAATGCATACAGTTCATCATGTAAATCGACAAGGAAGAAGACGGTGTTTTCTGTGTGTTGACAAGTTTTAGGCATGCTCACCTTGACATTAAAGCCAAAGCGTCCTTGTTCATCAGGCTTCATCCTGATGGTGACCAGACCAAGTCCATCAGGGTGACCATTCCCATTGGGCTAAGGAATAGAATAAATGAAGCATACGTCACTTACACTGTTAGCCAGAATAAAAGCACACTCCAACTGGTTCTTTGTTACGTTATCACAATTGACGTCTTTGCACACAGGGCATCCCCATTTGTGCAGCTACTCCAAGGTACCTGTATTGTTCCCATTAGGAGTTGGTTATAGTATTTCCTCTCTTTACCTTGAAGACAGCATAGACGTGCTTCACCAAGATCTGCTTTAATCTCCCAAACAAGTTTGTACATTACTGATGACATCATATCTGTCCATGCTTCTTTCCATCTGCACTGGTGCATTACTTGCCAGCTGATCAGCTCTTTTGTTACCATTAACTGCGGCGTACGTAGGTGTGTAGATCAAAATGACAAAGGTTAATTGCGATTTCCAAATGCTTTCTAACCATTCGGAGCATAGATTACCTGCTGCGATTTCCAGAAGCATGTTCATGGAGTCTGAAACAATTACTGCATGTGTGACCACTTGTTCTACAACCCATGTGAGTGCACTGGAAGCAGCAGTTATCTCCGTGGTCATGCCTGATATGGTTGTCTGGTAAATGCCGCTATCCTTCTTGATCGTTTGCCCCATCCCCTGTGCTACGTATAGCCCCATGCTGAACTTGACCGGTGCCTCACAGATTTATCTGTGTAAATAACAATGTTTCTGGGCATGAATGCTGGTCAGTCAGTGCCCTTATATCAGTTTCTATGGTGGCAGGTATCTGACTCATGCAGTACTTTCCCAGTTTTATGACAACCTTAGACAAGTAATTCATGTCTACTGGTGTATCCATCCATTCATTTCCGTGACCGATCTTGTCTAGGTCACATACCTGCTTGATTTGATTTTCTGCCTCGGCCATTCAGGACAAGCCTCTTTTTTGAGACACATTCCTTTTATATCACTGATAGCGTTGTGCAGTGGGTGGCTGATGTCTGCTGATATTTTGCACACCTTCACCAGGCTTTCCTGGCATAACTCTGACACTGTCTTGAGATGCTTGTATGACAAGCATGTCGAAAGTTATGTCAAGGTATCCTTCTGTCGATGTCTATGCCGCACATGCTCATGAACTGGTGTAGGTGTACTGACAATGTGACTTTTCAAGGAGAAACATGTTAAGGAAGCCTTTGCCAGGTACTTGATAATCGCATTGAGAACCATCCTCTTAACGTCAATTTGAACAGAAATATCATCTTCTGTGTAAACCTGTCTGTACAGTATTTCTATTACAGCTTTCTGCATCATGAAAAGTTTTTTTTCCCTTCTCCATTTTACTGGAAATATAAAAACCAAATATTTTATCACTGCAAAAACCAAATGACACTGAAAGCTGCAACAGTTTGTGTTTTCATAGTTTATAATGGAAGGATGATGCCATGAACTACAATAATTAATTGCACTTAGTATGACCTAAAAAGGGACTTTTCAAAACAAATGTCTAAGGAAAACTCTCTATTTAAGCCAGAGGAATAATCAAAGGAAGAAGATGGAGATGGCTTGGACATGTCTGCAGAATGCCTCATGACATGTTGGCAAAAATGGCCATCCAATGAAAAGCAGATGTTTAAAGGGTCTCCTAATATCAGCAGAAAAGGAAAATGAAGGAGTGAATGAACAACTGAATTAATCAAGAAATGACATCACTGCACTTGGTACATTCCCAAAAGTGCTCTATTTCTCTATTTCTCTCTCAGCACTGAACATCCTCCAGAACCCCCACCCCCTCTTCCAAAGCCCAATCAAGGTATGGACATTTTGACTGTTCTGTTGCACTGTACACCTGATCCCAGAAAACTTCACTACGTCTGTTTTATTATAAAGTAGCTTAACACTCAAAGAAGAAGCAGCAACCAGTCTATGAATCTGTTCATCGCTCCACACACCAGAATAGCGTGGATAGAAAATCCATGATATACTTCTGATATGAATCTTATCAAGCAATGAGAGCCACCCTACAAGTAGAACATAAGTTTCTTTTATTCAAAAGAGGCTCTGTGGGTCCATTACAGTTACAATATGGTAGTATCGTGAACTGCAGATGTGGAGGCCAAACAGTCAAGGAAAAGAAGCTGGCTTTCTATGAGCCAAAATAAAGTTGGCATGCTGTTTCGCATACATTAAAAGATGCTTATATTCCAGACAGCATGACGGCTGAGAGGATAGTTTGTTTACAGGCAAATTAGTGGATCAACTGCAGTCAACAACATACATAGGTCTTTAAAACTATGGTCGGATGCATAATAGCAAACTTATGGCCCAGATGGACTTGCTGCCCTTTCTCCAAAGAGTGTAAAGGAGTCCCAAATATTCAAAGGATGGGGGCCACTTCTAGGGATTGGAAGCCGTTGATCCTATTATGTAGCAAGCGGAACATGGCAGGCAATAAATTGTGCAATTTATTGTCTGGGTCTTCATTATTCAAAGACAGACAGGTATTAAATCCCCTGTCACCACTTATCGGTAACCTACGCAAACCCCTACGCCCGCCTATGACGTCATCCGTGTCAGACATGTATACAAGCAACTGCAGAAGACAACACAGGTCTTACACTACACATTCCTGTTGTGTATTTCACTACAGCAACCACCAAAAGCCTGTTGCATCACTTTAATATCGTTCGTTTATCAGTTTCTTACATACCAACACATCGGTCTGCACCCCCACTGCATATATTACACAGACAAACAATACCCCTGTAATAACGGGCGTACTACGACATACCAGAAAGTATTCTCGCCGCATGCATTAAAAAAAAGATAAGCAGCCATATCTCGGGTACGATTTTCAACCATTTTTATCGTTCTTAACCCTCATTACCTCTCTACTAGACAAAAGATTTCACAACAGAAAATAATTTGATCGCCAATGTTTAGTGTTGAACGTATGATAAATGGAGTGTCCTTAATATCTTCAGCTGAAAGCGGGACATCTCACTAACAATTTGAGTTGAAAACGGGACATTCCTAGCAAGACAGTTTAACCCCATCACCCCCCCCCCCCTCCATCCCCCCCCCCCATGAATTCACTTGAATTCTTATTCTTCTCCGATCCTTCTCTCATTCATGAGGCCGACAGCCTGTCTGAAACCATCGTGCAGTCTCAATCTCACTGTGTACCGTACAGCGTTGTCTTGATTGCGGTTGAAACAGGTCAGATAGCCTCTCTTGTTGGCAACTTACGGTTGACAGTTTTGGAGCACATACATGCTCACCATTTTCTGGTGCCCATTTGCATTGGCACTTTTTCGTATTTCCTGCACCCCCCAAAAATATTAACTCTAACAAGGTCTACAGAAATAAATATACCTGTATGTTATATTCTCAAGCTTATTCCTAGATATTTATAAGACGGGACAATTTATTTTTCCCTCTGGAGTACGAAGGGACGGCCGGGACACACCGAAATAAAAAAATTGTCCTGGTAAAACGTGACTGTGATCACCCAGTAATGAACAAGTTTGCATGTACTGACAGGCGCCTATAGATGCAGGAGAAAGAAGTAGTGTGAAGAACTTCCGGGCAATCTCTAATGTACAACCTGCATATGTTGGCACCTTTCCGTCTTTCCAGGCGATTGTGTTCCGTTGTGTGATACAGGAGGCATAAGAATCAGAGTCCATGACGATAGCGAATGCGACTAGCCATGGTCAACTATAGAGATCCCTATAGGTAGCCGTGGACTAGCTATACCAGTTCGTGCAAAGAAGAATGTTCTACAATAAGTAGATGGAGGTTTCAGGACTGTTGTTGCCCTCCGGTGTATGTCAAGTGTTGAACACAGAGGTGACTGTGGTCTCGCTGATATCAGGATATGTATTCACTACGCAAACTATGACTAGAAAGCTCAACGAAGGGGAACTGGGAAACACGCACAGATAAATAAGTGAAGTGTTAATTACGCCATGACATAAAATGATATGGAATACCTAGTCTAAACCAACTGTGTAGCTAGCTTTGTCCACCCATGCCCCCCCCCCCTTCTTTTTCTTTTCCCTGTGACAGTGATGGTCCGCGCTTTGAAGATCAAGGTTCATTTTGATGGCTCCATCTCTCGTTTCACCAGTGCAACGTCTATGGAGATCCCTGGGGTTACGGAGTCCGTACTTCGTGCGACGCTCCAGACAGGTAGCTAGCCGTCTGCTGTGAGTGAGTGAGAGAGAGGGAGGGGGGGAGAGAGAGGGAGAGAGAGAGAGAGAGAGAGAGAGAGAGAGAGAGAGACGTGATAAAGCCCGGTGCAATGAAGTCGATCGTCTCGATTTCCCCCCCCCCCCCCCCCCCCCCCCCCCCCCCCCCCCCCACCCCCCCCCCAACCCCCTTTTTTTTTTCTTTAACCCCCAGTCATGTGGGTTGTGCTTCGCGAATTTATTTCTACAACTATGGAGCACTGATAGAATCGTCACTGGGACACACATGTCCCAACACCACATTCAGCCTGGGTACGGAGCGCTGACTCGCTGTTATACTTGAGTTGCGATAACAGTTCCTACCCCAGCCTTTGTGTCACATAATATATTCCCACATATTTTCTCACATATTCCATTTAACCGAGGCTGTAACCCAACGCATCGGACCGTTAAGGCGGGCCTAGTATTTATGCCGAAGATTTCAAGAAGGGTTGTGATTGGCTGGTTACATCCGCCCCGGTGATTAGTTTTATTCCTGGTATTTATCCGGCATGCAGCACTTATTTTGTGCACAAGGAAGTGTCGCCTACGGGAAAGTCCTCGAGGCAGGTTCAACTTATTTTCATGATTAAAAAGTTAGTTGCGTATCCTTTACAGTTTACAGAACTTCACAGAACCAACCCCTGCATTTTTGGGATGTTGTGGTATTTCTAGGCAAATTTACGTCCAGTAGTTTGCCACTGCCTCTGGACGGTCGGCTTCCCGATACCACTGTCAAAACCAGTGCACGGCCGGCAGCTAGGATCGAACCCGGCACTCAGGCATTACGAAGCGCGTTCGCAACGCCTAAGCCACAGACAGACGATGGCTGTTTTCATGACATGGTGTGTAAATCAACACACACTAGAGAGGGAGATAGAGAGAGAGCGCGCACGCGAGAGAGAGAGAGAGAGAGAGAGAGAGAGAGAGAGAGAGAGAGAGAGAGAGAGAGAGAGAGTTAACCTCATATAAAAGCAGAAAACTTATGCATTTCTGGTACAACACTTTTCTTTTACTTCCCTACTCCCGTGTTTTATTCACATATACACCCAAACACACAGATAGGGAAGAGAGGGGGATGCAATTTGTGCTACCAACGTCAGTGAGAAAGGAAGGACCCTAATGTACTTTTGCGGAAAAACAAGAAAGCCGTGCTATTGTACCATAAGGATGATGATGATCTACCCTCCACTCACGCCTGTCACCATCTTCTTGGCGTTCACAGTCTGTAAACTCCGACCGAAAGTTCTGGTTGTTCACCCACGTCTAGACTTGGTCCTGTTCCAGAACTGGATTTTTGCCTGCAGATCCGTTTTACAGATCTGGTTCATCTCGATACAGACGGCTGCTTCCTCGCCTCTCGTGCAGATCATTCCTTCGAAGAAAACGCCCCTAATTACTCGCATTGTACAGCAATTTGTTAGAGAGAGGCGGTATGTCTTTTCTTGTCTTCCTAAAACTTCACACAAACACAGAGGACAAAGTATGGAATGTTGGGGGGGGGGGACGGGGGACGGAGGGGGGACCAGGCCGATACTCAGTGTAGCCACAGTGCATGTCATGCTTATAATTTATAAAATTCAGTGGGACCTCAGTTAAAAATGTAGTTCGTTCTTTGACTCCGTTGGCGAAACGAACCCACTTGTCTCACTGAAATTAATGCAAATCCAATAAATCCGTTCGTCCACACAAGAAAAAAATAATTTTTTTAATTGACCTTTTCAAAATGGATTTTGTATGGCAAAGGTATACAATATAAAATATACCGTATAACTTTATCTTTATGGCTGATAGGTGTAAAGAGGGAGGACTAGTTCTTCAAATGAGAGACCATAGAGGGTAACTGTGTAGGTATTTCTGATCTCTCCTGTTTGTATCCTGGGAAATGGTTCGCCTGCTGGTTTGATGGGTGGTGCTGTCAATAAGATAACGATCCAGAGACATGCTCTTTTTCTTTGTTGGATAATTTTTTCGAAAATGGGACGCCGAGGTCAGTTTTGTTAGGGTGGTGCTTCTCAATGAAAACACGCACTTCACTCCGCTTTATAAAAACGTTTTTGATCTCAGTACTTGAAACAAGTACCACTTCTTTCTCCTCCTCTCGTGAAAGCTCCTCCTGCATAACTTTCATCTGTTCATGTTGCATTTCAATAAGTTCTTCTGTGGTGAGTTCTTGTCTGGTCCTCCACTAGCTCGATCACCTCCAAGCTTAAACTGCCAATGGTCACAATCTTGTTTACTAGTGTTACATCTGTGTCCTTGAAGTCTCCACGAGGTACACAACCAGGCCCGTCTTCTCCAGGCAGCTTGTCAATGGGGTTTATGCAGTGGAGGATATGGAAGTGATCCTTCCTAAAATCAAGCAGGATAAAATCCATGCCACTGATCACCTGGAAACACCTGGGGAAAAGAAGCCTTTGAATATAAATTCTTGAAGATGGAAAATACTTGCTGTCAATGGGCGGGATGAGAGGAGTGGTGTTAGAAGGCAGAAATCTGTAATAACCTGTACGAAATCGTTTTCAAGATCAAGGTGTTCTTCAATACTTGGAGAAGGACATGAGCGTTGTCTTTAACCAGTAGACACCTAAGGTACAAATGACTTTCCTCAAAGTATTTCATCACAGTTGGCAGGGAAACAATGCAGTCAGACACTCCATAAAAAGTAAATAATGTTACCCAAGCCTTGCTATTCGCTCTCCATAATACCGGATGTTGACCATTTAGCCATTTATTGCGTTTATTACAGAGCGGGGAATTTCAGAGTGGGGAAACTAAAAGAGGCTGAACCTGACAATCCCCATCTGCACTGACGTACACTAAAAGTGGAAGCCTATCCTTCATTAGTTTGTGGCCATGCAATGACTTTTCTTCTTGGGAGCTCCTTCCTGGCATGTGGGGTTTTTTTTTTTTTTCAAAACAAAACAAACAAGTCCCGTTTCATCACAATTAAAAAATTGATGCAGGCACAGTTATAGTGGGGCACCACAAAATTGTTTTAAGAATGAACTAGCTTTGCTTTTAAAGGGTTGCAAACTGGGCACATATGCCGAGGCGGTGAGAGAGGTGGAGGGGTCATACTCAACACACACACTACACAAAAGGGAGAGAGAGAGAGACAGAGAGAGAAAGAAAGAGAGAGAGAATGACAAATATACTTACAACGTGACTGGGTTTTTTGGTAACCCGTGGAACTCCTACCACACTAAACACAACAGAGGAACCAACACGGCACTGTCTGAGCTCTATACGCTGATGGCTGTTCTGTTGTTGATATAGAGGCTTCGACTGCCAACGAAATTTCTGATGGTTATGCTGTTGCTGCTGCTCCTGCTGTTGTTTAGAAGCTTTTGCTTTGCTTGAAAGATCGCGCCAACTGAAAGGACTTGCCATAAAAATCATCAGCATGACCGGGGGCCGTCTTCTCCGACCGGACTTGGGCCGCCTCCGTTGGTCTCGGGTGTGTAAAGTAGCTCTACGCATGGCATATCTGTGTGAATATCCTCCCCTACGTCAGGTGTCGCGTGTCCCTAAGTACTCATCTATGTGTCCAATGTCTCCTACTGTAATGCCGAACATTATTCTCTCCAATGACTGTTCCCAACGAGTGGCTTTAACAGATCATTCCTGTAAACTAATTACTGTCATAAACGTTCTTTATCAATAACAAAATCCAAATGAAAACGTTCAAACGCGCACTTTGGGGAAAAAGAAAACAAATGCATATAGCTCTAATGTTGAAACTATATCGGGGTTAAATCGGGAAATACGACCTATTCAGGAAATATGTTGCTAATTATATACTAGATTCCCGTCAACAACTTTAAATAGAACTCTGATATGTAATTTTTAGTGAATGCATCAAACAACACCTATTGTACAAATCCATGTTGAATTTAAATTGCATGTGATGCCTTGTAACAGTTATTTGAAATTCACTGCTTCAAACTGCCTCGTAACCGAAAACCCGATCACAAGCTAACAACACACATATAACTACATGACTTGTAGAAATGCTCGTTTGCAATTAGAACCATACATTTTTACTTAACTAAACCAAAAGTGGTATTGTAAGTAGACTGCGGCTTACCAAAAGTTAAAGATCAAATAACGAAGTGGTTGTTAGGCGCGGTTAATTAGTGTATTCTTGTAGAATTTTTCAATACACTCCTTAACCTCCTAGTTAGGAGATCACCAGGAAAGAACAACTAAAGACTACAAAGCGACAGTGCTAGAACTAGATATACTGATTCAGTAGAAACAGTCATTTGGCAGTCTCCTAAATATAATTTTAAAAACAGCAGAATCTGATAGATTCCCAAAAGAATTAATCCAAGTAGCATGTGATAGCAACATCAGATGGCTACACAGAATATTTAATGCTGCGTAGGTACAACAAACTGCTTCCACTGGCGGACAATATGCAATAGCTGTACCACTGTGGAAGAAGAACAAAGGAATCTAGAAGGAATGCAACCAATACAGAGGTATCTATCTTTTATTCATGTCAGCAAAATGTATGCGCCAAGTTAACAGAAACGATGCTGCACCGCTGAAAGAACCACAGAAGGGACAGAACCACAGCTGGGACAGAACCACAGTTGAGACAGAACCACAGTTGAGATAGAACCACAGTTGGGGCAGAACCACAGTTGGGACAGAACCACAGTTGGCAGAATAACAGATGGGATTTAGGAAAACAGAAAATTAGTAACAACGAAAATAAGATGGCTGAGAGATGCAGCAGAGACCAGAAGAGATACAATCGGGAATTTGGTCATAAGAGAACAAATCAGCACAGAACGAATGTTAGATTACACATAAAGGAAGGCAATCAAATGGTTCGCCCACGCGGAGAGAGTGCCTTGCAACGCTATAGCATAAAAGGCATTTACTAAAACAGGAGAAGCAGGTAGAGCACGAAGTAAACAGAGAGCAGAACATCAGAAAACTACAAGGGTACGTCGTGTTGTCTACTGTCGAGAAGCGGCCGCAAGAGCAACAAGCAGAACGTTATATCTCCCTCTACACACAAAGCTATAAAAGAGAAAGAGCAGGAGGAAGGGGGAGTAGGAGGAGGAGGAAGAAGGACCGGAAAGGGGGAAGGAGAAGAAGAAGAAGAAGAAGAAGAAGAAGAAGAAGAAGAAGAAGAAGAAGAAGAAGAAGAAGAAGAAGAAGAAGAAGAAGAAGAAGAAGAAGAAGAAGAAGAAGAAGAAGAAGAAGAAGAAGAAGAAGAAGAAGAAGAACAACAACAACAACAACAACAACAACAACAACAACAGAGACAGGGAGAGAGAATCGTGAGTCTTATAATTTAGGCTTGTGCAGTCACCACGAACTGTGCAGGTTAAGATTTCCCTGTCAGAAAAATACCCATCCCTTACCGATGATCGAATCCGGGTCTCCCGTATGAGAACCAATGGCTCCCTTTTATGTGTCGTAATCAGTTCATGAAGCTGTTTCTGCCAATTCTGAATCGAGACTAGTCTTTTTCTCCTCTGTTCGCCAGCTGTAAGCTCCGGCGGAAAGTCCTGGTTGTTCGTCCATCTAGACTTTGGCTTGGTGCCAGTGCCTGCGTTTTGCGTGTACATCCGTTTTACTGACTTATTTGTGTGCAGCTGACTGTTTCTTGCCACTCGGGCAGATGTACTCCGAATTCGAAGGAAGTCCCCAATTAGTCGACCCCTAAAACATGCTTGTTGGGGTGGCAGTGGGCCTATTCTGGTTTTTCCCACAAAGGGGACCTGGAACGAACACGAGAAAAGACTAGATATTCAGTCTTTCAGCCCCACAGAGCTGTACTTTAATTTGTTTCGGGTTTAAAATGTTTTACTTCATGTTATTATATGTCTAGCCCTATATGCCCAATGTGCCTGTAAAGGGTCCTTTGCTTTAATTGCTCCCTGATGAAGTCGTACTTTTTTTCCCCTTTAATAATTAATTTGGCTCTCAGGTCGACCCAACCTTAAATAGGTACCAGGTAAACTCTTGGAAACTAAAGGCGGCCGATGTTATGTTGACCGCATCACCCACCGAGTCTATAAAATACAGGTCTAGTCCTGTGTGCCCAGTTCGTCTGTAGGCATGGACAGGGGTTCTTTACTTTTTTTATTTTTCAATTCATATTACTAAGTTCTTATGTCTAATTCGGTGTTTCCCAAACCTTTAGTCGCAGCGCACAGTTTGGGAATCACTGGTCTAATACAACCACAAGACAGTAACCAAGGGACGAACTGTGTGCTCCTTGGTACTAAAAGAGTTACAGAGTAGCATGAATTTGGCGTCGGGGTTACGTGTTCTCAATCTAGACTTGGAACTAGCTTTTATTTCTTTAGTTTTCGCGCAGAAGCCTTAACACCACGAACGTTTCCCTTCTATGTTTCTGTTTACATCTCTATACGTTGCCCGATTTCTGTTTACATTGTTGCCTAAACAGCTGAATGAATCCACGTATTGTTTAAGTAGTTTCCCAAGGAAGAAAAATATCTTTCTTTACCTTTTGCCTGTATATATTTAGTCGTGACTGTTGTAATCCCCATACCTTTTTAATCAGATAATCAAAATTAACCCTGATAACACCATAGTTTCACTTATGCTACGCCAGACAGCGTAAGCCCGTTGACGTAACTTGATTGACCTTGCAGCTGACATCAGTTCACTACACTGTAACTTCTGACGTGTGCAGGAGCTGAGATAGTCAACTGACCTCCCACTACCCCACATGTGTCATTCCATAACTGGCATACAACAATATCTGTATTAGAAATGCTATAGGGTGTCGTCATACATCACTAGCTATTATTCAGTATGATTTTCTGACACCCAGACTGGTAAAGAAGGTGACTTCTTCTTCTTCTCTTCCACCTTTTACCTCATCGAAGTGTCGGGGGGAGATGTAATGTACGTTGATGGGCTCTGTCAAGAGCACTATTAAGACTGATGTTCATTTTTGTAAGGCTGTTCTTTATGCCATCACTCCATATTTCCGAGGTCTTCCACTCGCTTTATACTCGTTGTAACGTTTTAGTGGGGCTTGCTGTGGTGGATAGTACCAGGGCATTCTTGTTAGGTGTCCAAACCACTTCATTTGTTGTTCTTTGATGACCTGTAAGACTGACTTTATTCCTAGCATTCGTCTGATTTCATGATTTCGTATTCTGTCTTTCCTTGAAACTCCTGCAGCTTTTCTAAGGCATTTCATCTCTGTTGTCACAATTTTACGTTCATTGGATGATGTAAGTGTCCACGTCTGGCATTGATAGCATAGTGTTGGCCAAAAAATAGTTTTGATAAGATTCACTTTAGTACTCTGAGGTATCTGCTTTTGTGTCAACAGGGGAGATGGTTGACCCATTACTTGATTAGCTTTGGCACATCTGGAGCTAATTTCTCTGTCCAGTTTTCCGTCGGATGTGAAAATTGCTCCCAAATACTTAAATTCCTCTGTTTGTTTCAGGGTGTTGTTTTTCAATTTAATTTTTAAATTGTCTTTATGTCTTCCTATCATCATTGTCTCTGTCTTCGTAGTGTTTATTTTCATATCATATTCCTCCCCTTTGTTACTAATTTCATTTAGGTGGTTCTGTAGGCATTCCGTATTTTCTGCTATGAGTACCTGGTCGTCGGCGAAGAATAATTCTGTAATATCTTCTTCATGATTAAAGTTCGTTTCGTAAGAATGGCGACTGAGCAACAGAAATTCGGACAGTCAGATAGATAGAAGGACCATTTAATCACATTCTGCTAACTACCAGCCGCATTTGCCATTCGACTGTGAAAATCTCATTAAAGGACATACTGACTATAATTGTTCTGTCTGTCTGTGTGTGTGAGTGTGTATGTGTGTCTGTCTGTGTGTGTGTCTGTCTGTGTGTGTGTGTTTGTCTCTGTGTGTGTCTGTGTGTGTGTGTTTTTGTGTGTGTGTGTTTTTTTTTACTGAAAGAGATGCGTCATTTTTTTAAATCTAACCTAACAGATTCCATCTCGGAAGAGAGAGCTCTATCTCAGTTGTGTTATTTATGCCTTCAAAAACATAAAATATCAAAGACCAGACGGTAGCAGTGCAATCTCCGACGAGTTTATTGTCCTAAACATAGTTTACTGTCCTAAACATAGTTTACTGTCCTAAACATACAATCTAAAACAGGGCTATACAACTGGTGGCCAGCAGAGGCCTAGAGCAAGTGGCCCGCTGATCATTACCTATTGTACTGTACAGTGATCTTTCTAGTCTGGGGCTCGGAACTCTGGTCCATGATGATCCCCATTGTCAATATTGTGGTCCCTGAGTGAATTCAGTTGAACTACTCTAAGTAAATTTAGTTGAACAACATTGAGTGAATTCAGTTGAACAACCCTGAGCTAAAACATCAAACAACGGAAGGTTCCGTACAACCTAAAATGTCAGTATTGTTTTATTATAAATCCAAAACATCAGAGAACAGAAAATAGCAGTACAGACTTGGGTGAGTTTACTGTCTTTATTTATATATGTAATACAAATTTACCTTTAAGAATCGAGTCTAAGAATATGCACGTTAACTCCTTCAGTCCCAACCAGCGCATCACGTGTGACAAATGCGTTCTCGTGAATCCCAAACAATGTGCAACATGTTCAATAATTTTTTTTTTTTTCATTTGGTCATAGAATTCTCAAGAAATATGGTATTCATATTTGCCTCTTTGAAATGTTTGCTGCTGGTGAGTTTCATATTGGTTATTTCTCCCTTTTAGCAACTATTGTAAACAAGTTCCGAGACTGAAAGAGTAAATAAAGTATGTCCGATGTCAAAAATGGTCCTGAAGTTTAATACTTTAACTTCAGAAGACTTAACATGAGCGGGTCTTGCTAGTCACACTCGACATAGCTATGGGCTTACCCCCAAGCCTCCCTATAGCACAATACAATACCTTCGTCTGGAAAGAGGAAAAGATACCAAACGAAAACATAAAGTGGCAGATAAATCCATGATGACAAATCCCCCACCCCCCTCAAAAAAAAAAGAGACTTCAAAACCAACCGGCATCAATGATAATAAATGGCGCTAACGGTGGAGAGACATGAGGACTATAACGGGACAACCCGCAGTGAGGAGTTCACGGTATGTGACCTGTCTTATCATTGCTAAAGGAATGTCACAACCATACAACTCAGTGGCTCTATTCTCTCCGCCACCTGTCAAGACCCTAACTACAGACTACACATAAAGAAAGTACTCTAGTACTGCCGACACGGGTTGCCAATGCTGGGTTTTTGCGCCCAGATATGGGTTTTTATTTGAAGCCTTAGGTTTAAATTTTGAAAACTGGGTTTAAAAAAATTAATCCTTATATAAAAGTGGGTAAAAGTAACTGTTTCGTAACTATACAATTTTTTCCCTTTTAACAATCTGGGTTTTTTATTTTGTTTTTTGTTCTTTGCTTATGTATTGCTTGGGTTTTTATTCAGCTTAGCTGAGTTTTTCTAAAAAGTCCCATTGGCAGCCCTTCTGCCGACGCTAACTGCTGCCACTGGTGGTACTGTTTGCAGAAAGAATGCGCCCAGGTGCGAGGGGAAGCGGGTTTCAATACTTGTACCAAGTTGTCTTTTAGTGGCCGGGTTAGCTTTGGTTCTGTGTTGGTTCTGCAGTCCCAATGTATAGGAAAACAGGAATGTACCCACCATCCTCTTAACACACACAAAAAGTTAGTTGCGTTTCATTTACAGGACGCCGCAGAACCAACCCCCAGCATTTTTTTTGGTTGCTGTGATTTTTTCTACGCTCAGTAGTTTGCCATTGCGTCTAAACGGTCAGCTATCGGTGCCATAGTCGAAACAAACGCAAAACAAACCGACCGCAGCTGGGGTCGCACCTGGCACTCGGACATTACGAAGCTCGTTCGCAACGCATAAGCTACAGACACCGACTCCCCTAACATAGGTTAGTTGCATATCCTTTACAGGTCGTAGCAGAACCAACCCCCACAGCTCCTGGCTGTTGCGTGGTTTTCTAGGCAAATTACGTCCAGTAGTTTGCCATTGCCACTGGACGGTCGGCTTTCTTCATACCACGCAGGCGCATGGCCCACAGCTAGGATCGAAGCCGGCATCCCGGCATTACAAAGCGCTAGCATCGACTGAGCCACACAGCCGACTACTCCCTTAACATGAGCTTTTCTGCCTACCCCCGGGCCAGACTAAAGTGCAGAAGTGGACAAATAACCAGACCTTTTCGCCGGAGTTTACAGCCAGTAAATGTGAAGAAGAAGCTCGTTACATCTGTAAGGGTTCGAGATTAGTGCAATCATCGACGTGAACCAGGATCAAATCCCGCGGTGGACGGTTTAGAGACAGACCGTTTTCGTGGCATCCATGCAGTGCTACGAGAATCGCACTATGGAAGAGGTCAGGGACTCACTGTGTAATACTCCTTTAGTTAACACTGGATATGTTCAAACAACTCCCGTTGAGAAGACGGCACAACTTTTATTTTTACTTTCGGCAGTTCGTTAAAATTGTGATGGTGCATTAGTTTCCGCCTTACGTTAAAATTGTGATGGTGTATTAGTTTCCGCCGTAAGTTAAAATTGTGATGGTGTATTAGTTTCCGCCGTAAGTTAAAATTGTGATGGTGCATTAGTTTCCGCCGTACGTTAAAATTGTGATGGTGCATTAGTTTCCACCGTACGTTAAAATTGTGATGGTGCATTAGTTTCCGCAGTACGTTAAAATTGTGATGGTGCGTTAGTTTCTGCCGTAAGTTAAAATTGTTATGGTGTTAATATTTTAACGGGATAAAATTTTAATAGAGCGTATTTGTGTTTAAAATGGCAACAAAGTGACCAGTGTTAAACACATAGGTTACAATATGGATACACTATTTTGCAAGCATCATCATCATCATAATGTACCGAACGCGCTACGATCATGCCATTCCATAATTATCTATTTTATTTTCATGTTCACTCCCTGACAGTCCTGTGTATCACCCTTAACTTTGAATGTTTAAGTGCTGATTGGTATATACGGTACATAACAGGAGTCGAAACCACTTACGGTTTACATTTGAAGGTATGGAAAATGAGGCTTCTGTTCAACTGTTACACATAAAGTTACCATCAGGATGTGTGAACAGACTAGGTCGCTGAACTGATTGTTGACTTTAATGCTTAAATAATAATCGACACCACAGCACTTAAGACATTCCCATAAGTGCTCCGTCCCCACCTTCAGCAGCACGCGCAAAGTTCCCATTCCAATGGTAGAAATTGCAGTTCTTTTTGTGTATCCGTCTCACCTTTCCTTTAAGTATTGATCGTCGACCAGATCGCCTGGTCACTCCTTGCAGTGCCATTTTCTTCTGACAATGATGATCTATCTGTACTTCTGCACTGTCCACTCACCCACCAAAGAGCCCTTACAACATCCAGCTTGTCATGCATCAATTTACCACCAAGTTGTGCAAAACCAGCCGTCTATCTGGCTGTTCATTCCCTAATAAACCGGCATTTCGCGAAAAAGATCCAAAGGACGCTAACTACCCGGGTCATGTGAAGCATTGTTTGCCATTCTTCCCGGAGCACACCTGTCTCCACTTTTCTCTACACGCTCTGTGAGTCAGTTATAATTAACGACATGTGTGTCCAGCTGATCCTCAAGCAGGCGAAAGTTTGAAGTGACTGCCTGGTAGTCTGGTGACTGCCTCTACCTCCATTCTCAAACTAGATTTTGTGGCGTCATATAACTGGCTTTGTTGCACTGAACGATGTCCAGTGACTTTTTCTAAGAACATCCATGAGATTCCTGTCTCTCATCACAGAGACATCTGTACCGATAATTAGATGAATCATTTGTGGAATTTCTGATTCTGTAGCGCCCGCTGGCCATTTCCTGCTCTCGCGGCCCAGAGTGATCAATAGAAAGTCTGGGATTTGCCCGATGCAGAATCTCTGTCTCAAAAATGGAATGAGATTAAAACGCTGACAATCAACAGCAGGGTGCAATCCTAAAAGTGGGCCGCCCATTCTAATCTATCCTTCTCAAGTACTAGAATTGGCTATTTGAGTTTACTTCTTCCTACGGTTCATGCCCAGTGGCGCTGGTAGTCATGTTTATCCCCAACTTTCTGACTCTTGTACTTCCACTCAATTCTGACACAGAGGATCGTCTATGACTCTATGCCATGATGTCAAACTGCAGAGCATTTTTTTCCCCTAGTCTTCCTCTCTTTCCCCTCAAACTTTCCCCATGGGTGTCGCACTTTTAGGTTGTATTTCAGCAAGCGGAATAGGGAGGGGAAAAAAGGTATCATATATCGAGAAATAAAGCTGCCCTTCTAGTGACAAAACTGGCCATTACATTTATAATCAGGATGCAAAAGTTTACAGACAGGTTGAAAACTGAGTGCCAGAGATGAAGTATGTTAAATACCGGAACTTACATAAAGAAGTAGAAAAAAAGCTTTCGTCATTTGAAGGCGAATGGCAAATGCATCTTTTATTTTTATATTTAGTGTGTCCTATCGTTCTGTGAGTGTCTATCACTGCAGGTTTGTTAGTTTATTATACATATATGTACACAGAAGAGAGAGTTATATTTTTGCAATGGGGGCATCGGAATCACAACCCATGGAAATAAAAAGGATACTATAATATAAGCGAGAAACATTATTAATGTCTAAAATCATCAAAGACTATATATACGGATATGGTATCACGGCATGGACTTCACGACTTTATGAGTATATTATTTACAAAACTAAAATCACAGATGTCTGATGTATTTTGATCATACATACGAAGGGACTGTCGCCATCCACGGCAGAAACGAGAAAGTATACTAATATGCAAAGAGTAAGAAAAACAGTTAGAAATAGAATACAAATGGAACAGTCGGCGAAACAGAATAGTAAAACAAAAAATACTAAAGCAATGTCTAAAGTCACTATAATATTAATTATATATACTGTAACCAAACGGGTATACGATCTTCACTAAACTAAAATCATCACTTATATTTCAACATATTCGGTATGTTTTACTATAAACACGAGGGTTCTTTTACAATCAGTGGTCTGGGGGAAAAGATGAAAGAACATTCATACCGAACAACTAATAGAAACTATACCACACTATGTAATTGTAGATAAAAATAAAATATGCGACGAGAATGTAACGTCCAAAATCACATAATCGAACGGGTACATATTCATAAAACTCAAATCACCAATGAAAGTCTGCTGAGCACATTCAGTATGTTATGTCCACAGATATTCACTAGCGTGCTTTTACCATCCACAGCGGTGGGAAAAGTATATTAATATCCAACAACTAAGAAAAAACATACAGGCGAAGCAGCGTGAATCAGACAGACTACACGCCAGGCCAGGCCAGGTAGTTTAGTAGTCGGGTCCCAACGACACGCGATTACACACGCCCATGCCCGGTGCTAACACAATACACACCGTACACCGGCCGACAAGGTATCCCACAATGCAGATCAGAATGTGCCATAGCAAGGTAGCTAGGCTCAAGAATGTTGCTATCTGCGGGCAGAATAACCCCTCCCGGGATGTTCATTCACATTCCTGATTATTTAAACCAACTATAATCTTGTCAACTTGTGGCCCGCGGCAGCAAAAAAAAAAAAAACCTATTAGGAATATAGTGTAAGGGCGACAACACTAGTTCAGGCGTAAGGAGGTGACTTATGTTCACATAAATAAGGTACACCTAGTAAACGGGCCCAATGTGTTTTAGGCTCAACATATTCTAGGTGCAAATATGTGGGGCATTGAGGGTGGGGGCAGACATGTTGCATCATCTGGTTGCTGCTAACTGTAATATATTCAGGTAGTCGGGTAACCCTTACACAAATGAGATTTTAACATCACGTTGATTCCAATAGGAGGCGGTTGAGATACATGCGACCACAACATATATTTTGTTAAATCAGATGTTTCCTTTATCTTGACGTTCTGCTTGCCTGATACAAGCATTCGACTATCTAAAGAAATAAAATTAACACAGAGTAAGGGGAAAGCCTATACAACAATTACACAAAGAACAGCTTCAGAGAGGCCAAGACAAACTTGGACTGCGCATTACAAAAAGCAATTAGAAGATCTAACATCCTTTTGTTTATCTGTGGACTGGTGAAAAAAAAATGTATGTAATAATTTTACGTGTGTTAAGCCAACTTATCGTGTCCGACTGCTTCCATCATCGATAAAATAATTTTCTGGTGGCGACTGTTGGCCTTGGCGCCTCTAGCAACTGCCATCTGCATTTACTGCGTGCGCATTTTTTTTTTATTGTTTCGGGATGAATTGTTTGATCACCAGTTTTTCAAATGAGACAAGAAGAGACATTTCATATCATTTTCACTGGCACAGGAACGGAGCGAGAATGGGGTGACCCGATTGCGGTGAGGAAACCTCGACTAATATCTTTCTCCTACACATCACCCCAAGTTACCCATTTTCAATGATAATGTTATTTCCATTTTAAGTTTTACAAGTGAAGGAAGCAGAGAATCACCAAACATGCATTACATTGGGAAATAACAGGATTAAGGAGGCGAGGACGCCCAAAACAAAAAACAAAGATGAACGTTGACGAGAGAGGCCAAAGCTGCTGGACTGGATTCTATCCATGATACTGAACTTATTACATAAGAGAGAACGGAAAGAAGAAATACATTGCGAGCACTATGTGTCATATAATGGGAAAATGTGAAAATGCATGAAGGAATACATCACCATGTACTTTTTTTTTCTCCTTCTTCTTCTTCTTCACTTAGATAAAAAGAGAAAGAATATAAATGTGACGGCAACAATAGTCCTGAAATCTCACACATACATTGTGGATGAATCTTCTTAATGCAAGCTAGTCTTGGTAGGCGCACTCGCCATCGAGTGTCTGGTCAATATGGACGATAGGCAGGTTTACTGTTTTATGTCGTGGCAAGTTTTTGCCTCTGCTAATAGCTGGCTGTTGTATGTCCCTCTAGATGTAGAGTGAAACAATATAGTGTCGATGCCCAGCTACTGGACAGAGTACATGGCGTGACACTCTAAACTGCAGATTTAATGCTGAATGATTTTCGACTGGGCTTAACGTGGTTTGTGAAATGAACTGTAGATTTAAAAAATAGCGGGTGGCCTGTTGCCATAGAACTGGGGTTGCTTTGTGCGACGAGTCGCGTGCACAACTACTGATTTACGAACTACACCAGTGTTGCCACTTTTCTTTGACAAAAAATATCCAAAACGGTGTCAAAAAATATCTAAAAAGATCTAAATCTGCGTGGAAAAGATCTAGAAAAAACATCCAAATTGAAAAAGTCAAAAATTACATAGCTTTTGTTATGACTTTCCCTACATAATCATGTCCTCACCTTCACTGATGTCTGCCTGACAAGATCCACAGGATAAACTTAGCTTGGATAATGAAGTTGAAGCTTCAGATCCAAAATGACCCTGGTATGCTTTAGCTGTTCAAATTTCTTTATAAGTGGAACAGTAAGCTTATTTCTCTAGTCTCATCAGGCCGAATTTTAATGGCACGATAGCATTTAAGATGTCAAATTTCATCCTGTTTTTTAGGTTAGATTTGATATAATTCCTAGCTCTTTCTACGTCAGCATTTGAGTGGGGTAGTCCATTCAGCTAACTTTATTTTAGTTAACTGATATTCTACTTCCGCAACACTATTATCAGTAGCCCCTAAACATTTCATAACTTTACAATATTTAGGTATGTCCTTTATTGGCTGAAGTATGTTGCTCACAGAAAAAAGTGAAAAAAATTTTCAAAACATCTAGATTTTCAGGAAGTCTCTGCTTCAATTGCTTCAATAATGAGATAAGGAAATCTTGACAGCGTTTTCTTAAGTTGTTCTCTTCATTCTCTGTTAACAGTCCTTTTGTTTTTAAATCATCAATTTTTGATTCGATTTAATATCCAAGGTGTGGCTTAGGAGCCAAATAGCTCTCTATAGTGCAAGTGAGCAAATCAGCTTTAGAAGTTGGCAACACCAGTCTTTTACCGAGTGAAATAGCAAGGTGAGATCATCAAGTAATTTAACTTTATCAACAAGTTTAGATTCGAACAGTTTATTAACTTTTTGCACTTCCATTAGAATAGGTTATAAAAAGAGAATGAATGACACATTTTTTTCATCACTGTACATTCCATATAGTATTTCAGCTGTATAGCACTTTTCCCTTTGTCTTGTTATTTCAAAGTGTGTCTTCAACTTCAGCCATTGCTTCATAATTCTTTCAACAGCTGGTTAAATTGATAACCATCTAGTTTTGCAATCTGACAGAATTTTCGGTGGTGTGGAACCATCATTCAAGGCTGTATATAATGTACTGTATTGCTGTTGTCTGACAAATGATTTGGAAAACCAGTAAAGTGTTTCAGCAATAAGGTATTCAAAATTCCTTGGTAAATATTTAGATGCAGCATGTGATAATGCTAGCTGCAATGAATGACGCATACATTTTATAAGTATTAACGATGGGTTAGCTTCCTTCAACTTGGCATAAACGCCATTGTTTATACCAACCATCACTGAGGCATCATCAGTACCAATTACAGCCAAATTCTTCAAGCCTAACTGTTTGCTGATTAAAAGGTCCTTCAGTTCCTAAACTATACTTTCTACATCACACTTTTCAAATTAAACTAGTCCAAGATTTTTTACAAATCGATCAAATGGTCACAATTTGAAATTGCTCAGTGACAAATTAAAAACATTGCGACTGATACTTCAACTTTTGATGATTCATTTATCAGTATAGTTTTGAAAACAGATGTCAGCGGTGTAATATCTTTAAATGAAACTGCAGTTTTATGCTTTTTTAGTCTCTGCATGACTCTTTGAGTTTTGTATTTTCGCTTTAATTTCACACTTGCAGTACTTACAACAAGCTTTGGTCATATCCCCAGTTTTTAATTTTGTCATCATGCAACCACTCTTTCCAAATGTTTTGCTCAAACTTTACTTTTGGCATGCTGAAAGGTTTTTTCAAAGTGAAAGCCACATAAGAAGGTGAGCAATTATTTTTTTTTTCAACCACATGAAAAAGAAACGCAAAGTCAGCACAGTGAGGATACGGTTGAAACAAAGTTAGTTTGATTTACGAGCGTTTTTATTAATCAGTGCCGGAGCTGCCAGATATTTATGCGTTGACCCCAGTGAGAGTTCAAAGTTCAAGTAATGGCAGTTGTCACAATGTACGTGCCAGACCAAAACAAAAATATTGTAGTAAATATTTTACACAGTAATTATTAAATTGAAAATGAAAAAAAAAAATCTTAAAAAATCTCACTCCGTGTGAAAAGTTTATAGAAAAATATTTACGATCTAAACGTCAAAAACAGTATCTAAATGCAATGAAAAAGATCTAAATTTGGATATAAAAGATCCAAAGTGGCAACACTGAACCACACACAGGAGCGCTTTCCGGTAAATTATACTTCACCTCGACACCGCAAGGTACAAGAGGATCCAGATGAGATGGGATGAGACAACTAGTGATCTGTTGTAACTGCTGATTCCATTGATGATGAAATGCACTTATAGTGTCGGAATGTTTGTGCTGGCTCTTCTGACGGCTGCCTTATGCATTTAATGCTTGTTTATGCTGTTGGATTTTGCCGAGACTGCAGTATGTTAATTTTTCCATAAGAGACAGTGATAGACATTCTGTGTGGTTTTCACTGGCACGGGAAAGGAGCAACTATGGGGTTACCCGTTTGCCTTGAAGTTGTAAGTGCGATTACTTGATCACCAGATAAATCGCCATGGACTTTGGTTTGTAATTCCTATGCCATGCCACAATGAAGCACATATCGTCTGGTAAGCCGGAAAGGTGTCAAGAAACAAAGGAACAGGGAGGGACAAAAGCAGAAGAGGATGAGGTGCGGTTTGAATGTAATATATATATATATATATATATATATATATATATATATATATATATATATATATATATATATATATATATATATATATATATATAGGAATAAAAGTCTGTTAAATGAGATGTCCATCAGCAACCGGGTCGCCCAGTGACTCGCCGGCAGACGACTTCGTCGTCGGTCGGGGCAGTATTTGGGTATGTCTTTTCTGATGGCAACATTGCAGGGGTCCTCTTCGGGGCTTTTGGTGGTGCGCAATTCTAAGCCATTTTATATGGCGCACATAATAATGTCACAATTATAACCTAAAGCTCCCCCTTCGGAAAACTTGTTAAATGTGATTTTTTTTTAGCAAAGATCAGAATAAGACGCACACCACTGTGTGCAAGAGATAAGATATGTGACATGACATGTACTTTAAATATTGACCACTTCTAAGAGCAATGTAGGACAGATGAGTTGTGAACTTGAGGGAATTAGGACAACATGGCTGGTGCTGTCACAAGGAACTGTGCAGGCTAGTGAGTATGAGTATATAACAGGGACAACAATTAAACCACTTCACTATGGATTCGAACCACTGTCTCCTAAACGAGAGCCCAAAGCTCTTAACAGCTCGGCCACCCACTCCCCTAACAAAAAGAGTCAACCACATTAAAATAGACTTTTCTCAGAAATGATATTGACTCCCAGGTCGACCCGATGCAGTCCCGTGAAGTAAAGGTGCTCGGCGTCATGCTGACCACAGATCACCCATCTTGTGCCGATTGGTCTATAAAAATATAAGTCTAGCCCTATATGCCCTATACGCCTAAAGGCGTGGAAAAAGGCCCTTTATTTTTAATTAGTAAAAACAAGCCAAGCAGAAAGCCGCTGGCCGAGAGGTCTCTTGATATTATACACCCACCCGCGTGTGGGTTCCGGGGCCCTATTGTGGGGAAAACAAGAATAGACCCACTGCCTCCCCAAAAGCATGTCGTAAGAGTTGACTAACTGGGGAGCCTCCTTTGAAGTCGGAGTGCATCTGCCTGAGAGGCAAGGAACCAGCAGTCTACATTCAATTGAATCAGATCTGTAAAACTGATGCATACGCAACACTCAGGTTCTGGAGCAGGACTGCAGTCCAGAAGTGGACGAACAACCAGAACTTTACGCCAGAGTGTACAGCTGCTGAACGTGAAGAAGAAGATTTTACAACCAGAAGAAGATGTACAGCAGCAGTCACGACTACTCACCATGAACTCGTCATAGCAGGGCAGCTCCTGCAGAGGGTCGTGCAGTTTGCCTCCAGTGTTAGCACTGCCGTTAGCCATGGCGCCGTCGGCGTGGCCACCGTAGTTGACCACTTTGGTAGGAGCGTTGTTAGAGTGGGCATCGCGGGCGCCGTGTGCCACAAAGCCGCCGTCACTAGAGAAAGAAAATTACCAAGATAGGTCAGCACCAATATCGACACAAGTAAGTAGAGGGTCTCCTAACACCAGTGGCGTATTATATATATAGTGTAATTTGGAAAATGGGGGGGGGGGGGGGGGGGGGTAACTGCCTGGATTAATTTTCCATTTTGATTGGGGTGGGGGAGTGGATATTAACACGGTCAAGAACGCGGTAGCAAACCCAAGGGCAGTTAGCGTTGTGGGGGTGGCATTAAATAAAAACCAAACAATGGCAGAAAGAGAGACAGACAGACAGACAGACAGACAGACAGACAGACAGACAGACAGACAGACAGACAGACAGACAGACAGACAGACAGACAGACAGACAGACAGACAGACAGACAGACAGACAGACAGACAGACAGACAGACAGACACAGAGAGAGACAGAGAGAGGAGAGAGAGAGAGAGAGAGAGAGAGAGAGAGAGAGAGAGAGAGAGAGAGAGAGAGAGAGAGAGAGAGAGAGAGAGAGAGAGAGAGAGAGAGAGAGAGGGCATTTTGATAAACCGTTTGTACCTGTTTAAACGTAAAGTCAGATTCCTCTTTCTCGTTAACAATAATAATAATAAATATAGCACACATCCGCTTCAAAAGTAAGGGACGGAAAGGAAAACAGACAAATAACTGGAGTCTAAAACTTTCATTGAAACTTTTCATCTTTCCAGGCAACAGAGATATAATGTGTCACAGAAAGGCACTAATGACGGCAAGGGATTAATCCGTCCTCTCCTCATAATATCGGCGACAGCGTCGCCTACTGGCTTGCCGGTAGACGACTTTACCGGAACAGTATTTGGGTCTGTCTCCTTCGATCGCGTCAACACTGCAGCAGTCCTTTGGCTTTTCGTGGCGTGCAATGCTAAGCCATTTTATATAGCACACATAAACTAGTCATAATTATATCCTAAAGCTCGTCCTTCGAGAATGCTGGTTGAATGTGACGATTTCAGCAATGGCCTTCCTCTCCTTAGCATAACATATGGGCAGTATCATAGAGACCATGTGTTTCCCGGGCAGCACGATACCTCTTTCTGCGTACACTGTTAACTCCAAAGGAAAGATAAGCCCAATACTTTTGGGGGGAAAGGGGGGGGGGGGCTAGAGATATATGCTATATATGCAGAGGTCTGTCCGTCTGTCGGAGCTTCCCTCCTAGACCAGCTAGGTTATGGGTCTGGTGTGCCATGCCATAATGTAGTTTTCAAGTTGAATTTTCTTATCCAGGGATAATTAAGACGAGTCTCTACCCCAATGTGTTCCTACCCCCCCCCCCCCCCCCCGCCCCCCCCCCCCCTTTCTCAAGTCGCTAACATAATGTGGGAGGTCAGCTTTGGTATATATTACCCAGCATTCTGCTTTAACCAAGAACAGGTAGTGCTAACTAATGTTATACAATTGCTCAGTCATATCTGACCGGAGGGCCTGAATTTATTACAAACAAATCTCATAGGGACATTCTATTTTCTCTATTCAACACAAAGAAAGAATATTCATAATGTTAGGAAAACAACCAATATCTCAGACTCACTAACACAAAATCAAAGCTAGTCTATACTGGAGCAGCTAGGCCAATTATGAAACATACCCCAATCACACAGAAGAAACAGGGAAACATATTTGGGAAATACTATAAAAGGTTGACAATGTGGACTACACACACACACACACATATATATATATATATATACAGCACAAGCAACAATGAGAAGTACACACATAAAATTATTTACAAGACTGTTGTCTAGGAGTCCCTTGCATTTCGTAGATAGTACAGAACCCTCGCATTGTCTGAAAAGCTCAAAAGGCTTCCAAACCATCCGCGAAACCACAACTTTAAAAGAGAGAATCAAACACACACACGCACGCACGCGCACACACACAAACGCACGCGCGCGCGCGCACACACACACACAAGGAATTGTTGGGTGGGGTGAATCTACATTACACCCCAAATGGCATTACAGAGACACACTAAACAGAGACTTAGGAAACTCGTACCACCTCAGAACAGAGACAGCAACTCTGCTTTCAACTTGCAGACTTTCAATAGTCCAGTTTAACTTTTTTTTTAAAAGCTGTGATATTTACAGACTCAAAATCAGCCCTCCAGGTAATCTTATGCTCCAATCAGGACAGCATTATTTATGAAGTGTGTGCGTGCGTGCGTGCGTGCGAGTGTGTGTGTTCGTGCGTTTGTGTGTGTGTAAAAACAAAACGCAACAGAATGGTGTCCACACAATCACAAATAGTCCAGCACTGGATCCCAGCCAATTATGGCATCCACAAAAATGGAAATAGCAGGAGTGATAGAAAAGGGGCAGCAGAAAGCAAAGACATAATAAGCAAAGAGATAAATGCCTTGCTGGCTTGGCTACATGTACGGGACTGGGACAAGGGACTGAACTGATCCGTTTTTCTGCTAACTATGAAATTTAGCGAATCATGGCGTATCGGCATGGCACATGATGATTTTGTTTTCATTCATTTTGTGCTTACAGTTTTATATGTACAAAAGATCATTGAATGGCCGATAGCAGAATGGGTGCCTAGTAATATGGCGTACTTCTTCTATGTATACAATGTATTTTTATAGATGTATGTATTTCTAGCAACAAAAAAAATATAAGGGACGTAAATAGTCCGGGCATGTTATAAAGAAGCACCGCTAATTGTAGCCCGTGAGTTTTTATTTGTATTCTTTCACTCTAGATTTTCAAAGCGGGTGGAGGCCTGTCAGATATTCACCTCATGCAGCAAGGAGGTCCGAAATCATATGTAGACGACTAAGTTCTCGGTCGGGTTGTGGTAATCAGCTGAGTAGCCACCTCACTGCGAACTGTTGAGACTGAACTGTTAGTCCAATAGATTTGTTCGCCGCTAAGAAGAGCAACAACAACAAAAGGTATGGAGTCGCCGTGGTGTAGCGCCTAGACGCTCGCCTGCGGATCAAAACCGGACCGCACTACGACAAATAACGTCTAGAATCATAGTTAGGCTTCACCAACCACTTTATGCACATCACCATTATACTAGTAACCTGCTCTTATTACAGGAAGGCATCCATAGGATCGCTTTAATCAAACGCGAATTATTTCACAATTTCGGATTTATCCGAGCGCAAAAACTATTATTTTTAGCACTTTTGCCAAAGTAAAATACTCAAAAATGTAAAACTATAAATGGTGATCCGAAAGGACGCTATGTAGCTGCGAACTAGCTCAGTCTCTTACGAGATACGCCTGCCGCAATAAAAATGGAACAGACCTGGGGACACATTGGAGGACACATGGACAAAATAATAAGGACAATGAATCGGACGCAGGATGACCCACAAAGAAAAAGAAAAGGAAAAAAGGAACACATCTGGACACAGACAGGAATGAGCGGTCCAGCTACTAGGATTGGAACATAAAGCTAGAGAGCTGGCGCCTATACCTCAGTCTTAGCCACATAAGTGGTGCAAAAGCCCGGCTCTCTAGCGAAGTTGGTTAAACCTGACTTTCGCGGCGGCCGGGTGACGAACTCCTTGTGGTCCGGGTTCAGAAAAGCCACATTTCTCCCAGAAGAACGGTACCTATAATGGAATCAATGCCGAAGGGTTGCGATATCCATAGTACCGAGCCAAAGGGTTTACAACTCATGGTTTCTGGATACGTAAAAAAAAAAAAAAGTGGTGCAAATAAACCAGACCACAAATATAACCGGAGACTGTTGGCATTCGCTGCCCCCCCCCCCCCCCCTGGACTCCCCCCACCTCCGAATGGAATGGTAAAGCAGGCAGTTGCGTTTGATTATTGTTGAATTTGTACTTCAGTTACAAAGGATTCACTTATCTGCTTTATTTATGTAATTGTTATTGCAGTATGCGATATACAGAGAAATATGCCAGGCAATAAATTCTTGCAATTTATTGTTTCTGTGTTATAAACTGGCAGCTTGTCGTCGAAATTAATCAATACCTCGCCCCTGCTCACTTGAGATTTGAACACGTTACTGGAGATTCGTTGGCAGCAATATGCAACGTGCACACAGGTATTTCACGCAAACTAGTGATTAGCAAGGTGTACACTATGCACCAGGGGACTGACTCGAATCACCTCAATGGTTGGCGACCCCGTGCAGAAATTGTGCCTGGTTACGCTTTTATCAGTCAGACTAAATCAAAGTTGTATGCAGTCTCCCTAATGCAAGTTGTCTGCTGCAAAGGAGCATGAACCTGGAGCTCAGTCACCTTGAGCTCACCGACTCACCCCCTTTCTAGAAAATGTGCAAGCACCCCCCCCCCCCCTTTCCACCCCCCAATTTGTTTTTCCACCATGTGAAGACTTTCTCCCTTTTGTTTAATGTATTCGCTCATACGTTTCTTTTTTTCCCCTCTAAACATGATTGTCTTTCAAAACATTTTTTATTATTGCACACTTAAAGACGTCATATGCCCCTAAGGCCCGGGCACATTCAGGAGAACTGGTAGGTAAACAGCACCCACTCCCGAAAACAGGTATTTGGTAAATGTCAAGCGCCATGGTGGTCTGGAGAGAACGGTGATGGAGGGGCGCCATGGTGGTCTGGAGAGAACGGCGATGGAGGGGCGCCATGGTGGTCTGGAGAGAACGGCGATGGAGGGGCGCCATGGTGGTCTGGAGAGAACGGCGATGGAGGGGCGCCATGGTGGTCTGGAGAGAACGGCGATGGAGGGGCGCCATGGTGGTCTGGAGAGAACGGCGATGGAGGGGCGCCATGGTGGTCTAGAGAGAACGGCGGGCGATGGAGGGTGCAGTTTCCAGAAACAGAAGCAGAGGCCAACCACCGCGAAGGTGGATACAAGGCACTGACGACTCACTGGCTATGAGAGCACACAGGGCTGGAGAATGAGAGAGAGAGAGAGAGAGAGAGAGAGAGAGAGAGAGAGAGAGAGAGAGAGAGAGAGACTTTCAGGCGGGCCCTGAAGAGAACGAGTTCTGTAAAACATATGCCGACTGATTGATTAGGGACACCCGGTCGGATTTTCAGCAGACGTGTGCAATTAACGCCGGCGCTATTCACTTTAGCAATGGGCCACAGGCAGCTTTCATGCTAAACGCAGGCCTGTCGGCCTCAAAGTACTGAAAACGAACAAATCGCCGCCAAGGTTTTAAAAATTGACCTCGTCTACCAGGTCGATCTAGCTTAAAGTGGGTGCTAGGTAAAGTCCAGAAATTAAGGACAGCCGGAGTGATACTGGCAACAGCACCCAGCGAGTGACGAATTGCAAATAAAAAACATTGTCCAACACCATAAATCCCATCAGAAGGAAACAAACTACATTCTTTAGACATGCCCTGAGAAGGACGCTGTGAAGGTGAGAAATCTGCAGAAGAGAAGATTCAGATGGAGACACGGAGATGCTGCACAGTTTGACATCATGGCTTGCAAGTTCATTTGTGTGTCAGACACGACTGAAAGTACACGAGACAGAAGGTTGTAGACATGACTACCAACCCAACACAGCCTAGACTGACAAAAAATAACATCATATACTCAAAGCGCTACTGGCGTAAACAGTCATTTACATCAGTGTTCCTCAACCTTTGTACACCTGAGACCCGGGGGTAGGCAGAAAAGCCAAATTTCTCCCAGATTTACGGTGTTTACAATGGAATCAAGGCCGAAATGTTGCGATATCCATTATACCTAGCATAAGGGTTACAACTCATGGCTTCTGGATACTAAAACAAACAAACAAATAAACATTAATCCTACATACTGCTTGGGGAAACCCACTTTTCCTACCTAGTTACACGATTAGGCAGATTTTGTTGGCGACCCAGGGGGACTTTTCTGCGGTCCACGGGTTGAAGAACACCTAACATTATTCGTCTTGCGTGTTCTCAGATAGCAGCCGCTGCACCCGTTGTCTGGTGACAACGCCAGAACGTACCAGCGGTTGTGTTTATATCAATGACATATATGATACAGTGTGTCCTTCAATAAATCACAGCAGTTCCTTGTGAACAATGCAGATGAAATACCACTGAATTAACCAGCGCTCTATGAAGGACTTCCTACTAAGTAACCACGCCTCAGCCGTCTCTACGATCAATCAATCACTCTGTCCCATCATGGCTGCTATCTAAATGATTCCCATGCCATCTAGAAATTTAAAACCCCAATCTGGACCGTGGACCAATACAGCAGATCCCCGTTCAACCTCTAACGAAGTTATCATTAGGGCATTAGCATAGTCTACACCAGACAGCTATAGCTTGCAGTACTATGCGGCTAAGGTTGCCGTCCCTAAGTTTCAGGAAAGTCTGATTGTATAGCGCTTTTACATCCAAGCAGATTTCCTAGTATATTCTGCTGGATAGTCCCAGGTCGACCCAACTTTATAATGGGTAAAGTCCTGGAAAGTAAAGGCGGACGCCGTGATGCAGACCCCATCACCACCGAGTGCCGAATGCTCTATAAAATATACTCTAGCCCTGTGTGCCCAATACGCTTGAAGGCATAGAAAAGGGTCATTTACGTTAACTGTAGGGTAGGCCGACATTTATTGTAACCGTCTAGCTAGGGACTGCAACACCTGACCACGAGGTGGCAAGATGTATAATGTTTCAGTCTTAGGGCAGAGTGAGATATAGAGGTTTCAGCCTCAGGATTTAGGGCCACATGGCTAGTGCACCAACCCCCCTTCCCCCTTCCCCTTTTTTCCGGAAAACCACGCATTTTACTAAGGATCTTAGAAAACTGACACAGGTTATAAATATGAAAACAGTTCAGCTATCCTCCGAATAACGGGCACAAAAGATGGGTGCCGCAAAAATATCCTAACAGTCTTAGTCACGTTTCAACTGCGCACTTCCGGCGACTGAATTTGCGGTTTTCCGGCGACTACCGCCACCAACGAGTGTATCCCATACGCCGCTCACGCGGCGTGGATTGGGGCTAAACTAGATGGCTGAGACTCACGAGCAGCACCTTCCGCATCTCCTGCAGCTCTGCTCGTGAGTCCTAGCCATCTAGTTTAGCCCCAATCCACGAAGCGTGAGCGGCGTAATGGATACTCTCGGCGGTGGCGGTAGTCGCCGGAAAACCGCAAATTAGGTCGCCGGAAGTTCGTAACTGACACGTGACTGAGACCCTGTTTTGGCCGCCATCTTTTGAGCCCGTTATTTGGAGGATAGCCAAAAAAGTTCTTTAACATAAGAACAGAGCTGAACAAGTTAAAATTTGTCGCTTAAGCCCTGGACAATGCAGACTCAACAATCATTCTCTGTCAGCGTCTTCGTGCTGAACTGACTTTAAAACATGTTATGCAAGATTGTTCTCTTTTGGCGAAGTTGCGGAGCAACACGTGGCCATACTGAGTAGACCTGACAACTAAGCTTTGGGAAACCTAAGACAGCTTGAGATGATATCCCAGTTTATGGCCCAAAGAGAATTAGGTCTATGAACACAGATCGCCAAAGAAGACTAAGAATCGATCCCGTCTCCCGAGTTAGAGCCCGGCGTTGTTAACCACTCGGCCCGCCTTCCTTCCCTGTTTTAGTATCATAAATATTTGAAATTAAACTAGATAAATATAATTAGATAAATATCTAAACAATTTAAATATAATAAAACATATTGAAGAAGAAGAAGAAGAACAAACAACAACAACAAAAAGGAGAGCAAAAACAACAACAGCTGCAACAGCAACAGCAACAACACGATAAGGAGGAAGATAAGAGAAATAAACACCGGCGCAGTATAAGCACAACTGACACCTTAGAGATCGGATCAATCTTTTCAGGTGTCTGAGAATAAAACAGCTGCGAACATGATTCGAGCTTTCACAATCCTTCATTTCAAGAGGTAATTTTCCAAAACATTTCTTTCCCATAGCCACAACAACAAAATTCAAAGGACACTCGCTAAAAGACAACAACTGTGGTGATATGTTAAAGTGATTAACAAGAACAATAGTGCAATAGCGACCGGAAAACTCTACTACCACCAACTAACAGGTCAAACTGCAGACAGACAGATTTTCTTATAAACCCGCTTTTATATTCCTTGTCAATAAGGTCGCGATACTATTCACCATGTGACCGCAACTAGTACAAACACAGCGCCAGGGCTGCCGAAAGATGTTTTGGGAACAGTACAATACAAAGGTGCCAAAACACATCAGAATTAAAGAAACCGAAAAAATCTTCAATATATCTACCTAACTACCTACCCACCCACCCACCGACCGACCGACCGACCGACCGACCGACCGACCGACCGACCGACCGACCGACCGACCGACCGACCGACCGACCGACCGACCGACCGACCGACCGACCGACCGACCGACGACCGACCGACCGACCGACCGACCGACCGACCGACCGACCGACCGACCGACCGACCGACCGACCGACCGACCGACCGACCGACCGACCGACCGACCGACCGACCGACCGACCGACCGACCGACCGACCGACCGACCGACCGACCGCGACCGACCGACCGACCGACGACCCGACCGACCGACCGACCGACCGACCGACCGACCGACCGACCGACCGACCGACCGACCGACCGACCGACCGACCGACCGACGACCGACCGACCGACCGACCGACCGACCGACCGACATACATACATACATACATACATACATACATACATACATACATACATACATACATACATACATACACATACATACATACATACATACATACATACATACATACATACATACATACATACATACATACATACATACATACATACACTACATACATACATACATACATACATACATACATACATACATACATACATACATACATACATACATACATACATACATACATACATACATACATACATACATACATACATACATACATACATACATACATACATACATACATACATACATACATACATACATACATACATACATACATACATACATACATACATACATACATACATACATACATACATACATACATACATACATACATACATACATACATACATACATACATACATACATACATACATACATACATACATACATACATACATACATACATACATACATACATACATACATACATACATACATACATACATACATACATACATACATACATACATACATACATACATACATACATACATACATACATACATACATACATACATACATACATACATACATACATACATACATACATACATACATACATACATACATACATACATACATACATACATACATACATACATACATACATACATACATACATACATACATACATACATACATACATACATACATACATACATACATACATATATACATACATACATACATACATACATACATACATACATACACGCACGCACGCTCACAAAACTAACTATCTTACCTTATATTTGATCAGAACTGAAATTATGTGTCCATGACATCACTACTGTGCCATTTTCCCCATTCAGTTTGTTACAAAGCTGTTGGCCTCTTTCCGCTGGTGCAATTAATGTCACGGAACAATCACTCTGCTGAATAAGTGGACGACTCTCCAGGTTTTGCATAATCTGTTATTTCTGACGTTTATTTTTCGGCTGTTTTGACTTCCTTGTGCTTTTCTGAGTTTTCAGTTTGACCCAGGCTATGCACAAGTTCACAGCTGCTTGCTGTACATAAATCTTTAGTAAGGTTGTATTTATTGTCAACACTATTTTTAATTTGTGAGCAACTGTAATGGTACTTTTCTTTCGTAACCAGCTGCCAACTTTTGATATATTTGTTCTTATTAGTAGTTTCTTTACCACTATCGTCACAATCAAAATAACATGTTTATGTTAGCTAATATTGGAAATTAAAACTCAACAGCAATTTTTTTTTTTATTTGATATTTATTTTCAGTTCACTCCTAATCACTTTTTTTTTTTTAAAGATTCAACGCAATTCTAAAATTTAAAACATTGATGCAAATTTTCTAAAACGTACCACAATAGCGGGTGTGGTCCTGCTCGGCAATGGTCAAATAGTACAAAACTTGCACAAAAGTACCAACTTCGTCAGCCCTACTTAGAGACCTCACATTTCTGCGGCTTGTCAGCGCTGTTCTGTCGGCTGTGCATAACCAGCAGTTGAGCTGCTTCCTTCGACTACTTGCCCAACTCATTCGCTAGGGTTCAAAAAGCCACCCACCCATACTGGACTACATGTTACTTCATAACCAGATTGCGTAGTGCCCCAGTATAACTTTGTTATATGAATATACGGTTGGACGAGTTTTCCGGGAATTGTAGGCGGGATTGTAGGTGGGATTGTAGCTGTTTAATTATCACGACTGAGAAGTTCATCCTAAAGACTGCAAATCTGGAAGGGGGATCTTTAAACTACAATATCCGGATATCCAGCACCTACTTTATATAACAATGCTAATGGATATCTTACAAATTTCTATATATTTACCAACAAACTTTCAAGTTCCCCGTGTAGGTTCTAGGGCCACCATTGTGGGGAAAACAAGACTGGGCCCACTGCCTCTCCAAAAAAGCATGTGGTAGGAGTCAACTAACTGGAAACTTCATTCGAAGTAGGAGTACATCTGTCTGATAGGCAAGAAACCAACAGTCTGCATACAAATGAGCCATGTCTGTAAAATGGATATGCACGCAACACTCCGGCTCTGCAACAAGATTTAAGTCCAGAACAGTGGTGTAGCAGTGGTGTACCGGTTAGACGTTAGCCTTTGGCCCTGAAGACCGTAGGTTCAAATCAGTATCGGGTCGGATTTTTTTTTTCTCTTTCCAAAAATGATCTTGGCTCCCAAGTCGGTCCAGCCTACAATGGGACCAGGTAAAGTCACTGGAAGTAAAGACGGTCGGAGTGATTTCTGCCCGATTCGTCAGTGAAGTGACGAAATTGTAAATTATTTCAAATAAATAAAGTACTTGTCCTCAGCCCCTAGCCCTTCATTAAGTAAACATATTTCTACTATTATTTAGCTCACAAACATTCCTTTCCTGTTTCCCAAGACATGAATACGCCCTCCTCAATGCACACTATATGGCCTGTAAATCTCCTAATTAATTTTAGGTCGATAGTTCCATGATTGAAAAACCGATAAAGTTAACAGTTATGTAACGCTCAATTCAGATATCACAGCCAGAATGTTTTCTTATAGTGGCTCGCTGTGGCAGATAATACCAGGGCATTCTTGTTAGGTGTCCAAACCACTTTATTTGTTGTTCTTTGATGACCTGTAAGACTGGCATTATTCCTAGCATTCGTCTGATTTTGTATTGTCTTTTTCTTGAAACTCCTGCAGCTCTTCTGTGGCATTTCATTTCTGTTGTCACAATTGTACGTTTATTAGAGGATGTAAGTGTCCAAGAAAAAATAAATCAAAGCCACCCCCCCCCCCCTCCTCCCCACAAGATTGACGTCTCCTGGCTAAGGGAAACGGACAGGTGATCGAGTGGGTTATTCTCACCAGATACACGTCACAGAGTTATGAGTTATCGTCAACGTCAAGGCACCCAGAACACACGTCACAGAGTCATCGGTTATCAGTTTAGTTATCCTAAACAGCACCCAGAACACACGTCACAGAGTCATCGGTTATCAGTTTAGTTATCCTAAACGGCACCCAGAACACACGCCACAGAGTCATCGGTTATCAATTTAGTTATCCTAAACGGCACCCAGAACACAAGTCACAGCAGTGATCAAGATTAAATATGAATATATTCATAAGTTTAAGGGAGACAAGACAGTGGAGAAAGAGAGATTGATTGGTGCCCTTTCAAACATATATGTTGTTTGTGTGCCAAAAGCAGTAGGTAGTTGGTGAATTAATCAAGTAACAGAAAGTATTGTGATCGGCACTCATAGAAAGAAGTAGAAAGATAGAAGAACACACTAGACAACATAAAAACCGAAAGCTATAGTTACCGTGCCGGGAATTGAACCTGTCACCTCCAGACGGCGTCTGCGCCTCGCCATGAATACAAGTGCACTAAGATACATGGTCAACTAGGCACCCCAAAAAAAGGTGTCTTATTGGCCATGTCTATCGTACAGCTTGAAATCCACAACTATGGGATACGGACAGAATTCATTTCAACTCATTGAAATGGCACCATAGGTTACAGAAATTTATATTAACAAAGCAAATGTCGAATAACAATCACAGCAACAATTTATAGGTAGTCGGTGTAGTTGTCTTTTCCCATCAGAAGCAGTAGCAGCAACCGCAACTGTAAGTGGTGGTAGTAGTAGTAAGTTTCCCCTCGAAAATAAGATTGGGTCTTATATTTTACTCAAAAAGACGCCTTATGGCTTGCTTTCAGAGGACATTTTATCTTTACGTATTTATTTTACAAATACTTAATTATAAATGTACTATCATTTATCTAAAGCAATACATTCAATAATTTTTTTTAATTTAATTTTTTATAACGCAATACGTCCGTCGTGCCTAATCTATCTGTTTTTCTGACGATACTAACTACAGCCTCTACTTTGGGTAGGGCTTAAATTACAAACATGGGGGGGGGGGGGGGATCACGCATGTTTTATTATCGGTTAGGCGTTATTGTTAGGGGACATACGATAGTAGTTGCAGCAGCAGTAGTAATTGCTGTCGTCGTCGTCGTTGTTGTTGTTGTAACAGCGCTAGTAGCAGCAGCAGTAGTAGTGGTGGAGATGGTAGTAAACATGCTCATAAAGTATATAGTAGTCTGATCGTTTTAAGAGTCAGTATTTCAACTCCAAGCCGGAAGCCAAGAACAAAAGACTAATTGTCCGTACTCTCTGCTATTTACTAACGATTAAAAATCGGCCACATCCGTGAGATCAAATTACCACGATATCAAACCAGGCGCAGGTGTACTTTACGAGTTTATCAGGGCAGATTTCCCCCCAGAGGCTGGTCCAACGTTCCCTACAAGTCTGGCTAGCTTTGATGGCAAAAAATGTGGGCTGACGTCACACTGACGTTATTGAACAAATACGACATGGGAGTGGTTGGTACTGCCCTCCTCCCCCTCCCCCGAATGCCCGTTAAAGTGGAAAATGTGGTTAACTATGATGAGTGCACAATGGTGATAATACCCTCTGGGACTTGGTCGCGTTGACACGAACAGCTCACACAGCAATGACAATACAACAAGCCTGACCATATGACTGCAAAGACCAGAAGTACCTATGGGAGTAAGAGGGAACCTACTTTTGTTTTTCCTTTTGAATTTCGTCTCAAGGATCTCTCTCTCTCTCTCTCTCTCTCTCTCTCTCTCTCTCTCTCTCTCTCTCTCTCTCTCTCTCTCTCTCTCTCTCTCTCTCTCTCTCCCTATCTCTCTCTCACACACACAAACGAAGTGTTTCTGGTGGAGGAGTGTGTCTAAAATGTAATGATGATGATACTCTCTGGGACTTGGTCTCCCTGACAAGTACAGCCCATAAAGCAATGACAACAAGCCTGACCATATGACTGCAATGACCAGCTGTACATATGGGAGTAAGAGGGAACCTACTTTTTTTCCTTCTGAATTTCCTCTCAGAGATTGCAACCTGAAATATGTCTCAGTCAGTAACTACAGCAGTCACTACTCGGATGCCCCTCCAACACGAAAAGATTCTAATACCCCGTTCATAGGAAAATTCTAGCGGTTCGTCCACTTCTGGACTTTAGTCTTGTTCCAGAAGTTTAGTTTTGCGTGCCCACTCGTTTTACAGATCGGGCTTATTTGTATGCAGACTGCTAGTTCCTTGCCTCTCAGATAGACGCACTTTGACTTTATAACCTCTAATTAGTCGACTCTTACGACATGCTTGTTAGGAAAGCAGTAAGACTATTTGTCACTCTGTATACATTCACTAGACCAGGGCTTTACAACTAAATTTGCTCAGGGGCCAACATTTTGAAAATGGGCATCGTTAAGGCAAGAAGCCCCAGAAAGAAAGATCCGTTTTGGCAATGATCCGCGTGCCATTTGCTCCGCTTATGTGGGCCGAACAGGGATCATGGGCCGCAAGGCGAATAGTCCTGCATTAGACTAATTACAAACGTTACATAAAACCACTTGCAGTATGAAAGAAAAACTTAAAAACACGTACACGTGTATACACCAATCTTCCTAATTAATAACAGCAACATCAAGAAGTTTCATATTCAACATAAAAATTCTCTGCGCCTTCTCAAAACACTCGACAAATATTGTAACAAGGTGGACGCTCCTTAAGTTATCTGTTGGGATGTCTTACCGCCGTAGTGTGCCTAGCTGGTGACCAAATTTAAGTGAATCAATGTCTTTCCAGAGATCGTGTCACAGACACATGCGCTATACGCATTATACCTTAGCATTAAACAGGCTATAAACACACGCCGTAAGCAAATGTCAATTAATACGCCCTTCTGAAAGTATCAATATATATTAGGTGCTGAACGTTCATTAAAGATTCTAGATTCTACTAGAGATCATTCCATAATGATCTCAAACAGGTTTGTTTACGGTATTGTATTGCAAGTGACAGACTAAGAAACGAAACTCCGGCGGAAAGTTCTGGTTGTTCGTCCACTTCTGGACTCTACCTGAGTGTTGCATGCACATCTGGTTTACAGATCTGACTCCCGTGTATGCATACTGTCGGTTCCTTGCATCTTAGGTAGATGCACTCCGCCTTTGATGGAAACCCCAAATTAGCCGACTCCCACGACATGCCTTTGGGTAGGTAGTGGAACAATTGTTGCTTTTCTCACAATAGGCTGCCGGAACCCACACGGGCAGTACTTTATGACTAACTTGTGTCCCTGTGTCTTTATATGTGTCTGTACTTTATTCCTTGACTTTTAACATTCTCTCCTTGCATTGTTCTGTGCGACCCTCTTTTTAACTTGACAACTCTTTTTGCATTTGTTTAAGCTGATCTAACATTATCTTCTTATATGCTCCCATGTTACTGTAATTTATTCTTTACGCTCATATTCCAATGCTAAAATATTATTATACATGTCTATGTATACGTGAGTCACATAATTGCAACACGCCGCTAGAGTTGTAGTAACAGCCATTGGTGAAATTCAGCATCAATTATTTTATCTTGTAAATTCTTTCCCCGCCATAATTGTCCGATAATTCGCCCATATCCTAAAATAGAATGCCATGAAACAAATCAACTATGTGCCTGATTGCCAGTTGATGACTTTTTGACTGTACCACAAATAAATCGGGTACTGTAATATGGATCGCCGTTATCTCCTCCTTACTCAATAAATAAATTACCCCCCACTACAGCCTTTGTCAGGTGCAGAAACTCAATACGTCATAACTTCTGCAGGTATTCTCTTGTGAAATTAAATTACTTTAAAAGGTCCCCATAAGGTCTTTGCTATACAGGCCAAAGATTATTGAGTGAATGCGGTTAACTTCATTCTTTAGCAATCATATAGCTCTCAGTCTGATACTCTTTAGAGCCGCGGGAGCGCTTGGGTTTGAATCCGCAGAGGGTCTGATTTGCATAGTTGACTTTGGCCTAAGACGAACGTTGATGAGGGAAGCCATAGGTGCTGGACTCGATTCCACCAGCGACATCGAAGTCACTGCCCAGGCTAGAATGGAAGGGAGAAACAGACTGCGAGTTCAGCGTGACATACAGCTGCGTAACAGGACAGACAGTGAAGGAATACACACCCACATTAGACAGCCCTGAACAGGCTAAGTTCAACACGTAAAAGATATAACTAAATTTAAAAAATACTACTAAAACTGAAACGTGCGGGCCAGTAGAATTCCAGCTCAATATGGTAACCAGGAACTGTTCTAGGAAGTAAATGCGCCCAAGCGGTGTTGACCACATCACCAATTAAAATAAAAATTTGGGCCTGGAATCATTCACAAGAAAATAGAATGAAAAGAGTCCTGATCCGACACCTGCATTTTGTTCTTGTCGGCAGCAGAAAATACTCCATCCACTGGGCTGATTTCCGTCATATTTTAGTACTGTCTTTGTGGTTGTGGCTTTTTTCAGGATGCTACTAAACCACGAACTTGGTCAACTTATTCGCTTCAGGAGAAACAGCTAAATAGCTTACACATGCGATGCCTAAGAAGAATGCTTGGCATTAAGTGGCAGGACAAGATCACAAACACTGAGGTACTGAGCAAGTATTACAAAGATTTTTTATATGCCCAGTCTACAAAGGCTCAGGTGACTGGGTCACTCCTGGAGAATGGAGCATGGCAGCGTTCCTAAGCGCATTCTCTATGGTGAATTAAAGATGGGCAGAAGATGTCCAGGCCGATCTTCACTATAATATAAACATGTGTGCAAGCGGGACATGAATGATACAGGTATTAAGGTGGACTTGCGAACAAAATGCAGATGACCGCATTGAGGGGAGGGAGCAAATCACGAAGAAAATAACAATAAAGGAAAAAATCATTGCTGAAAGGATGAGAGCTGAGCGTCTAAGGATAAACCACTAAACACAAATGTTGACAACAACGGTCATGAAATCCGTGCTATGACTGTGGAAGACTTTTCTTAAGGCGGACGGGTCTGGCTAGTCACACTCGAAATAGCCATGGGCTGTGAGTGCCATGCCCCCTCATAGCGCAATATAACACTGTCGTCAATCACCATCGATCACTAAATCATGAGGGATTGTTTTTTAAACACTAAGAAGTCCCTCGGTTCTCCTCAATACTTCAAATGCAAGCACGCACGCACACACATACATACACAACCAGATGGGGCCTATAGCTAAGTACAGCCACTGATGCAACCATGTCAGGCACCAATACAGTAGCAGTTTAAGGAATAGGGTGCGTCCCGTCTAACAAAATTATTGCAAATATGAACTGTTTAAATTTAACAATCCATATAAGGCGGCATTTAGCCCAGCAAAACTGGGAATATAGAAGAGATGTATATAACGTTTTTGTGGATTTTAAAAAGGCATAGAAACAGTTTCGTTAATGTTATGAAGGATTCTGGAATACCAAAGTAGTTGAAGCAAGGTGATGCCATGTCCCCACTTATTTTCAACTTGGCTCTGGAGAAAATTATAAGGCATTGACACAAGAGTGTACTGTATAAGAAACTACAAGAATATTTGGTTGTGCAGATGATACTGATATCGTTGGAGAAAATGAACTAGAGACTGTGAAACCAGTGACTCTTAAAAGAAGCAGCTCACAAAATGGGACTAGTTATCAATCAAGATAAGACAGAATATATGATAATAATACGACAGGGAAAGGATATTCATCATGCCACATACAAGTAGGCAATAAGAAAATCAAAGGAACGGAAACAAATAAGTACATGGGTGCAAATTTCAACTGCTCCAACATGCTGGGAGAAGAAATACAATATAGAAATAAAGTCTACTATGCCCTTCAACGTCTGCTAAAGTCAAAGTTTCTCTCTCACACCAGAAAGAAAAAAATATATAAAAATGTTGATAAGAACAATCGTTTTATATGTTTCTGAAACTTGGAGCACAACTAAGAGAAGCCTTATTCTAAATTTTCAAAAAACAGTCTTAGGACGAATATTTGGACTCATCAAAGATGCAAATAGAAGGGAATGGAGAGTGAGAAGCAACAACCAAATGCATAATCTGTTTAAATCGCCGCTGATCACTGGCATCATAGGGGCTAACAGACTGAAATGGCTGGGGCATACTGAGAGAATGTCAGATGACAGAGAGGTAAAATCTGTATACATAAGGGAGATGAATGGTCGTAGACCACAAGGCAGACCAAGAAGACAATGGAGAGATGATATCCATACAGACCTACAAACACTTGGTGTCGCTAAATATAAAGAGAAGGCCAACCAGAGAGATGCAGGCGGGTGATATTTGCACCAATGAACCTCAAGCGTTCGGAATGACGAAGACAAAGAATTTAAGGCGAACAATAACGCACTGAAAGAAAATAAAGACCCAATTTCTTCCAAAATGTAACACTCTTATCACTGTCCTTAAGATGCGGGAATGGCTTTACGGCAGTTATTACCCTAGACTACGGGGGCTGTCAAACGTGACAGGGAGGAGGAGAGGAGAGGACAGACAGACAGACAGACAAACAGACAGAAAAGCACACAATTAAATCGTAAGAAGATAATATTGCCACACTAATAACATACACACGCATTAGAGTAGCACCTGCTGTCTATATTTCATTTAAGAGCAATTATTTTCCTTCAGATCTGTTCACGCACATTCATACACAGGTACCCTGGCAAGCTCTGATTAAAGACATTAATCGCCTGCGGCGGTTTTTTTCTTGCTTCAGTGAGTTTATCTGGCCATTTCTCGCAAGTGACCTAACACCCGCGGTCTCTGATGTGACGCAGTAATTTACTCGTGCTTCAATGAACACAGATAACTGAACTGATGGTCTGCAGAATTTCTTCTACAAACAAAGCCAGAGAAATATCACCCACCGGGTCTTGGTGCGCGCGCGCACGCGTGCATACACACACAAGTCAAATAGCCAACAACAATTCAAGTTTCTATTAAAGGGGGGGGGGGGGAGAGATCTCTCTATTAAATGGTCCACCACTTAAGATCTTGCGCTGAATGGGAAAATTAACACTGGTCCGTGAAATGTCACGCGAACAACAAATCCAATTAATGAATGTTTGCGTTAATGAGAACGGGGCCAAGGGGAAAGACTGGAGATAAAAAAAACTGGATGGGATGGTGTAAGAACACTTACCTGATCCGTGACTTAAGTGATCATGTGAGATGACAAAACACAACAATTTACGCTGATCAACATGGCACACTGGCAGAGGGCATTTGGTGTGCTTAATCACTATGTAATAACTGAACGGATGTTTCTAGGAATTCAATATTGGTTTCTCAGTCTTAGAAAGAAGAAGAGAGAGAGAGAGAGAGAGAGAGAGAGAGAGAGAGAGAGAGAGAGAGGGAGAGAGAGAGAGAGAGAGAGAGAGAGAGAGAGAGAGAGGGAGACGGTAATAAAAGTGTCCTTCAGTTGTGTATACTTTCCAACTTTAATCTAGCTTGCTGCATTGTCATGTATTCATTAATATTTTGATAACTCTTATCTATAATTTACTGACAATCGAGACACTGTGTCTATAAACAGATATGAGATGTAAGTAGAAATGACTCTTGACCTTGCGCATTTCGTGGGTTGAGTCGAACTTGGTTTGTAATGCAAATAAATGTCGTGTTATTGATGCCTGTTACTGTATGGAATCCTCCGGAGACCCAATCAAACAACACACCCTTCCACCCTCTCCCAGCAAAATTACCAAGACCCTAATTTTCCTACAAGATGGCGTCCAAGACTAGACAACAGATCCGCAATCTTAACCCCTAACTCACTTCTGATACCGGGACTTGGACCCCAAACTCTCGCCCCCGACCCCTTTATAAAAAGACGAAATGTAAAACTGACAAATGTGGATATATATATATTATATGGTTTATGCTTTAACATGCTCCATACTTACTCTCCCTCAAAAAAAAATAATAATAATAAAACTGGGGGTAAATAAATTCACAGATTCTGATTGGCCCTCAGAAAAGGAAGACACAGAAAGAAACAAAATATTACCATGGCAGAAACTGAAATATGAGGACAGTATACTACTGCTAAATCTCTTCTTCTTCCTCGTCTGCATTTATCCATAATCGAGCAGTTGACACGTTGTGTTATGGTTCCTGATTGGCAGCGGTATTTGCATTTTTCATCCCAACACATCCTATTCCTACAAACCCTTAATTAGTCTACTTTATGACATGCTTGATAAGGGCCAGCAGGTCTTTTCTACCGTTCCCTTCCCAGCCCTGTACCTACATGAGCTGAGAGTATCAACGAAAGTTAAACCCCAAACAAAGCAGTCAAAACACTGCACTTACTCTTCAGACTTTTCCGACTGAGTCCCGTCATTCCACGAGGAATGTGCAGACTTGTAGTCATGAGGGAGAGTGGCCCGTACCTGGCTAGAGGAGACAGCATCATGTTTGTTGAATGTGTGGTTACCCGAGCTGAGGTTGCCACTATTTGAGCTGCTGCTGGCCGTGCCCAGGTTGGCACTGCTACTGGTCTTCCCTGAAAAGGTCTGTGACTTGGACATCTGTCTATAGCCCTCAATGTAACGGTTTTCCTCCAAAATCGCTTCCCTGGACACTGCTCCAACAGTCCTTCGGTGTCGCTTACTAGGTGATCTGATAACGGTTTAACAAAAACAATTCCCCATTACTATCTCTATCACTGGAAGATTCACAGAAGCAAAAAAGAAAAAGAAATTATTTTGGGCAACCAATTTATACAAGTCTCAAAAAGAACTTCTGTGCAACTAAACAAAGACATGCATTCAATTATAAAAGACAACACAGACCAAAAGACAAGTATTCTAGACATATGTCTAGACATTTCAAGCTACAAACATCTGTTTCACCAAACATGATTCAGTATTGTCTCTACAAAAAAGGTTGGCTGAAATGAATCTCTAATATTCCCCCTCGCCTTGACACTCATCCTTAGTTATTCACTCTCTCAGACCGCTGTTCATCCATCTTTTGATGGCATGTTTGCTCTCTCATACAGTTCTCTACCTTTTCCTAGGGTGCCATCAACTTTCCCTCCAGTATAGTTCTCTACCTTTTCCTAGTGTGCCATAAACTCTCTCTCCAGTTTGGTTCTCTACCTTTTCCTAGTGTGCCATCAACTTTCCCTGCAGTATAGTTCTCTACCTTTTCCTAGTGTGCCATAAACTCTCTCTCCAGTTTGGTTCTCTACCTTTTCCTAGTGTGCCATCAACTTTCCCTCCAGTATAGTTCTCTACCTTTTCCTAGTGTGCCATCAACTTTCCCTCCAGTATAGTTCTCTACCTTTTCCTCGTGTGCCATCAACTTTCCCTGCAGTATAGTTCTCTACCTTTTCCTTTAACACATTCAAGAACTGGCTGTTTCATCTGTCCCTGTCAGCTTTTCTCATCAAATTCACAATAAATCCATGCCCATATTTTGCACCAGTAGGGTTGTGTGAGTAACCCTTTGTCTAGTTTCCAACCTAGAGAGACTAACCATATCAGTTATCTCGTATGTGACAGCTCATTATTTTACTGTGGGTGTGCACAAACATCACCAAACTATAGAAAATATGCCCTTCAGGAATATTGGGCACATAGGGCTAGACCTATATTTTACAGATCAACTGGATGGCTATGGAAAAGTCCAGACAGGCCACCAGAAATATCTACCTAATCATGTAACTGGTAGGGTATGTAGTTTTTCCTTTCCAGGATTGCAGTCTGTAGAATTAACAATTCAAGTACGAGAATCAAAAGATGTTGCATCGGTTGAAAATGGTAATTTTGTGATTTTACAAATTATCTGCTTTCTACATTTGTTTTTGCTTCTGTGTCTGGTTAGCTGACAGGTGGGCCATGAAACAAGGTCCCTTGTCTTGGTGAGCTGAACATGTAAAAAGGTGAAGAACACTGCTGTAGACGATAATAATAGCATTTTGGCAATAGTTAGTTGTGGTTCCAGCTCCACAACAAACAGGTCCATCAATTTTTCACTGTGATCCTGTGCCGGTGAAAACCACACAAAATAACTATGACTTTCCCGTTCTGGCAAAATAACCCTCATACATGCAAAATAGAATTAACGAGAAAGATTCAAATGAAAACCTTAAATCTGTTACAGAAATGAAAATAACCATGCCACTGACTTGTAACCTGTCAATATTGCTGTTAAGGATTTCAAGAGTGTTAAGCATGTGATATCAACGTGACAGTTTAAATATGGCCGCCCCCTTTTGAAATGCACCAAAGAGGATCGGTGTTCTGTAATCTGCTGGTGTTGTTTTTGGTTTTTTTAATCAGTGAAGGGGTGAAACTATAGACATTTATCAGTATGGTGATGCACGCCTGTGAAAGAAAGAAAGCTAACATGCCAAGGAAGTGAAGTGCCTATCCTGTGAAGGTTATCAAGTAATCAAGTCTTGGGTCTGCAAACTGCTTCCTGACGATTTGTTCAGGAAGCCAGGTAACAGAGTGCCACTTATGGAAGCCAGCTTGGATGGTGGGAAGGGCTCATGTTCGGCCCCTGCCTTGCGGCTGCAGACAGCCGTACTGGACAGGTCCTCTAGGGGCAACTACTATCAATCAGAGGATGACAAAGCCACACAACAAATGAGGCTGTAAAGTGTCCAATGAAATTCCCTGCGAAGACTGACCCCGCAAACAAATGCCCGAAGTTCGATGTTTTGGCTGAAAGTAAAAAATATTGCAGCTATGACTTAAACAGGCGCAACACATTTACATCTCTCTAACGAACGATGAAGAGGAAGAAGAAGATATAACAGCACATAGCACTGTGCATTTCCTTAACTTACCTCACACAGTGGAAAACAATGGTACTAACATGTTTCCCACTTATTACATTTAGTTTTAACAAGTTATAACAGGCTATTCAACTGGTGGCTGGTGGGCCAAATTTGGAACACAGAGACCTAGCAAGTGGCCCTTGCATCACTAACCAACTGTACTGTATTAATGATCTTTCTATACTGGGGCCTCAGCCTCTGGCCCAAGATGATCCCCATTTTCAAAGATTGTGGCCCCTGAGTAAGTTGAATGACCTTGCTTTACAGGATGTCAAAAACCAACCCCCAGCATTTGTTGGCTTTTTGTAGTTTTACTAGGCAACTTTACTTTCAGCAGTTTGTCACTGCTTTTTTTCCCCCAATGCTTGTATGCTCTCACCAATGTCGAAGTCAATGCAGAGTGGTCTGCTGAAATATCTGCAGCTTAACCGATATAGCATGACAGAGTTATGAAACTGCATTCATGACCCCTAAGAGGCTGGCCCCAATATAAAAATATATTTCAACAACGCTTATGACTTAAAAACATAAAGGAATATATCATCTACAACTTGAATAGGACTAACAATATAAACAACTACATCTACTAAAGCTTGATTTCAATATAAAAACTAGAAGCATGAAACCAACCCAGTCAGACAGAAAACTATAATATATAAATTAATAGTTATTGCACATGCAGTAAAAGCCCCACCAGACTTGAGTTCAATGTGAATAAGCTAGTTCTGTGTTTATCATTAACCAACAAAAGTTGCACAATATGATTATTTTTTTTCTAAAGAAAAAAACATGAGACAGTGGGGTGGGGAGAGAGGGGAAGAGACAGAAGAAAAGGACAGGATGAGAAAAGGAAAGAGAAAAGGTTGGACTATGCGAGCAAATAGAGAGAGGGGAAAAAAGAAACACACTTACTAATAATTTTAACTGAAATGACTCTCAAAGTGTGATCTTACTAACATCAAACAAAGCAACAAGATACAAATATATGGTGATGTATGGCACAAATATGTGATTATTAATGACAAAGGCATAGAATAAATTGCAAAAATATCAACACATAAAATGTACATACTGCACGTTAAAAAATACAATAAAATAATAATAATCATAAGCAGCTAATAATTTGCAATAACCATCTTAGACATGGTTTCAAATTTAAAAAAAAAAAAACAAGGCCATTATTACAATCAGACCACACAAAGAGTATAAAGTACAGCTGTGTGGAGCTAAAATGTGGAGAAAAGTTGAAACAATTACTAATAAACAATACAATATTTATGAGCTGCTGCCTACGCAGAAAAGAGAGAATTAAATGGTATAATAAAATCACAAATCTGGAGTTTTGGGAGAGGAAATAAAGAAATTCTAGAGAATCAAAAGCTGAAGAAAAGATGCTGGTGTTAGAAACGACACATGATGAGAAAATATGAGAACAATATAGCTAGAATGTTACTGTCACAGGAACATTTAATAAAATGGCAGAGCTAGAAACAACCAGAGTAAAGCAGACAGTAAGGTTGACAAAGATCAGGAGGACATGGGGTGAATTGCATGCAACAGCAAAAGCAGGACAACATAGCAAAAAGGTTACTTGGGAGCCTATGCTTCACTAAGGAATAGAGAACAAAAAGAAGGAGGAGGAGGAAGAGGTGAAGAAGGAGAAGAAAATACTTTACTTCTGAGTCAAATAAATGTTGTGTTAGAAATCTTGACCGCTCAGTCACATGAGTGCCAAAAATCTTAAAAACTGAGTCAAATTAGTGATAGAAGTCTAACTGCTGAATCAAATGAGGGCTAGAAATCGTGAATGTTTAGACAAATTAGTATTCGAAAACTTTGTTCAGTCAAATGAGTGTTAAAAGTCATAAATGTTTAGTCAAATGAGTGCCAGAAATATAACTGCTGAGTCTAATAAGTGATACAAATTAAACAGTTGTCACAATAGGTCTTAGAAATGTTGGGAAATCAATTTATTTTAAGATGTTATCTCAAAACTAGTGTCACAGCACCAATATATTCACTACTATATTTTTTTACAAGTAGCAAGTTACTCTGTAGTAGATATATTGTTAAATTGTTAGGTAAAATGCAGGTTCAAAAGTCTGCTGAACATTTGAGAGAGAAATGATTCTCAAATTAGGGATAGAGAGAAAATCCTAGAAAAAACTAAAAGGTTATAGGAATGTGTGTGTAGCAGCTGTAAATCAAAACAGAATGAACAAATAAAACAATCAAAATATAAATGAACTGCAGGAGGCCTACCTTGAAAAAGACCTCTCTATTTTGGCCCTTCGTTTACTTTCTTCTAAAGTTTGAAATTCCGTTCTACCACTGCAACAAATATATGTGTGTAGGTGAGTAGCTAGTCTAGCAAGAACACACATTTGCACAATACAACAGTAACATGATGTATTGCATAATCCCAGAGTCTGTCTGTTTATACAAAAGCTACCAGAGTCAAATTATACACAAACCGGTGGAAAACACTGCTGTATTTTCTTTAGTAAATCATGCCTTTAAAAAAACAGTATCTGAAAGTAAGAAAAAGAATGTATGCATGCTATATGGAGCTAGTTTTAACATATGGCTATGAATCCTGGGCTATTAATAAACAAGTCAAACTATGTTTTCAGGCTTCGGAAAGGCCGATTTACAGAAGAATTCTTAGAATTCCTTGAACAGACAAATGGATCGAGCAAATCAGATGTTTTAAAAGAGGAGGGGGCTCGAAGACAACTTATCACAAACATCAGAAAGAGTCTTCATTGTTTGGTCATATTATGAGAAGAAGGAAACTGGAAAACACTACGATCACTAGAAAGATTTGTGAACAAAGAAACAGAGAAAGACACTACAAGAATATTGTTGACAGCCTTTTGTCATGGTATGGAGAGGTGTCAGCAGCCAAAATGATACCTGCTGTTCAAGATCACCAAAGCCAGTCAGCAAGGCATGTCATCATGATGATGATGATGATGATGATGTGATGATGATGATGATGATGATGATATAATAGGTGCCCATCTCACTACCCAAGGCATCAGGAAGAAAAATTAGTAGAAGTTACATGTTTGTTTAAAAACAGTTCTCATCTCTATTATGGAGCTGATCAAGTAATTTATTAGCCAGATTTCTTAACTTTCATATTCTTAACTCTTGGAGTCCCAAGTAACGGATCATATGTTCATAGGTTACTGCCTAGAAGCCCAATGAACGCATGATGCGCATATTTTACGTCTCTTTTGACTACCCCTTGGCCTGTGATGCTAAACCCTCTGGGAATCAAAGAGTTAAGCATACTTTTTTATCATAAAATTTGACCTTTTATTGTTATGATTCTTAGATTCTATGTGGATGTAACATACTAATTTAACTAGGCATCGATAATATCGGCGAGTGGAGTCAAGCTGCTATCAAGAAAAGTGACTTAACGCAACACAGATGCTCAGTTTTCCATTCTGGGTTCCTGGGCCAAATTGTGAAGAAAACGAGAATAGACCCACTGCCTCCCTAAAAAAAAGCATGTTGTACAGAGGTCTACTAAGAAGGTCTCCTAAGTGTTTCCAGTTTACTACTTATGTACAAGTCTCAAATCATACTGAGAATTAGTTTAATAATAATGTGATGTTTCCTATGAAAAATCAGTTTTCTGTTTTAGTTCCTACCTCTATGGTATACCTCTATTCCAGAGATTTCAGCATGCTCATAAAATGTACACTTCCTTCCTCTGATGATACATAATGGGATATGCAATACACGATGCTGTGATGTCTGAACCGAAACCAGGCATGGGCAAATGGTGATACATCAATGCTACATTGGTAAACATCACTCAGATTACACCCACAGAAACACAGAGTCAATAAAATTGTGTAAATACATATTTGTGTTCCATATCTGTTGCATGAAAATCAATCTGTACAAAATAAATATACCATTTACACCTGAACCTTTTCAGTCCCATATAGTCCCACCTATGACACTTAGAGCATGAAATTGCACTGGAAGCATGACACCTATGACACTTAGAGCATGAAAATGCACTGGACACATGACACGCATGACACCTAGAGCATGAAACTGAACTGGTAATATGACACCTGGAGCATGAAATTGCACTGGAAGTGGGATATTAAATTAACTAGATGCTAGACATTAATGAAATCTCACTTATGAAATTACACTGAAACACTCCACTAGTGACACCTCGAGCACACAATTACACTGGACACATGATATTAATTACAACTGAAGCATAAAATTACACTGGACACAAAATATGAATGTCACCTGAACTCAAAATTATACTGAACGTTTGCTGGTTTGCTGTTTGCTCAGGAATGATGAAAACAGAAAATGCGTGCATGGCAATGAGTAGCATATTAAGAATGAGAATTATGAAAAAAGAAAGCAGTTATATAATATCAAAGCCGTGAAAACAAAATGAACTTTTCGGCCAAGACAGCAGCCTAGGTTCATTCTCCAGGGGAGGCAGCAGAATTAGTTTGTCCTACCAGTATGGCTCTGAGGTTAAACCAGCCTTGCAAAATTAGAAGTCAGAGAATTGTCACCATTTTCTAAGAAATGCACAGAAAGGAAAGCGTGGAAGAAGGGAACTAGACACTTCACTTCACACATCACAGCCTAGAATATTTTACCACCTACAACTTCACAGCCCCAACAGTAATATGTATGAGATTATCATTTTATCTACTAAACACCAATGAAAACTGGAACGAAACATAATCTTAGGAAATAAGAAGAGACGGAGACACTGCAAAACAAATCAAAGGTACTGAAAATTTCCAGTTCAAGTAAACAGATAGAAAAACCCTCACAGTTCAAGACTAATGAAGAAATTACTCTACAAATGTTGACAAGTAAGTTGTCACAATTGACATCAATATTTAGAAATGCTAATAACTGTAACATTTCTGAACACCCTCCCATCAATATTGTAGCCTATAACATATTTATTACACAATTTGTGTCTGATGAGATATGGAACACAAATTTTTTTAGGAAAATATGGGTGAAAACACACACACAATGACAACTGCCAGAGTTTATACATATATGTAACAAACAAACTTCAAACAGAAACTGCAAAATAATAAGAACAGACACATTAAGCTATAGCTATCTGAACATATTCTAGGTAAATTATCATGAAATTTCTGGTTAAAAAAAACTACTTTTGTGTGCACAGACATAAAGCAAGAAGGAAACAGAAATGTGAGCCAGACAGAGAAAATGAATAAGTCTCCTCTCTCTTCTGACAAACTGGTAGCTAAATTCATCAGCACCTTTTTTTTTAATGACCAAGTTCATGTTTCAGTAGCTATGTTACTTTGTCTTTTCCAGTATTCCGAGCCCTTATGGGTTAGTGCTGAGATTTCACCCACCTCCATTCATCTCTATGACTGGCCTTCTCTTTCCAGCTTGTAAGTCCAAGCATCTGTGTATCTGCCTGTATATTATCTCTTTACTGTCTTCTTGGTCAGCCTCATGGTCTATCTCCATTCAACTCTTTTTATAATTCTGATAGGCTGAATTACTTTATCAGTGTTACAAAACAGGTCAATGGCTCTGTAATTTTCATACTGGCTGGCTGAATTAGTTTTCGATTATCCCATTTATCAGGTACAGTGGAACCCCAATATTCCTCACTAATAAATTCCAGCATTTGGAACCGGCCCATCATCTTTTTTCTCATCTGAAGACTCGTCAGAGGAAGGAAAATTCTTACTTTTAGGATGAATATCAAATAAACAGAGAAACAGCAGCGAAAAACAAGACAACATTTTTAAAGGATGAATATTGGTGTGGATGACTTTTGGAGTTACACTGTACATCCTCTCTTTTCTTTAATCTGGCTGCATGTCAACTTTGCTACACAATGACTCCTCCCTCACTAGCAACTTCTGCTAACCGCATGTCAGATCATCCTTAAAGCTCCTTACTGTAACGCTGTCACATCTTTAATCTGAACCACATCCCTCAGACAGACAAGCAAACCCTTGAACTACTGAGCCAACCAGAAGTATGCTTTTGTCACAGACTAAAAGTAAACACTCAGGGTAGTGATAAAAAGCACATCAAATATGGACAGTCTAAAGAATGAGTGCATAATAAACTAGCTGTGTGTGATTACTATTTATTTCACACATTCTTACTAAGACCTAATCAAAATGAGTAACTGCCGTAAAATATGAAATTTCTTTTAAATATGAAGAAAAAAAACCCACGTAATTAGTCCTGTAAAGCTGGCATATGCTTTTGGTTTTCTAATCTGTTTAAAATGTCAAACACAACATAAAAAGACATAATTCTAGAACAACTAAATAAGTGTATTCAGAACGGGACTAACGAAAGACAAAAACAAAGAATTCAGACAATTGAATACTCTGCACAAATATATGTAAAATACAGTTTAGCTATTCAAGTATGTGCATTTTATGATGCCCTGCTTTTTCTGTTTAAAATATGCAGACACAAAAACTACCAGTTCAATTACATGAATTGGAAAGCAACAACACAACAACACTGAATAAAATTCACAAACAAAATATAAACAAGAATGATCGCAGTTTAAAAAAAATAAAGTCACTGTATAACAGACAGAAATGCATATTGAAAAGTGCAACTGGTTATCTGAAAATGGCGTGACAGCAGAGTGCAGGATGAAAGTATAGTATGAATGCTACAAACTCAGTTAAATAAATATACAAATATTCCATATCATTGAAAGGAATAAAAGTTACAGATTGATACAGGGAGGACATTTGCTAAGGAAATGAGGAACATTCAATGGGATGAATTCTAGAATAGTGAAGAAATAGGAAAAAGAAAAGAAGAAGAAAAACCACTGTTGACAGATTTAAAATTTAAAATAAAGATAAGCGGCGTACGTGGCTTAGGCATTGCGAGTCTGACTCGTAATGCCAACGTACTGCAATTGAAACCCACTGCTGGCTGTGTGGACTTTTATCGTGGTATGGGGCGTCGCAGGTCCACCCAGCCTAAACTGGGTAAGTAAAAACGGCTGGCTTAATGCAGACCATACTACCCACCTAGTGCCCATTGGTCTGTAAAAATATGGGTGCTCTTCCCATATGCCCAATGCGCCTAAAGGCGTGAAAAGTGATTTTTATTTACTTTACTTACTTTTTTAATAAAAATGGTGATTTACTAGACACATTCTGCAGAGAAGAGGACAGTAAATTGCAAAACAGTCTATGAAATGAGAAACAAATGGACTGATGAAATAAAGAAATCTGAGAGAAACTTTCAGCGGAACGATGATGAGAGAAACAATAGGAGCTGGACTGGATTCCTCCTATGGAATCAAAAACAATAAGGATGGCAGAAGGGAATAAATGAATAGATATTGAGCCCTTTGTGACACGTAAAAGCCACCCTGTGCATGAAGATGATGATAATAATAACGATGATCCGACAGTGAGCTGCTATATAATAAACAATGAGCACACATGTCCACAAGTGTATATATTTCGTGACCTGGAAAACTTAACAACACTATGTAAACAAAAAGCAACCAGAAGGATGACACTGCTTTTATTGGTAATAATACAACAATGCAGAAATGACTAATAGCTGTCAACAGGAATGAGCAAAGAAGGAGTCTGGATTAACACTGAGGAAATAGTTACTATTATGTCTAAAGAATATATGTGTGATGCAAAGAAAATTGTCTCTCCCAGCAGCCACTGCTAGTTCCCATATTAATACAAACATCCGCTACCAACTGCAGCCATTCCTCCACCAACTAATAAGGCCATTTCCCCGACCACAAGTCTAAACAGGCTGAGACTCACCTGTACCGGAACTTGGATCCCATTGTAAACAACTTTTTGCTGGGAGGATTGGGGTGGTGCATCCGGAAGAAGGTATGGTGCTCCACACAAGATTTCCACAAGTTCTTACAAGACCTGTAGCTCACCATATTAAAACCGATCAAGTTTTCAACTGGCTCATTCTGAAACAACAATACAGACATTCTCTATTTATTTAATCTACTACAGGCAACAACAAAAATGTGAACAATAACAAAAAATTTACCACTACTTCTGCTAAATAGGTTACAGATCCAGAGACCATTTATGCACAGTGGCTCTCAAATTTAAAAACAAGGATTAGCTTTACTGAAATGAACCTAAAGTGTTTATAATCAATATGGCATTAAACTCTAAGTGTTTATAATCAATATGGGCATGAACATGAAGTGTTTACAATCACTGTCACAATAACAATGAATACATACACCCGGCAGCATCTACTAAGGATGATGGAGTCTCTATAGATCTGCATGAAGCCTTAGGGATTTTAATTCTGTTTTTAAAAATAAAACTGTATACAACCATTACTGGGTATGTGGCAAAACACGCCTAACAATGACTCATATTTGCTGCTGGAATATGAACTTTCTGAAGACAAGACAAAGTATTCAATGCATGAGAATCTTCCTACAACACCAATCATCATCTTGTGCCATGCCAATGAGGACTGAGCATCGCTGGGTAATTATCAACTTTATTCTAAAGGTAAAGGCAATAATCAAATACTGTAGTGAGGATGTTACCGTGGAGACAAACACTTACTTCTTTAGTCCAAAATTAGGTAATAAATATTTTACCCACATTCCAAAGATAACACAACCTCTAATTTTAACATGAAAACAATGGGGGGGGGGGGGGAGAAGAGAATTGTTTTATTCACAGGAAAATATGGTAATTCATTTTGACAGGTCACAGTGACGTGAAAGGTTACTTATTTTCTTCTTCGGTAAATTTACTTTTAAGAGAATATTCATTACAGGATATTAATTATTTGAAATTACAGTATGCATCAAAAACTAATATTAACAATGATATCAGGTGTAATTTATATCATCATAATATAACAAGTCATTTGCAGGATATCGCCAAGTCTCCTACCACCCATATTTTCCTACTTAAGATGCCGTTAATATCCAAAGTCCAAGAGAATCAGTTGGTCAGCAACTGCCCCATGTTTCAGAACCATTTCATTTTTATTTTGGAACCGCTGCATACTGGCAACTATGAACCTTTTTAACTGCAGTGAAAAGGCAGAAAGTGCAACGGTACAGACATATAATAAGAGTAATTCTGCAGGGGAAGAGGAGAAGAGGCTGACCAAGCATGACCTGGAAACAGAACCTGCCTAACTGGACAGGATTAAGGTATGCAACCATTAAGCCCATCGCATATGACCACCTAAGTTGGAGGAATCTGATCAGAAAGTCAACAGCACCAAGTGAACTAACAACACAACAATACCAGGTGAACTAACAACACAACAGCACCAGGTGAACTAACAACACAACAACACCAGGTGAACTAACAACACCAGGTGAACTAACAACACAACAACACCAGGTGAACTAACAACACCAGGTGAACTAACAACACAACACCAGGTGAACTAACAACACCAGGTGAACTAACAACACCAGGTGAACTAACAACACAACAACACCAGGTGAACTAACAACACAACACCAGGTGAACTTACAACAAAACAACACCAGGTGAACTAACAACACAACAACACCAGGTGAACTAACAACACAACAACACCAGGTGAACTAACAACACAACAGCACCAGGTGAACTAAGAACACAACACCTGGTGAACTAACAACATGCAGTGTTACCAGATGATGATGATAATAATGATGAGGATGAACCTCTGTGGCATTTAATGTCATCACATAAGTAAGTAGTTCAAGTGTCGTGGGTTCGTTTCCTGATGAAGCAGGACTTTTTTTTCAAAAATGACCTGGCTCCCAACTCAACCCAGCCTTGACTAGGTACCAGGTAAGTCTTGGGAAGTAAAGGTGGCCGGCGGGATGTTGGCCACATCACCCACCAAGTGTTGATTGGTCTATAAAATATAGGTCTAGCCCTATATGCCAAATATACCTGAAGGCGTGGAAAAGGGTTTTTACTTTACTAAGTAGTTCAAGTTCAGAGATAATGTTTATGTCCACTGTATCCTTGGCATGGCTTCAATGCAATGCAATAGAAAAGAACTTGTTGTGAAACAGAATATAAACAACGAATGTTAAACTAGCAACAATTAGCAGTCAGATTTGCACATTCTCCCAGAAAGAAAGTACTTAAGACAGTATGTTACTCAAAGAATTTTTTTTTAAACAAATTACACACATATCAAAGCCTTACATGTTTACATTATACTACAGAAATAAGAGTTTACAAAAGTCACAGTGACTCTCACACACACACATACAAACACATTAAGAGTCTATCTTTGTGCTGTGGTTCTGTGTTTGTAGGAGGGAATGATATTTTTATAGCTTCTCTGAGAGTAAGAGAGAGAGAGAGAGAGAGAGAGAGAGAGAGAGAGAGAGAGAGAGAGAGAGAGAGAGAGAGAGAGAGAGAGAGAGAGAGAGAGAGAGAGAGAGAGAGAGAGAGAGAGAGAGAGGAGACAGACAGACACAGAGAAAGGGAGAGAGAGAGAGACCATGTACACACATACAACAGCTATGTCATACTTTATATCATAAAAGCAGAATTACTGCTCAATGTCTAACAGCAAGTGTCACATAACCAGCACAGTAAGTGAAACCACAACAATGAACATCATAACAGCACACACACTGACAATAGACAGCAGTACTACATTCATATGACAGGAAATCACAAGTCCTACACAACAGAATCAGACAATGCACCCAGATTTCAAGCCATAAACTACACACAGACTGTATATGATCAATGTTACAACAAAGTTAGTGCTGACTATCAACTACATGCTTTAATATGTTTATTCCCTTATCCCATTATGCTATCAACAAATCTGAAATTCATTATTATGTTCTTTTTCTTGAGCTTCTTCTTCTGTGCCTTTCATATCTCAATATAGAACAGAACCTCAACAAATTCACACCAATCCCTTTGTAGACTTTTCCCTTTGTAGACTTGTTCATGACTGGCTGGATTTTGCAGCTGTGGGATAAGGAAACTAATCTTACACCATTTTAGTTGCCTCTTATAGCATGTAATACTTCATACTACACATCTTGGACATTATCTTGGATACCGATTCTGACCTCCTGTCCGCTGACCCTCGTTTTTTCTTTTAGAACAGAGACGTAAACATTTTTATAAGATTGATGTCTTAGGTTTCTAATGTCCCAGGTTTCTAATGTCCCGGGTTTCTGCACGGTACGCACAGATAAATGCCTCTTCTTGTTCATAATGTTAGTGATGGTTAGGGAGACATTCTCCTTTTGTCCAGATGACAGTATCAGCAAATAATTTAAGACAGAACCAGTGCTAACCTACATCAAGAAACAACAGATCCGATGGTTATAAGACGTGTCAAGACTACCAGCAGACAGTACATCACAGAAAGCCCTGTCAGACATAATGGAAACAGAACTAGAGGTCAACCAAGCAAGTGATGGACAGATGAAATATCAGAGGCTGTAAATACCAGCATCTAGATAGCACATACCAAGGCTCGCATCCATGCCTATTCAAAACCTGAGGTTGAAAAGCATAAAGAACTAGCAAAGATAAAAGAAAAAATGTTTTTCTTTTAATATTTGAAAAACAAAACAAAAATAAGGTCTTATAGATTAATTTAGTCAGCAAGCCAAGTTCGACAGTTTTTGGTGTTTTTTTTAACTCATGGCTGTGAACAGGTATTTAAAAGGAAGTGGTCACCTTACCCTGTCATGCATTGACATATTATATCACACTTTACAATATGAAAAAACTGTGACTAAATTTTGATTTCAGAACTCCTTTACAGTAATTTTCTACACCATTTTATGACATCATACCAACTTTACATAACAGAACCCTTGACCTGTTAGAGTCATACAGGTGTATCGATGAAAGCACTAGCATACGAAACCCGCCATCTTTCTGTCTTCCTCTTGTTGAACAAGTGTATAATAATTTAGTCCAGTCAATTTCTTGTTGTCATTCCAGGTTCTACTTTGCCTCTCGCTACTTTGACTAACACCCTCTCCCTCTCCAACCCCCACCCCCTTTGGTTTTGAAAAAGACAAGTGGTTCAAAAAGCCCAGATATGGTTCACTCAAATCAGATTTGCTGGCTCAAAAAGCCCAGATATGATTAACTGAAATTTGCCAGCACAAAAAACTTGAACATGGTTTGCTGAAATCTGATGTGCCAGCACAAAAAGCCAGGATATGGTTTGCTGAAATCAGATATGCCAGCACAAAAAGGTAGGATATGGTTTGCTGAAATCTGATGTGAGAGCACAAAAAGCCAGGATATGGTTTGCCAGCTCAAAAAGCTTAGATACTGGAATCTAACTGTAAACTATTAAGCACTATATCAATGCCGTTTGAAGTGTGATTGCAGAAGAAAAAATATAAACAATGCAATAGGATGAGGAGCGGCTGGCTGAGTGATTACAATATCGCGTTATCATACAGGAGACTCATCTTTGAACCCCGATAAAGTGATGGCATTTTCCTGTTGGGGGCAAAAATAAACAGCCTAACCTGCACAGTACACGGTGACAGCGTTAGTTATGAGGCCCTAAATCCTTGGGCTCATGACCCTTCCCCACACCAATCTAAAAAGCGATAAATACAGAGAGAAGTCACAATGCGAAAAGATAATAGTGGCTTTCTGCTACTGTACAAATTTTAACAGCACTAAAGCACTTTTTCTGTTTTCAAAATGCCAAAGCAACTGCTTTTAAGTATGAAAACATACTAACTACTGAATGAGTTAATAGTCTTGTGTTGGTTTCACAGTGGTACTGAGAGCTAACCATTCAGAAGCAATGGCAAACTACTGATGTAAAATTTGCCTAGAAAAACCACAACAGCAAAAAAAATACGTGGCTGGTTCTGCAAGGTCCTGTAAAGGATATGTAACTAACTTATAACATCATCAGTCAGAAAGTCCTTTACAGAACGTCGCTCTATTCACGTCACGCCTGAAGGTATCTGTCATAGCCCTGTGGGACAGAGTAAACACGATATGACTTGTAACTTCATGTTTGTGTTTGACGGACCAAAAAGTGCACCAGCGGTCAGCCAGCTGAATTGATGATATGGGGAAAACCCGAGATGGCTTGAACACTGGTGCAACATACACGTTTTACCCGAAGCTGAACAGGGAGAAGGGAGAGCAGTTAGAATGGACGTGTGAGGCTGGAGACATTTAGAGACTTGATTGTATTTTGTTAGGAATTGAAAGATAGGGTCTGTTAACGTTGTCGTCATATGTGTTGGTTAGCTGTTGGTATTCCTCATGTGCTTCTAGTATGCTAAGACAATTGTGTTGGGGTTGTATCGTGCTTAGGTAGGTGTTTTTGTCAATGGGTTATTAGGGTTTAGCTGCGTTCTGTGCTGGCGTTGACACTGCCTGCTAATACATGAACCACTCTCTTTGCGTGTGCCACTGAGTCTCGCATGGTGAGGTCCCTAGCCTAGTTAGCGTTGCACTACAGGAGGTGGAATCGTGTCCTCTGGTACATCTATGGAATTGGCTCGGGGTGGATAAGTAAATATAAATGCTGCCACTGCGGGAGTTTCGGATAAGGGACTGTCCATAACTGTGGAGGTTGCTTTAGGTTGTGCTGTTCTTTGTTCATTAAAGATGATGTGTGTGCTCAATAGGTGTGTGTTTTGAGTGTGTTCTAGTATAGTAAGTCTGTCACAGGGCCGTACAACGAGCTGTAGTTAGGTAATATAGATACAAGGTCTTAGACAGTATCCTTTTCCCTAGCCAACTCTCCGGCCCCATGAACTTATACTAACACTGTAATATTTTGAAAAAAACAGCTGGAAAACTAAATACATGCAACATAAGAGAGCTGTAGCAGTACAGTGGCCAGCACCCTTGCATGATCGTCTAGTGACCATGCATTAAGGATGGGAACTAGTTTATAATGACTTCAGCTTCAGACTCAACCAAATATAACATGGGTGGGAACTAGTTTATACTGACTTGAGCTTCAGAGTCAATCAAACATAACATGGGTGGGAACTAGTTTATACTGACTTCAGCTTCAGATTCAACCAAATTTAACATGGGTGGGAACTAGTTTATACTGACTTGAGCTCCAGAGTCAATCAAACATAACATGGGTGGGAACTAGTTTATACTGACTTCAGCTTCAGTCAACAAAATATAACATGGGTGGGAACTAGTTTATACTGACTTCAGCTTCAGAGTTAACCAAACATAACATGAGTGGGAACTAGTTTATACTAACTTGAGCTTCAGAGTCAACCAAACATATCATGGGTGGGAACTAGTTTATACTGACTTCAGCTTCAGAGTTAACCAAACATAACATGGGTGGGAACTAGTTTATACTGACTTCAGCTTCAGAGTCAACCAAACATAACATTGGTGGGAACTAGTTTATACTGACCTGAGCTTTAGAGTCAACCAAACATAACATGGGTGGGAACTAGTTTATACTGACTTGAGCTTCAGAGTTAACCAAACATGACATAGGTACCAGGAAATGTTGTACGACGTAAAGCACGATATACCCAGGTCTTTTTCTACGAGGGTTCAGGGCCTCTTGGGGAGGGGTAGAACAGACCGATCGACACTTAACACATGTGTCACAGAATGTTATGTTATCACAACTGACGTCACTACATAATGGACATTCACATGCATACTGAAGCCTCCAGTGTAGCAACCATTTTAAGGTACGTTTATCAACTGTTTTTATAAGGAGCATTCATTATCATTTCTCATATCTCAGCTTTGAAGGCAACACAGGAGTATCACACAAAATGTGGTAAATTAAGGGTCTGCTAAAATCAGATGTGTTGGTTCCTAAGATACAGATACTCCGATCTAACTGTCTAAATCCCTGTCAAGGGTAGTGTTAGTTCCCATGTCAAGCAGACTAAGAAGTCAGTAGAGAGATAACGAACACTTGCATTAAACAACTGATTTACTTTTTGAAACCAACTAGGGCGTCACAGTCAACCCCATATAAAATACATACCAGGAAATATTGTGGGAAGTAAAGGTGGCCAGCATGATATTAAACACCACACGTCCAAAAGCCTTAAGTAAGGGTCCTTTACTCTGCTTTCATAAACATGCTTTCTATGTTAATGTTTATATTAATATTTCCAGAGCATATATCTCAGTTAGTAGCTTCAGCATTCAGGTAATGTTCTATCCTACAATAAGGACATACAAAATAAGAAGCGTTATTAAAAATTTCGGAGAACAGTCTTACGACTAATCTTTGGACCTATCAAAGATGCAAACAGTGGAGAATGGAAAGCGAGAAGTAACAATATTTCTCATCTGTTTACATCACCACTTTCCAGTGTACGTTCTGGGGCCCTATTTGGGAGGGGGGGGGGGGAGAATAGGCCCACTGCCTACCCAAAAGCATGTTGTAAGATTCAACTAATTGGGAGCTTCCTTCAAAGTCTGGGTGCATCTGCCTGAGGAGCAAGGAACCAGCAGTCTGCAAATAAATTAGTCAGATCTGTAAAATAAATGCAAATGCAACACTCAGGTTCTGGAATAGGACTGCAGTCCAAAAGGGGGTTAAACAACCAGAACAAGCCAGAGTTTACAGCTGGTGAACGCAAAGAAAGAAGAAGAAGACATCACTACTAATTACTAATGAGGGCTGCAATGACTGGGGCATTTAGATAGAATAGGCAGACAGGAGACTTAGAAGGAAAAAAACAGCGTACACATGAGCTGAATAGGAGTAGACCACAAAGCAGACCAAGAAGTCAGTAGAGAGATAATCATCATGATCATCATCAAAAACCACTTCTGCCGTTAAGCGCCACAGGGAGGAATAATTTGTGATCCAGTGCACGTTGGCTGCCACTTGCTATTGTCATGCCGCGAAGGCGTAGAGCAGGGCTTTTCAAATGTGATTGCAGAGGCCTAGCAAGTGGCCCGCGGATAATTGACAGTTGTACTGTATCAATGATATGTCTATGCTGGGACTCAGGCCTCTGGCCCATTATGACCCTAACTTTCACAATTTTGGCTCCTGAGTAAACTTAGTTAAAAAGCCCTGGCGTAGAGTGTCTTTAATGTTTTCAATCCATAATTTCCACGGCCATCCTCTTGCTCTTGTAGTTGATCTTCTGAGATGTAGTGCTTGTGATGGTATTTGTTCTTACTGCATTCTAACGAGATGGCCAAACCACTTGATCTGCTGCTTCTCAATGAATCTAGTACAAGGTGTCGTTCCCACAATTTGTTTGATAGTGCCATTTTCACTCGATCTCGGATGTTAGGTTAGCTGCTTTTCTCAGGCATCTTATTTCGCAGGTGGTGATTTTGCTTACATGGACTTTAAATGGCTGTCCATGTTAGGCACTAAAAGCTTAATGTTGGAATGAATATGCTGTTTATAATCTTTCTCTTTGCACTCAAGTTATATTTGGATGTCTTAATAATGATAACAATTGGTATATAAGTGCACTTGCTTTCTGACACCTGGTTTCTATTTCTCTGTCAATCCTACCATCTTCCGTGATCATACTTCCTAGATATTTAAACTCCCTAACCTAATTCAGACCAGAACCATTCAGCTGTACGTGTAGTGGGCTAGGGGTTCTACTAACTAGCATTGTTTTGGTTTAGTTTGCATCGATCTTCATGTTGTATTTACTGCATTCATCATGAGTTTTTCAGGGCAGAACAGGGTAGAGAGAATATACCGGTGAATCTATAAACACTTGGATTCACCAACTAGAAAGAGAAGGCTAATCAAAAAGTGGACTGCAGGTGGATGATACCTCCAGAGAGATCTGCAATGAACCTCAAGGGCTTCAAATGCCGAAAGAAGAGTAAAGAAGAGATCTGAAAAACCACAAGTACTGCCCCCTGCACTGAATTTGTGGTGAGACAACAAATAAAGTGGTCCGTACATCTTCTAAAAATGAAACGCGGTCAGTTTCTAATATCTATCTTCAAGTAAGGCAGATTTGGATTCAGAACTACAGGATGATAAACAATTAGAAAGACAGATTTTATTAAGGGTAATACATGTGGCTCAGACTAAAAACTGAATACCACCATAAATGTGGACTAAAAACTGAAGACCACCATAAATGTGGACTAAAAACTGAAGACCACCATAAATGTGGACTAAAAACTGAACACCGCCATAAATGTGGACTAAAAAACTGAAGACCACCATAAATGTGGACTAAAAACTATAACTTATTCATAGGTAAATGTTATGACAACATAAGAGATATGGTTGAGAGTTAACGTTAAAAGTAATTCAAAAAACATAACATATAATGGAAGATTATAGCATAAATCAAAACGGGAATAACTATGGCTTTTTTTTTTTCAAGATGGAAAATATACTCACTAATAAAACCTTGTCATTTTGAGTGAGAAAAGAAGTGTTAATGTAGATACTAAAGACTGTTGATAGATAAATTAGGATAAATAAACTTGAAAACTTAGTGACACCTGGTAATCTTGATTGGATAAAGAGCAGGGGGGGGGGGGAACAAAGGAATAAATACTTGGATGACTTGGCCACATGGCAAAATCTGGACATGATCCAAAATTACTTCTGGTGGTCAAGCTAGATGGTGAACTATGACCTCACAAGCCTATCAGAAAGGCACCAGATGATGAATTTCATGACATTATCTGCCCAACAGATATGTAGCAGCAGACATTCCTGCATATATATGTCAGTATAACACCATGAGGTGTGGTGACCGATTATCTTCCATCAATCACAAAGATTTCATTCTGAGACCCAACTAATGAGGTCAGAGTGACTTCATTAATGTGCAGGAGTTGGCAAGACCCCCTTCCCTCCCCCTTTCCACTTTTTTCCCTTCTGGAAACCAACCAGACTGGTGGAAAGCATGTACCTATTCATACTGTACTGGTGGTTCTCAACAACATATATCTTGGGTGAAATAAAAATATTCAACTATCTATTATTTATATATATATATATATATATATATATATATATATATATATATATATATATATATATATATATATATATATATATATATATATAATTACCCGCTAAAAGTCTCTCTCTCTCTCTCTCTCTCTCTCTCTCTTGTACCCCGCCAGGACATTACACAGAGTGATAACCACCCGGTGACACAATGCGTCACTATGTGGATGAAGATTACCCGTGGAGAGGTCCCAGAAACATCTTTCAGTCATTAGGCCATATTTATGGCCCGGCTATATTCAGGGCCCCTGGCCAAAGCCAGGGTGGGGCTTCAAATAACGAAAAATTGCAATTGGGACAACTGTTATAGGCATAGCTCAAAATCCTCATTAGTTCACATTTCAAGATGTTCAATGGATTATTTACAACAATCAAAGAAATAAGCATTGCTAGTACACATCGACTGAAACAGACACCAATAAACAGTCAAACAAAAACAGCATTTGCGTACTGCGTGGTGAAAGGAAAGGATGCTACAAAACATGTAAATTTTAAGAAATGTTTACGAAGCTGTGCAACAAACGCAGGCAAATTTTACAATAGTTAATACTTCAGATTTCTCTCCCTTGTCATCACTATCCTCTATGCTATCTTCTACCTGTAAGACCATGATAATTATATGACAGTTACATGACAAGAATTATTATACTGACTTTCACAACGACCTAAAATGCTAAGACTATGTTGGCCTATACAAACATTTTTTTTTTACGTTATGAGAGCTTTTCTGCTGGCTCTTTAGGGCTCTAAGAAACCTACATGAAAAAAAACCACACGAAATTTTCAAATTCATCCTGATTAGATCTCCATTTTTGAACCTGGAGGCTCTATGTGATGTCATCACAATCACTATAATGTCCTGGTGCCTGTGACAATATTTCTGAACAGCTGCATGTACTCTGCATCTCTGTCATGGAAAGCCACTTGATCTCATCCCACTTACTAATACACATTTTTTTTAAGTGTCTATCTTATACTTTTTAACCCATTCTGAGCGGAGTCCAATCTCTCTGTTTCTTGAGTTTGAAGATTTAGGCTAGTGCACATTAGGAATTTAATTTGTTTCCCCTGGCAGAAGAAATCCATCACTTAAACAAAGGTCTGAACTTGGGCCTCTAAATTGATAGCCCAGCATTCAAACTGCTTGCCTTTCCTGTCCTTGAGGATATGCAGTAAATGCGCAGTAACACAGGATATACAGTGACAGAGGATATGCAGTAACAGAGGATATGCAGTAACAGTGGATAGGTAGTAACAGTGAACATGTGGTAAAAGAGGATATGCAGTTGAGAAACACTGTCATTAACACATGGACAAAACAATAATTTGGATAGCCAACTGAGAAATATCGTCACTGACACATGGTCAAAACAATAATTTGGATAGCCAACTGAGAAATATCGTCACTGACACATGGACAAAACAATAATTTGGATAGCCAACTGAGAAATATCGTCACTGACACATGGTCAAAACAATAATTTGGATAGCCAATTGAGAAATATCGTCACTGACACAGGAAAAAACCAATAATCTGGATATCCTCAGAGACACTCAAAGTTTTTTTTTTTTTTAAATCACAGTGGAAGCTTCCATGTCAGGATAAAATGAGTGGTTATCTCCTGCTTCCATGTCAGGATAAAATGAGTAGTTATCTCCTGCTTCCATGTCAGGATAAAATGAGTGGTTATCTCCTGCATCCATGTCAGGATAAAATGAGTGGTTATCTCCAGCTTCCATGTCAGGATAAAATGAGTGGTTATCTCCAGCTTCCATGTCAGGATAAAATGAGTAGTTATCTCCTGCTTCCATGTCAGGATAAAATGAGTGGTTATCTCCTGCTTTGCTTCCATGTCAGGATAAAATGAGTGGTTATCTCCTGCTTCCATGTCAGGATAAAATGAGTGGTTATCTCCTGCTTCCACATCAGGAAAAAATTAGTGGTTATCTCCTGCTTCCACGTCAGAATAAGATGAGTGGTTTTCTCCAGCTTCCATGTCAGGATAAAATGAGTGGTTATCTCCTGCTTCCATGTCAGGATAAAATGAGTGTGTCGCGTGCGAATGTGCACCAGAACGCACCGGTACGGAGTGAGCAAATAAGACGTCAAAACAATACGTAACGTTGTTATGATAATATTGTTGTCAAAGCGGTTGATGTTTATAGTCCGAAGGAGACGGACGTGGGAATCCTTGAGGACGCTTTACCCCGGGATCCCACGGAAGCAAACGTTATATAAAGTTGGATCCTTGAGGACGTTTTACCCCGGGACTCCAAGACCTCAGCAGGAAGCTGGTGAATACTACATTTTCGGCAGTATGCCGGTATACTTTCCTTGCTTAATTCGGACTTGTCCGAGGACCAAGATGATTGTCATGATCTCAAGGTCGGACTGCGACCTATCGTGAGGACATATCAATACATGGTACGAGTGAGCTTTGGTTGAACGAGTTGATTATTGATTGCATACATATTCTTGTGTTGATCATTGCTGATTGTATATATCAATACAACCATTGGAACTTAACGCATAGCGTTCGAGCTCTACATTTTGAAAGCATTGAAGTAACTACTGTTTTACCCCTACTTGGCCTATTTCATCTTGATACCACACACATCAGCATGAAGCTCTGCACGTCACAATGAAGGACCGCACGTATCAGAGTGGTTATTTCCCTAATTTCCTATCTTTAATTTTAGGTAGGTTTCTAGAGCCAGAATAAAACAGAAGGAAAACTTCCAAAACAAAACTTGTTTTAACTATCCTTTGTGACTATACAACCTGAATAGTTACTAAGTTTTTACATGGAAAAGAATTCTCACATAGTTTCTATTAAACAATTGTGAAATATATATATCTTTTGATACCATGGTAATGTGTGACAGACAAGATGTATGGCACTAACCTTTACATAATGTCAAATATGTGTAAGTGTGTGCAAATGTACTTTTTTTTTAACGACTGATAATCATTTATGGTCGGCTCTGTGGCTAAGTCGATGCGAACACTTCGCTTCGTAATGCCGGGATGCCGGGTTCGATCCCAGCTGCGGGCAATGCGCCTTGCGTTGGTTTCGACAGTGGTATCAAGAAAGCCGACCGTCCAGAAAGCAATAGCCAACTATTAGACGTAATTTGCCTAGAGAAACCACACAACAGCCAGGGGCTGTTAGGGTTGGTTCTGCAACGTCCTGTAAAGGATACGCAACAACCTCAATCATTTATGGCTGTATGGGTATTTTTTGTTTGATCAAAACTGATACTTATGCAGGTTTTTGGTATTTTTACGTAATGTCAGAATGTCTTTATGTAGGCTCATGGCAACTACAAAGAATAATGGCCCCTATTGTTCACACAACATTTTTTCTGGCTTTTTGTAAGGTTATATAATAATTATATCCTGTGTTTCTAATATTAATATGCAAATAATGACACAAATTTTTATTTTCAATGATTATAATAACATGACAAAACTCAGGGCTCTGACTACCACGTTATGTGTGTCAAATATCAGTGTTTCTTTAGAAACATTATAATTATAACAGAATTATGTCAGTGGCTACCCCATTTTTTGAAAATACTGCCTGTTTTAAGACTTTATGACAGTGGCTTTCACATTATACCAAATGCTGTTAGTTTTAGGATACTATTATAACTGTGTGAAAAGAGTTACACTTTCTACAAAATGTAAAATGTCTTTTTTTTTTTAAAGGTTGAGTTAAGCGCTAGTTCTACATGTTTTGGGACTATAAAAGCACTCGCATCTTGGAATATAGAAGATGTGATAACGACAGCGGCTGAAAACAATGAGTAAAATGTCAAATATATCACCGTTGCTGGCCGGTCACTAAGCCTGACACCCCCACAACATAGGACAGGCCCTGTGACACTACAAGGCATGAATGACAAGAAAAGTCACTCTCTTTCTGGGCCCGACTTCATTACAAGCATCATTGAGGAACTATAATAAAACTACACTACATAATTATAGCATCAAATTCTTGTCATTTTTTAGCTGATCAAGTAAAGTTAGCAAAGAAAAGAAAATGTGTAAAGATTCTTGTGAATATAACACCTCATAATAATTTTTTAAATTTTAACATAGAAATTATTACAAACGCAGTAAAAAAGTACATTCCAGCTAGCTTTTTTTTTTTTTAAACACCTGGTCTAATTTGTGAGTTTTAGTGATAATACAAAAATTCAAATACAAACTTAAAAAATAGATACATAATAATCATAGCACCTGGGGGAAAAAAAATAAAAAATAACTGTCAAAGCTAATTTAACAATTAATAACAAAGCTATTGATATAATATACAAATATAACAGAAAACTAGTATTCATGCATGGATGGAAGAATATAGCAAATGCAAAGTGTAGCACTGCTTAGGGGGATAAAAAGTGAATAATATTTACAGGAAGAACACAAGTTTGCTAATTACCTCTCTTCTCAACTGGATGAAAAACTGCTTTCTTTTAAATGATATTTTCACAATCTTTGCCCTGCAAACAAAATCAAGTTAGATAATGACATAAATGTAAACATCAAGATTCTGATTTTTTTTATGTTCCTTAATCTAAAATATTCATAATCTCAACATCTTATCTTTACCATAATTTTTACAAATCTGCTGTGCTTCTGAGCAATTTTAGAAACATTTTTCAGACAGCCCCCCCCCCCTCCCCCTCCCCCAATATAGGGCATATTGCTACCAAGAAATTAAGGAAATGTGATTCTAGGCTGGTATTTTTTTTTTCCCTTTTGGCAACTAACAAATCTCTACCTTTTGGTGTCATCTGATCATCAAAACCATGAGACAGACAGTTGTTAACATTTTTAAGTTGAAGCATGAAAAAGAATTCTTTATTTTGATAGTGTTTTAAGATTCTACTTTGTGAGTATTATCTAAAATGAATGTAACGAATTCTTGGATTTGCAACAAATAAGCTATGTGTGAGGAAAAAACCATCACAATAATTTCCTAAAGATAGGTTTTTAGTAACTTTTTAGGTGCAGTAGCATGTTAACAAATGTCATTCCAGTCGGTGGAGTGAACAGTCTGTTAGAGCAATCTGCAGCAGTCCGTGCAAACTGCATCAAAACTGTCACAAGAGTTTTTGCAGTCAGGTTAGTCTCTACTGTAGAATAACTTACCACGAGAATGTGTTTATCTTGACGTTTTTCTGAAATACCACGAGTCCAGCAGATGTCACACCTAGTTGAATATCTATGTTATTTTGATCCTGAAACCAGCAAAAACACATCATAATTCCAAAAATTTACTATGAACACTGCAATACTGTCTCAAGTTAGTGATCAGATACTAAAGAAAATTATGGGTTTGGAAATGATCCTGCAAAGGATGCTAAGCATTTGCCATGCCAATAAGATAAATCTTTTTTTTTTGTTTTGTTATGCTGTGTGACGTTGCATGGGTGTCTTCTGTACTGCCAACCAATCCTAGTAGATTTCTTCCAAGCCATGAAACCAAACTGTCCAGCAATTCTCTCGTGGTCTTCCTCTATGTCTCTTTTCCTTCCATTTTTCCCACTGTCATAAAGTACTCCAGTTTCCTCCTTCTCTTCACATGATGAAAGAATACCCATCTACCAGGACAGATCAGTTCCCATCCAGCTTGAAAAGATTTATGATTATCTGGTTTCAACTTTTCAACGAAGCTATGATACTCAACCCAATCACCTGAAACATTCAACTTTAGCATGTTTATTGCTAATTTATTCAACTGTTTATCTGCCATATTCTACTCATATTATGCATATTCTCTTGTAGGTAGGGTTTCACATTTTTTGTAATTTTGTCACAGCAGGGACCCATAAGCCTAATCTGTATAATTTTCAACACCTGAGGTTTATAAGTGTTCACATCATTCATAGAGAACCTGTTTTACACAGCATTAAACTGGGCAGTCAAACCTCTATCAAGAGATGGGAGATGGGGGAGAGTAAGATACCATCACGTTCTCAGAAACAAAATATTCTGAAAATAAAACATGAATTTGAACCAAGAACTCTTTACATTCTGAAGTAGGCACTGTACCTCCAACTTGGGATAAGGTGAACTCACCAAAGCAAAAAATAGGTGTGCATGTATATGTGTATTTAACTGGTTACAATTGAAAGCATATTACAGTTAGTGAACTCTTCCAGTCCCAGGAGGCAAAGCATTGAAATCCCAAGGTGTTTTTTAAAAGAGACGTACAATCGGCTTATCTTGTGTTCACGATGTCATCGAGTTTTTTCTTTCCCAACACATGATCAAAGAATGTAGACTGCTATTTATTTAGCTGTTAAGAATTCTCATTCTAATTTCAATCGACAAAGAAAAATTGCATATAATATTCTTCCTTAAACTTCTTCCATCTGATGTTATCAGGGTACCAAAGTATATAAAGATATCAAATTGTTTGAGGTTTGTCCCATTTACTTTGATGTTGCACTTTAAAGGGTCAGTTTTCTTTGTAGTTACCATTACTTCTGTTTTTCTGCTGTTCAAACAGAGACACTTGATTTCAATTTCTATTACAGTTATATCTTTTTTTTTCTTGGAGTTGTGTTTCCTTTCCAGTGATCAAAACTATATCATCAGCATATCTCAGGTTGTTAACAATATGGCCAGCTACCAATATTCCTGGCATACAATGTATGGATCTAATTATTATCTCACTGTACACACTGAATAAATAACAGGATAGTACACATCCCTCTCTAAGACCTTGTTTAATATTTTGTAAAGTTTCAATCTGGTTATCAAATGTTGCCAGTATATGCCTTTTTTTTTTTTATTCTCAGATCTTTACCATCAATGTTTAAGGTTTCCAATATTTTAATAATTTCTTCATGTTTCACTTTATCAAATGCTTTAGTGTAATCAATAAAGCACAAAAACAGGTCTCCATTCATGTCAAATCATTCTTTCTTCAAATGTTCTCGAGATAAATATGGTGTTGTTTGTGCCTTTACCTTCATGCAAACCACACTGCTCTTCTCAAACTTCTGGTTTAAGTTTGCACCTTATTCTTATCATGACAATTCTTGTTACGATTTTAGTTACATGACTTTAAACACATTATGCAATATAAATTCAAAATGAGAAACAATAACTCTTCCTCTTCATTCATCTTTAAAAGGATGGTTAACATGTTGTTTCGTGGTTTACAGCCAGGCTGTGATAACTGCGATGTCAGCTGAGGGATTATGCTATAATGGGGAACACTTGGCAAAATAAAAGAAGAAGAGTGTTTAGAATGGTAAAACACATACCTTTGCACTATGTAAATCTACTCCATACATTTCTAGACGCTTCGCTCGTTCCAAAAAATTATATTCAGCATCTGCTGGTGTTTGGCCTCTGAAATATATAAGGTATAATTTGTTGTAACTGGCGCTAAATGCTGAACAGCACAGACTTAAATGCAACAGGAAAGTGATACATAGAAGTTATTACTCAAGTTGTATCAATGTCCTTCTATGTTTTCCAGATGCTAAAATACCACAAGATGTGTCCTTTTCTTTCTTCTTCTACTTTTGCCCTTAAAAGGGAAGTTGACACATTGTGCTGTGGTTTACAGCTAGGCTGTGATATCTGTGTTTTTCGGTCCAACACATACGATTTCAAAAAATCTTTAACTGGTCACCCTTTATGACATGCTTGTTAAAAAGAAGTGGATTTATTCCCATCTACCCCCAGCCACCACCCCCAACACCCTTTTTTAAATAGGGCACTGGAACTCACAGGATAAACGGATATTAAAAGGACAGATTTCTTCTCAGGGTAATAAGCCAACTGTTGTATATACTATTCTAGTGGAGTCAATTATTAGTATGCACACATTTCACGGCTCATTTATTGCCAGGACATAAAAGAAGTAAAGAACAGTGATACTGTAATCTACAATGCATGTCACAAGAGAATGTCTACAAAGGAATATCTGAGACTTTTTTTTTTCTTTTAAGAAGATTTCTTGGGGCAGAAGGGTTAAACATGAGGCAAAAGGCAACAACTTAAGAAATAGCTTTAATCTGATGTGTTGGGGCAAAAAGTGCAGATATCACAGCCTAGCTGTAACCCACAACATAATCTGCCAACTACCGTTTTAAGAACAAAAAGAAGAAAAGCCCAAACCATTGTTGTTGGTAAGCAGGTGATCTAACAAATATGCTAAAGTAGCTCCATACACAGCCTTGACATTTTGTTCCAAATTAAAATAATATATTATCAACAGCTGCTCAGGAACAGTCCAAAATGTTCCGAAATTCTTCAACAGAGAGCAAAAAAAAGATCTACTAGCCTCTTAAAAATAATACAACAGGGCTCTGTAGGAGGGAAGAGGGTAAGAGGCGGGCCAAGAAAGACCTGGATACAGAATTGTGCTAAATAAACAGGCCTTAAACATGTAAACATCAAGTTCACGTCAGGAAAGGCAAGACGGACACATAACCAGATTGTGACCGGTACCATCAGTATTGGAACTGCGCTGGCTGCTGAAGATAAGAATGGAGCACACATAGGAATGCCCCGAGTGCTGTGATGTCAATTCTTGACTCAACTCAACTCAACATCAAGTTCATCTGACCACGGACTGAACTGGTTAGACAGTCAACAATGACCCAACAACATACGGTGTTATGGAACTATGATGATGACGACAATGATGATGAATGAGAACAAAGAACAACTATCCTGCTGCTGCAGAATCATCCTCACCTGTGCTGTTTATGCTTTTCTGCCACCAGCTTCTCAAATTCTACACTTTGATGTGGAATAAACAGAAAACCATTGAGGTAGCCTTCCCTGTGTTCTTCTGGGTTGAAATCTCCTAACTCGGCTGTGGAGTAGATTCAATAGAACTCATACACATGATGCGGATTACAAGAACATAACCATGGGACATACAAAATAACACTTTTTTGTCCTGGATGCAAGAGACTGTATGTGGTACTCGTAATTACAGAACAATATTTTGTTTAAACAATGAGGCCCAAAACAATATATCAAACAATTAATTGTCTGGAATAGTTTTAAATGACATCACTTATCAATTAACAAACAACCCAACTCAAACTGTCACCCACCAAAAATTTTATGTTTATGTATCTCACAAATGCAAGCAAAATTAATAAAGCCTAACCTCGTTTTCTCAGAAGAAACAACTGCAGAGCTGTATGTGCACAAACGTATTTTAAAAGCATAAGTGTAAATATTATAACAGCAAATTAATCACTAAGATTTCTCCCACTACCATCGCCAACTACATTTTGCATAAAATCATGAGCTTCACCCTTATAAGCTTTGAGGGGCCCAACTGAAAATACCACCTTCCTCCATTCATCTCTCCGATTAGCCCACACTTGCCAGTTGTTGACTCCAAGTGTTTGCAGATCTGTCTGTTCATTACCTCTCGGCTGTCTTCTTAGTCTGCCTTGTGATCTACTCCCCTTCAACACTTTGTGTACTCAGTTTTGTCTCTGTTACCTGCCATTCCCTCTATATGCCCCAACCACAGCTGCCTATTTGCCCTCCTGATGTCAGTAATTCGTAGTGATTTACACATATTATGAATTCCACTGTTGCTTTGTGCTCTGAATTCTTCTCATAAAATTGTCTTCAAAGGTATGTTATAAGGCTTGCATTAGTACTAAAAACCCTGTATAAAATACACATGCACTTCATTAGCATACATCTTAATAATTTTTAATACATAAACCAGGAGTTTAACTGTACCGACTAGGGATTTTTACTATTCAACCGAATACGAATAACGGGACCAACTATTCGGCCGAATATGAATACGAATAGTGTATAGTGCATAAAATATATCTTTTAAAAAAAACATTTATAATGACAAATGTTCGCCGAACTTTTACTCCACATAAATTAGCACAGAATAGTCATATTCTTCTTTAGCATTCTGAGCCCTTGAGGTTTACTGCTGCAGATATCACCCGTCTCCATTTATCTTTCTGGTTGGCCTTATCTTCACAATTTGTGACACCAATTGTTTGCTGGTCTGGCTGGATATTATCTATCGAACTTCTTTTTTTTTCTGCCTCGTGGTCTACGGCCATTCCTCTCTGTATACAGTTTTACTTCTCTGTCATCTAACATTCTTTCAATGTGCCCCAACCATTTTAGTCTGTTAGCTCTCATGATGCCAGAGATCAATGGTGATTTAAACAGATTAGGTGTTACGTTGTTGCTTCTCACTCTCCATTCCCCGCTGTTAGCATCTTTGATGGGTCCAAAGATTTGTCGTAAGACTGTTTTCGAAAACCTGTAATAAGGCCTCATCTCTTTTATTTCTGCTTCAAGTTTCATAGCCATATTAAACGTCAGGTCTCATCAACGTTTTATATATTTTGATCTTGATGTTGCGAGACAGACACTTTGACTTTAGCCGATGTTGAAGAGCATAGTATACTTTATTTTTAGATTGAATTACTTCTCTCAGCATGTTGGAGCAGTTGAAGTTTGCACCCAAGTACTTTGGTACAGCCCCAGTAATTACCATAACAAATGTATAAAATACTTACACTGTACGGCATAGCTAGCTAGTAAAGCAGCATTAGCTTCTGAACATACTAATTTTCCTGATAAGATGTCCCTCTTCACTTGCAAAAAAAAATGATATCTGAAAAATAAACAAGTTCAGAAATACAATTTTTTTTTAAAACATAGTCAATGTTTCACAGTTGAAACAATGTTAAAGGTGTCGATGAAGAAGAATTTACCTATCTGTGTGGTCATCAAAGTCCTGGAACTGCGAGCTGCTCACTATTGATTTCCGGAGGGTACAGCCCATGAAAAGAACAAAGCTCAACAACGGTTGTAAGGTTAAGCAGTCATGTGCAGGATGTGACAATTCCTTGTGTGAGCCCAGGACCAGAGCATCATGTTTCAGCTCTGCATTTATGGAAGCTTATTTGATCTGCCCCTGCCTTCCCTTGAAGGCTGACCAGTCTCCACGAGGTTGCCTTAAAGGGGTTCTCCAGGGGCAAAATTTGTAGACAAAGGGACAAAGAGGACACCACACAAATGAGGCAACTTCATGTCCCACAAAACAATGGCAACAGTCATCCTAGAGATGGGAGAGGCAGGGAACAAGAACTGCACACAAATAAGATACTAAAATGGATGTACATGCAAAACTCAGGTCCAGACGGACAAACAGCCAGGACTTTCCACCCGAATTCACAGCCGGTGAACAGAAAGAAATAAAGACAGAATAAAGAAAAGGCTGAGCTGACCCCAAAAGTGAGATGGGCAGAATAAAATTCTGCTTCTTACGAGCACTGAATGCAAACACCACTGAAACATCTTTGAAACAAACCTGTACATTGATTTGATTTGATTCAAGAATCAACATCACAGCATTCAGGGCATTCCCATTTGCGATCCGTCCCCATCTTCAGCAGCCAGAAAAGAGTTCCAATACTAATGGTGACAGAAGCATTCTAATTAAATGTCCGTCTTGTCTTTTCTCTGAGCCTTGAGCATCTGCCAGAACCTTTTGTAACTCCCCCCTGCATCAATCTCACCAGACTGTGGTGATCCATCTGCTCCTCCAAACTGTACACGCTCTCCCACAAGGCACTAACCACGCCCGCCTTCCACCAAGTTGTGCAGAGCCAGCTAGTCTGTCCGCCTGTTCATTTCCCAACACATCAGCTTACCCGGTGAAAAAATCCAGACAAACCAGTACATTAAAGATGGTCACATAACATTTGAGAAAACCTATTAACAATATATGACAGTCCTTGCTAGGAAACAGGATGAAAGAAATCATAAGGAACTAAACTGCCAGAACAAGATAGTGATCACAAGGGACAAATGGAGAACAAATAAATGAACAAACTAACGGTTACAAATTGAGCATGCAGTCTATCCTATATTCTGCCCGTCCAAGCATTTATCTTTCATGTAAGGAAGCTGCATTTTATATATCAAGTATATATCAGGTATATATATCAAAATTCATTGTATAAATGTAAATTCAAAATACAACTGCATAAGTTCAAATATATGTGCACAAATATTCACAAATCGCAGACACTCACAAGCATGCAGACACTCACAAGCGTGCACACACACACACAGGTGTACATAGACAGAGGTGCACATTTTGATCACATACATAAATACACACAGGTATACATACTCTCACATACACACATAAGGGAGAAAATATAAGTATATCCACTAGTGGTAAAATTAAAAGAAAGACTGCATGAGTAGATTAAGACTGTTCTTATAGCTTTCAATGATATGAGAGCCATACCCTGGAACAGATTGAGGCCTCACCACGTACTAATCCCCTAGTTAGCAGTGGATACATTTGCAGCCGACGTCCGCTGCAGAGACGCAGAATTTACTAATTTTTATTTAGTTGTTTTTTTTTTTAAATGAGTGTCGGCATCTGTGGCTTAGGTGTTGCGAACAAGCTTTAATCCCCGCTGCCGGCGGTTTGTGTCTTGCGTTGGTTTCGTCAGTAGTTCCAAGAGCTGACCTTTCAGAAAGCAATAGCAAACTACTGAAAGTAAAATTGGCCTAGCAAAACTACAACAGCCAAAACATGCTAGGGTTGGTTCTGCAACGTCCTGTAAAGGACACATAGCTGAACCTTTTTTTTTTTATGAGTAGATTTACATTTTTATAAAACTGTTGCTGCCGTTTAAAGTTGAGAGGATCGACTTCACCAGGTTTTTATGACTCAGTCTCTCTTCATAGAACAGCTGCAGAACCTGACTGCTGACAGCGTCAGACCAACCACAATCTTCAGTTCCAGCACTGATCACTAAAGATCTCTGTACAAAGGTACTTGAAACCAAACCATGCACTTCTTAAAGCAATCCCATGACCTTCAAAGTATAAGACGAAAGACTTCACTCTTTCAATACTAGAGGGCAGCTAAAATAGTTATATTTTGATGTGACACGCATTTCTTGGTACCCAAAGAGTTAACCACTGAGCCACTAAGACCTTCTCACAAATCTTCTTTAAAAAAGTATAAGAAAATGTGCTCCGGTACAATTTGCCAGCTAGAATGTGACTCATGTGAGACATTTGCAACAACATACCTGGTATACTCTTCTGCTAACTTGCTTGGGTCTGATACATAAAATTTGACTCGGAAGTAGAACTCAAATGCAGGCCCTGAAGACACAAACAACTGTACAAGTGTAATTCACTAACATAAAGAAAGTGAGCTCAATAACATTATGATTCCTACTTTTGTAACAAGCAGCTTTGTTCTAAGCATAGTAGTGGAGTCTGCTAACAATGACATATATAAATTCCTAGTAGTTTTGTGTGTGGGACTCTCTCTCTCTCTCTCTCCCTCTAAATATATATATATATATATATATATATATATATATATATATATATATATATATATATATATATATATATATATATATATATATATATATATATATATATATGCCTACCTACCTACCTACCTATCTACCTGTGTGTTCATGTGCGTGTGAGCGAGAGAATGACAGAGAGTGAGAGAGAGAAAGAGAGAGAGAGAGATCTACTTTTTATTTCAGCAGATGCCTTTATAGACCACAGAAATGAACTAATCAAGAGGACCTACAAAAGGAACAAACTGAAGACCAATATCACCATGCTCTATCTAGAGAAACAGGGTCAACTTTACTGCACCAGCTTTTATCCTATATGGCTTAGTCTTTATTTTTCTGAGGCTTATTTTTGCAGACTGCTGCTCACCCAGTGACACATCACATACAGCACAACTTCACCGCTCAATGACGAAGCCCAGGAATCTCTGAAGTAGCTGCACTTAGGAACAGGAGACACATTCAAACCCACAACCCCTAGAGTATGGGGCAAATGGCTTAACCACTTTTTCTAGACGCCCCTTTCTAACAGAATTATGTATTCACAAGTGCCTTGCTCTGTTTACCTTGTTTCCAACAGCGTACCAAGTCTATTCATTGAGCTCACAAATAGGCAGCACGATGAATTAATAAAAAACTACTGAAATAAATGAACAAATAAATATTTGCAAATTCATGTTTTAAGATAAATTACTTGAAAACCATGCCAAAGATACTTACAAATAACCTGAGCACCCAGCTAAAAATAAGCTCTGGCCTTGTGCATTTTTCTACCAAAGGCGTCACTTGTATTGAGTTCCCATCATGATGCTGGTCAGCCCCTGCCCCTCTTTCCTGATACCGTGCCTTCTGCTATTATTTGTACCAATCCGCTGTGGTTCTTGATATGGCCAAAATATTTCAGTTTCTGAGAGAAGATGCTGTTTACTAGCCAATCCACCTTGATGCTCAGATTTTGTAGGATGTCAGTATTTCTATTCCAGTGATACCAGGTAATCTTGTGGAAAGTAAAAGTGGCTGTGCATTATGCCTCACTAACTCAGACTGCCTACTGGCCTATACAAATATAGGTCTAACTGATATGCCCAAGGAATAACAAGAGTCCTTTACTTTTTTATTGAATGTTGAATAAAGTATGGACATCACAGCACTTGGGACACCCCCATAAGTGTGCCGTCCCAATCTTCAGCAGCAAGCAAAAAGTTAAAATTCTGATGGTACCAGTAACGGTCCGATTGTATATCCGCCTCGCCTTTCCCCGAGTGTCGAGCGCCTGCCAGATCCCCTTTCAACTCCTGGCAGGGACATTCTCCTCGTCATTCAGGCGGGACTTATTTATTTAAATGCAGGAGTACAAATAGGACCACTCACACAATGCCTACAGGTATATATAAAAGTATTAGCTGAACAAACTTACCCCGGCACTGTTTCTTTATTGTCTTCAAGGGGTCTAGCCATCGCTGCAAGGAAACAACATATTATATTATCAAATATTATTACTTTCAACTAACTAAAAAACAATAAGCCATGTTCTACTGAATATCCACTTTCACATGTATTGTATGAAATGGTACATATAACTCATCCGCCAACAGACAGTATACTACAATGAGTAATGACATACAGAATAAGTGGGAGTTGAAATATACCGTTCAAAAAAAGAAACGCATTGTTATCCGATGGCGCGTTTTTATTAGTTTGTAAATAAAATATCATACTCGGGTATGTGAAAAGCAGACAGACTCAAATGTTGTTTACCGTGTCCAGTGGACATGTGGGAATGAATTGCACGGGTTTTTGTAATCGTTACAACGCAGTGGTCAAATGTGTTTAGGACCATATTTGTGAGCATAACTCACTATGCGTGCACGAGAGGACAACACAATTTGAGGTGAACACTATTCACCGCCTACGCAATTGAAACCATATAAAAGGATAACGCTACACCAAAGGGATCAGTTCATATTCAAGCAGTCACAAATGGTGCCTCTAGTGATAAATTTAAGGAATATTGCTATTGGCCAATTGCAGGCAGGGGAAAGATATAGTCAGGTTGCCAGGCATCTAAACGTGCATCAGAGTACCATCAGTCGACTTTGGCACCAGTTCCAAGCCACTGGTTTAGTTGAAGACCGACATCGCACTGGACGACCTAGAGTGATAACAGCAGTGGAGAATCACTTTATTCAGCTTCGTAAGCTTAGAGACAGGTTTACAACAACTTCCTCAACTGCACAGGCATTGCCTCCAAGACGTCATGTGTCTGATCAAACTGTTTAGAACAGACTGCATGATGTTGGACTTTGGGGTTGACGACCACACCGAGGACCTGTCCTTACGCGTCGCCACCACCAAAATCGACTTTTTTGTGCCAACCAAGTGACAAGTGGGCAAGTGACAATCAGTGGAGATGTGTCTTGTTCAGTGACAAATCTTTCTTTTTGTTACAGCGTCATGATAGACGGCGTAGGGTCCACCATAGCCGAAATGAAGGTTAAGCCCTAAATTGTGTTGATAAAGCTCTGCTGCCTGGTGGTGGGGGTGTAATGGTATGGGGAATGATCAGTAACAACGGAAGAAGTCAATTGGTGCACACTGAACTAAGCTTGAATGCATAACGTTACGTCCATGAAATTTTTCGACCACATGCCCTTCCATTTTGGGATGCCAACTGATATCTTTTCACAGGACAACACCAGACCCCATTCTGCACAGCTGACCACGCAGTTCCTGACTACCAATAACATTCAAACCCTTCCCTGGCCATCCCTATCTGCAGACATGAGTCCAATTTAGCACCTGTTGGATGAGCTGCAAAGACGTGTTTGTTGCCGAAACGTTGCTCCAGCCAATGGTCGTGATCTGTTCCAGGCACTCTAGGAGGAGTGGGCAGCCATCACCAAAGGACCGTTTCAGACATCTGATCGCATCCATGCCCAGAAGATGCCAGTCAATGATCCACGCAAGAGGAGGCCACACACCATACTAATGGGAAGGCCTACAATTAAAAACTATCATGACCCAGATGCCAAAAAAGGTGTCATTTGATTGGTGGAACTCTAATGTATGCTTGTGTGAAATTTGAGTAATTTTACTTACTGCATTACAAAGATGCAGAATGTCAAAATTGTGTATGTTTGTTCCTTTCAGTAACTATGCGTTTCTTTTTTTTGTGTGTGTGTGTGAATGTCAAAGGGCAGGACAACTCTGATGATAGTGAATCATCACGTATGAACGAGTTGACCTTCAGTACAACTCAGTATGAGAGCGGACAGCTTGACCACGGAATAAACTGGGTCCAGTTAACAGAAAAAGCCTAGTTCACACAGGTGACACGGATTACTGCGTGTTGAGCTGTGAACTCGGGCCGGAAACAAAAAGCTTTGTCCGAGCTAGTTCAGGGGGAGTCATGTACTGAGACGGGACGAGACAACAAGACGAAACGCTTTGACTAGGTAAAATTAGGTTTAATGACGGTTAGTTGAAATAGGATCTTTGTGTGTAGTATCTATGATAGGCTGTGTTTCTATTTAATGTTTCGACTAGACAGTTTAGAGTTAATGTTCTTTGTGTAGTAGACACTCCATGCAGTATTTGTGTGAGCAGTTAATAAAGTTGTGACGCGCATTGTAATGGTGATAACACTGCCCAGTCACGCTTAGGCCATACACCTTACGTGTATCGCTGAATCCCGTGTGGCAATAGACGGCGGCTTAATTAGCACTGAGAAACTGTCAGCTAGGAGTCGTGTTCATTATAGATCCATGGAAACCTGCGTGGGTTGACCAGTGATTGTAAAGCTGCTCTTCGCCAGGGGTTTCGGATAGGAACTGCCTTGCTCAGTTGAAGTGTTTAAAGTCTATTTGTTCATTGTACATTAAAGATTATGTTTGTACTCAGCAGGAGTATGCCTTAAGTGTGTCTAGGTAGTTAAGTCTGTTAGCTGGCCTACCTAGCGAGCCATATTAAATATACAGAGTAAAGTAGGTCCCTGACAGATAATGGGAGGCTTTCGTCCTTAGGATTTGTATCTGGGATAGCGACAGATAATAGATACTGACAATTTATTTAAATTTATAGCTGCTGCCTGTTTTGTTGCATTTATTTTCGCCTCTTCGCAAAGTTAGTGCTAGATTATATAGGTTATCGTTCTCTTAAAAATTAGATTTAACTATTGAATTGATTTCTTAATGTATGATGACGTCATTAGGATGGCTCCCTAATTAGTGACAACGTGATCGAAATCATTTTTTAATAGGAGATAGTTAGATCGAGAGTTAATTTGTATAATTATTGAGGCTAGTTTGTGATCGTATGTTACATTGTGCTGTTATTGTATTAACTTATTGTCCTTAGCATTAATAACTGATTGTGTTAGGAACATAAGGCGCCTTCACGAGTAGGATAACCGACAATGACAATGTATGCAAGTAGTTTTGTGTAATTGTGTGTGTGCCACATGCTGAGTTGGTGACTGAAGAAAGTACAAGCTCCAACTGAGGCCCTTCGTCCTCGGCATCATCATTGTAATCCTGTTCATCTTATTGTGTCAAGAGGCATCATGGATCCCAGGCTGGAGAACAGATAAGTTGTGTTTTGATTGTGGTGTTGTGCTGTGGTCTTGTTCTCTTGCCCGTGGTGTTCCACGGGGTCGTCTTTGGAACAGCGGTGCCGTACATTGTCTATCATTCTAGTCTATCCTCTTTCATCATTGATAATATTTGTATATAAATATTTTTTTTTTGAGTGCATTCATCATCATGTCATTTGTGAACTATTGTTAAGAAGTAGATTTCGGAATCCTTGTCCGACACTTACTGTCATTACAATCCAAATTGTTTTTGCAAACTGCCAGTATACCATTTGGAAATTTAAATTGTATAATTATTGTATATTATTATACATTCTTGTTATTGTAATTTTTAAAATTTTTTTTTTCTTCTTTATTGTTGTAGTGTGCGTGTTATTTGTTTGAAAGATAGTTCACTGTTTTGTGGTAACACTCATAACATTGCATGATGTCTAGCTTAGCTGAGTTCATTGAGTTGGCCAGACAGAATGGGCTGTCAGGTGAGAAAGCTCTTGAATGGGCTGACAAGAAATACGCTGATCTGCAAGAAAGGCAGGATCGTGCAGATGAGAGACAATTAAGAAAGCTGGAATTAGAGGCTGAAGCAAAAGAGTTAGAGACTCAAGCGATGACCAAACAAAAAGAGGTAGAGACGCAAGCGATGACCAAACAGAAAGAGGTAGAGACGCAAGTGATGACCAAACAGAAAGAGATTGAAGCAATGTCTCAAACAACCTTAAAGCAGAAGGAATTAGAATTAGCAGCACTAGCCGAGCGGGACAGGGTCCAATTACTTATTAAGGAAAAAGAAATAATTAATAATGCTGAGCTGCAGAAAGAAAAGCTAACAATGGAACTGAGGGCCAAAGAACTGGAAGCCGACAGAAAGGTCGAAATAAAGATTAGAAAGACTGAATTGAAGGCAGCAGAACCATTATTTAAGAAATACCAAGGTCTCATTAAATTTTTCACTCAAGGTGATTCTGCGTGGACTCAAAACTTTGAGTACATGATTAAACATTTTGAAGTCCCACGTACAGAATGGTCACTCATGTACAGAAAGCATCTAGGGGGTGAACCACTGAAAGTTTTAGAAACCATCCCTGTTGAAAAACTAGATGACTATGACTTCGTTAAAGATAGAATATTACAACACTTTTCTTTAGATGAAGAATCTTATAGAAATGCATTCAAAAACTTGTCACCAAAACCTGAGCAGAACTTCATTGATTACTTATCCGAAGTTGAAACCACTTTTCATAAGTGGATAAGTTCCGCCAAAATTGGAAAGTCTTTTGACTTACTAAAAGACCTTTTAATAAGGGACAAAGTTTTATGCAGTGTACCAACCAGCATGATGACATTCTTGATCGAACAAAGACCATCTACTGTCAAAGAGATGGAAAGATCAGGAAAGGCTTATTTTAATGCTCATAAAAATGTTTTCAGTTTTGGTAAAGGCCCAGATATAAACTATGGGGCGGCTGTGCAATCTCAGATGAGAAACAGACAGTACCAGTACGAACCACTTAGGAATTCTTACAAGAGTTATAGAAGTCATAGACCCTACAGAGATTCGGGTCCAGTGATTACATGCCCATATTGTAAAACAGAGCATGGTAGAAAGCAATGGTGTGAGAAAAACCCAGGGTTCAAAGAACATTTGCAGAGACGGTACAAGAGGAAAGCGGAAAAGAAAACCCAGTACAACGTACGTCGGGAATGCCGTAGCTGCCGATCAGTAGATCATTTGCAAGAAAAGTGCCAATGTCACAAACAGTACCATCAGAATGGTGCAGCAGAGACATCAGAGCGCAGCAACAATGAAAGTGACGGTGCAGTGTCCAATGCACACTTACCATATGAGCAAACTGCAAATGCTGCAGAGCAGATGGATTTCGCAGATACATCATGCCAAGTATGCAAATCATTCAATGAGGAATGTAAACTGACATGTGGTCATAAGATATTAAATACATATGAAGCCAATTCTGCGGCGAGTTTTGATGGTAAACTAAAGTTTAGTAAAGGGTTAATTAACGACCAAGAGTGTTTGATTTTGCGAGACAGCGGCGCAACATTGTTAGGCATCAGAAAGTGTCTTGTAAAAAATAGTGATTATACAGGTGAACATGTTGTATGTCGTACATTCTCAGGCAGAAAGGAGCTATATGAATTAGCATGGGCTAATATCAAATCTGTCTACTGTACAGGTAGAGCTAAATTTGCAATCCTATTGGACCCAGTTGCTGATGTGATACTTGGTAATTGCAAGAATGTGAAAGATGTGTCTGAGAGTGATGTGATCAGATGGCAAAATGAGAACATGGCATGTAATGTTGTGACAAGACAAAAAACAGTGAGAGAGGATGATGAGAGAGAGAAAGAGAGAATGCAAACAGTTTTAACTCTTTTACCTACTACTGAAAGTAAACTGAAAAATGAAGTCATCACAAAACAGAAAGATGGTATTACTTTAAGTAAATGTTGTCAACTGGCAAATTCTTCAGCGAATTCTACCAGTATAATACGACGGGTTGAAGTACTTTCCAGCAACCCAGAACCATCTTACCCCATCCTAGGAGACATTGTGTGCAAACTAGTTGATTCTCCTTATAAACTTCCCTCAGACGAACAACTGTTAACTGAATTCTACAGTAAAGGTTTAAGCATTCGAAAGCAGACTGTGCTACCCAACAAATGTAAAAAGAAATCAGTGACATCTCCTACTGCACAATTAGATCCCACTACTAAAATAGAAGATGTTCTCACAGATAACAACAGTTTGAAATGGAAAGCAATTCCATTGAACATAGGGAAACAGATTGTACACTTTCTAAAAACTTCCACATTTGCTTTATTAACCATATTTATTTCAGTTGTTGCCACCTACATCATACATAAATGTACTGTCATTGGTGATGTTGTAAACTATGAAACAACATTTACACCAGTTGTTAAAAGTATAAAACAATTTGGACTGACAGTCAAACTTTCTAAAATTAAAAAGGTTGTTGGGAAAATTGATCTTTTAGGGAATAATTTTTCAAAGGGAACACTTATCAGTGATCACAAAATTATTTTCAAAATTTTGCACCTACAAGTAAAAGGGTATTCCGAAGCCTACTTGGGACCATCAATCACAAAAAGAAATTAATCCTAAATCTCTGTTAAAAACTGCATGTGCCAATGCAATTCAGTGGAATACAGAACTTGACCAGGCCTTCGCCAGAATCAAGACTCTATTCTCCAGCCCTCCAATTTTAAAATTACCTAACCTAAAATTACCTTATATCCTCAGATGTGATGCAAGTGGAACGGCAATCGCAGGTTGCCTAATGCAACTTGAAGGCGATATCCAATATCCGACATGCTACATCAGTAGAGAGCTTACCCCAGCAGAGGAAAGGTACGCACCGTTGGAATAATGGATCTATTGCAGTCGTCTTTTGCATCTCTAAACTACAAAGGTATCTTTTGGGACGACCTTTCTTACTGCAAACGGATAACAAACCACTGCTGGTTATAAAAACAGGAGCGCCCAAGAACAACAGAATCGCACGGTGGGCAATGCTCGTCCAGACTTACCAGTTTGAAATAACACATATTGAAGGTGCACAGAACAACTTAGCTGACCTTCTCAGCAGATTGTAACATTTTTCCCTTTTTAAGTGCTTACAGTTGTACTACAGTATAAAAACACCAGTATCATAAATAATACCATTATGTTGAAGTTTACAGTTAACAGTACCTACAGACTGAGTTATTCAGACAACTATGTCCATAGTCTGAACTCTACAATGTTACATATAAACTAAATTCGACACATAACGGTGTGAAGAGATAAAATCCTACAGTAATGAAAAACTAACTACTACAGTTATCAAGTAGTAAAGCATTGAATTCCTACAATTTCAAAGACTTGAATTTTACAGTCAAGAGTTCCAATATACTTAATTGGACCATTACCAGCTCCATCACAGATTTCATATACAGCTGTGCTTGGCACTACTGAACCACAATTAATTGGTATTCTTCATATTTGATTATGCATCTACATTCAAGTCAAGAAATGACATTTTGTTGCTTCTGAAAGTTCTACTAAAACGGCCATCCAAGAAATAACATTGGTCAAGTGCTTGTAAATTACAGCAGTGAAGCTTTCACCATATAAATATCTACACAAAACAAGTTTGCATAACTAGCATAAACTTTTGAACGATCAAGTGGACATTATAATATGTTAGTTCCAGTGTGCAGATACAAGTTATCATTGATTTGGTGCCACATTACTCAATGATACAACCGAAAGTGCCAATTTAGAACATTCAATCGGTGTGAATTTGAATTTTTCTGTTCCAGAATGTAACTTATTTAGTATCATACTCAAAGTTAAATCTGAAACCTGCCATTTATGCAGGCCATGCAATAACATTCCTATATAACAATTGATATGCTCCAATGGCCGGATTCAATTTAATACTGATGTGCAGTGCAGCAGAAATTAACAGTTCTCAATATACTTGAAATATTTCTACAACACGTACCTCTCCTAAGAAACATTTACCTTAATTCAACAGAACTTTTAAGAATTTCCATATTTTGACTATGTTGACTCCAAGATCAACCTGAACATGGAAATATTTGGTATTCCACTTCCGAAAATACCAAAGTATAAACTGTGTGAATATATTTCTGGATGAACAGTTTTCAATGGATCAGGACGTCATGCAAATCATGGATCAAGGTTCTTCAAAGAGTGTGAGAGGTATGAAAGTGAAATAAAATTGTCTGCAAGGTTATGTGACATGGCATTACTATATGCGTGTATTCTATATTGCATACACTATGTAATATTTCTTGGGTAATGCATATAGCATTTATAATGTGCATTAACATATATGTTATGTGTGATATTTGTTGTCTAATATATAGGTCATATTTGTTATGTACTGTATTTGCGAGTTCATATGTGGTGTGCAATGTATATGTATGTGTGTACGTCTTATTTGGTGTATTATATATATACATATTATACATTTCATATTTACACTTCATTTGGCATTGAAATGTTTTGGTTTATAATTATGATGTATATGTATACTTTATTTATTTTGGATTTGTAACATTTTTCACTTAGGATGGTGAAAAAAAAAATTTTTCTCTTCTATTTTGTTCTCATAAGTCTATTTGTTCATTGTACATTAAAGATTATGTTTGTACTCAGCAGGGGTATGCCTTAAGTGTGTCTAGGTAGTTAAGTCTGTTAGCTGGCCTACCTAGCAAGCCATATTAAATATACAGAGTAAAGTAGGTCTCTGACAGTGAACAATATAGATGGTGACTACGTATACCATGGACAGACAGAATAAAAAATTTTAAGAACTCCCTTAAATGAAGCACTGATTACTATTTTAAGGCCTCAAAAAGCCACAAACCCAGCCCTTTAGGTTTTTGCTAAAACCCCAACAGAATTGCATTTCTGGCTCACTGAGTGGTTAGTTGAAGAAAATCACAGTTAACAAAATCAGTTCTTTGCACTAATGCAGTCACTTAACAAGACTGGGAATGGACACATTTACTTTAAAAAAATAGCATTCAGAGGGGTTTCCTTGTGTTTCCTACTTTATGTTTTTAGTCTTTTCTATAACTGACTACTGTGTGTGTATTCTAGATGTTTTGAAAGCGACTAAGACCAGACGATAATTTATCACAAACACCAGAGAGAGGCGGGAATAATTTTTACTTTATCCTGTTAAAAGAGAAATATGTAAACATGTGACCAGTTGAAAGATCTACAGAAACAGAGACAGAGGAATATAACAAGAGAAGACGATTGACAGCTTTCTGTCTCTGCATGGACTTGAACCCACTCATGTTGTTGGAGACCACAAGATGTTGAGAAGCAGGATCACCTATGCCAGACAACACAGCACTTAATCATTATGATGATTACAATGATTGGTGGCATAGGGGTTAGCACACTTAAGTATGTGATTCTACTTTGAGATTAATTGTGTTCAACTAGTGATCTGTTCAACTGCTGCTTACATCTAAGATGATCTGCATTTATAGTGTCAGACAGTGCTGGCACTTCTGACTGCTGCCTTATGCACTTAATGCATGTGTGTGCTGCTGGATTTGCTAAGACTGCAATCTGTGTTCATTTTTTTTTTGCTCACAAAGAACAGTGATGGACATTAAGTGTGGTTTTCATTGGCACAGCAACAGAGCACCTATGGAGTGACCTGTGTGTTACAAAGTTGGGACTGCGATTACCTGATTACCTGAAACAACTGATTCACAAAAATTCTGTTGGAAAACATGCATCTTGCACTATTACCATTTATTGCAAAAGCATCCTAGTTCAGTAGCCATGTATTATGTATGTCGGATCTAGCCAACTAAAAGGTTACATGAAAGATTTATTTTACTGTCATACACAGGAAGCATATTTGTTCCTGTTTATTCATTCATGCACACTGTCGGTGCTCTTTATTTCCTTTCCCATGACCTTTCCAAAGCAGTTGACATTTAGTGTTAACATTTCAGTATCATAAAATTGGTAGACCTTGTGTAAGAGATAACAATGTCCTATTCATACTTACTCTATGAACCGATACAGAAATTCTGTTATCTTCATATTGTGGGCAACATTTTTTTTAATGTTTGGGGGCTACTTTTCATTTCAAAAATCGCTGACAGTCAACTTTAGACAAACTAAATGTGAGGAATACATAATAAAAGCTACTACCACTGTGGGCTACCCCTCACCTTATCTCCCATTGTGTTCAACCATCAGGGCAAGTTTTTCACACCTTGTTATCCACCTATTTTAACTGTCATGTTGCCCGGCTCGCTAGGTCAGTAAGTTCAATCTGACTGCATGGTGACCAGGTGATGAACTCCTTGTGGTCCGGGTTCACGTCTGGAGGTAGGCAGAAAAGCCACATTTCTCCCAGATTTACGGTATCTATCATGGAATCAAGGCCGAAGAGTTGCGACATCCATTATACCGAGCCAAAGGGTTAACAACTTACGGTTTTTGGATAATAAAAAAGAAGAAAAACAGACAGGTTAGTGTTGCTGACCTCAAATGTACATGAAAAGGTTTACTTTGTCTAGGTAGATTCCATCAAAGGTAAAAGTTCTATCTACCTAAGACCCCCTTATTTCCCTTGACCAAGCCCTGTAGTAATAAACAGGCAATCAATCTGAAAAAACACTAACACAGAAGAATCCAAAACCTGCAACTTAACACACAAATAACAGAAGGCACACAAACGTTTCATCTTTACCAGACTATCATCCCCAGGAGATGGGTCTATGTACTGGAGGCCAAAGTAGTCTTTCTCCACTAGCTCCAGGTGATCAAACACTTGATCCAGCAGTTGTTGAGCTTTGCCACGTTTCTGAAATTGGTTATGGTTTTCTACATCATACTGATGGAGCATGAAGCAAGCAAGGAAATATAAGCCATAGCACAGCAATGTGCCAGTTACAGAATGTATAAGTAAAAAAAAAAACTTCAAAAAAGACGGTGCAAGTCAGGAATTATTTGGGGGAAAGGACATTCTTCTTTGTCTTCTTTCCCTTTTATTCCCCAATGAAACATAGCCTCAAGCAACTCTCACCAAGTCGTTCTATCCTTCTCTATTGCACACAGATCCCCCTCCCCATCTTTTTAACTTCATCTCTAGCTCCCTTCTCCATGTGTTTTTAGTCTGCCTTTATGTCTATGGTCCTATGGTTTCAATGCAAATACATTCTGGCAAATACTCTCAGGTTATCTCGACATGTGTCCTAGTCAATGCCAGCACCATTTCTTCACATTTTGGTACACTGAAACTTGTTAACTTGTTTAGTTCTCTCCCAAAACTCAACATTAGTGATTCTATCATACCATTTAATTCCCTCTATTCTGTGCAGCAAGAATTAATGAATGTTTGTGGTTTATTAGCAATTGCCTCAGTTGTTCTCCATGTTTCCACTTCACACAGCAGTACTGATTTGATATTAAGAGTTAAACAATTTAGGTTTAGAATAAGTTTTAATTTCTTCTGACCTCCACAAATTTCCTAGCGCTGTGAAAGCTCCTCTTGTCTTTTGTATTCATATTTCAATATCTCTTTCAGTTCCCAACAAACCCCCTGCCCCCACCCCTCATCTTTATCAACATTATTTCCCAAATAGGTGTACGAATATACGTCTTAGAGTGGGATATCATTAAGAGAAAACACATTACTATTTGGCTGCTTTATTCTCATTATCTTTGTCTTTCCATTACAGACTTTGAGACCTAGTTCTTGCAATCTCATGTCAAGTATGTTTAATTTATCTTGCATGTAATTCCGTGATCTGATTTAATTTGTTACAAGAACCAACATCACAGCATGCAGGGCATCGCATAAGCACTCTGTGCCCATCTTCAGCAGCCAACGCAGAGTTTCAATACCAATGGTGCCAGTAGCAGTCTGGTTTTATGTTCATCTTGCCTTTCCTCTAAACAGCGAGTATCGACCAGAGCTATTCGTCACTCTTTGCTGCATTACTCTCACCAGACTGTGGTGATCAATTAGCTGTTCTAAATTTGGAAACGTGCTCCCATAAGGTGATAACCACATCTGCCTTATCATGTTTCAATATTCCACCAAGCTGGAATATAGAAACAGAAAAAGGCTGACGTGGTTATAGCCTTATGGAAGTACGTGCACAATTAAATTTCTTGAGTGGGACAGAAGCAAAGGACTTCACAGGCAAATAGGTATAAATAAGTACAAGTACTGGAAACAAAAATTAATGGAATATATTGTAAACTCTGGATTTTTCATATGAAATAAATATAAAATACTACTATTGCAAACAGCTACCAGGCATTATGAGATTGTTTATGTTTATGTGTAAATTATGAATAATTCCTCTGCTGCCCTTTTTTTCCCCATCTCTTGTTAAAGCATAAGCTGTTACTCAACTCAAACTCAAGCAGAGTGCTCTAACTTTTGCCATCTGATTGAGAACATCACAATTTTGGGGGGAGGGTTGCTTCTGAATCCTTAGACTGATCATATCTACTAACACTATGCAACAACATATCTTAAATGTATTCTCTCCTTCAACTACACAAGCGGAATAAATGCCGCCAGTTTAAAAAAGTACATATTAGCTTATCCTTCTTCACTTCCTAAACATGTGAGAGAGACTCCTACAAGTACAGCCAGTTTATGTTTTTCTATCCCTGGTGATGGTAATCCAATCTGAGAAAATGGGTTCTCTTTTAAATCTAGTTGTATATTGTATTTTTATCTTTTGTGGACACCCTGCATGTACAATACTTTGAGTTGTTGTTTTTTTTTTTTAAATCCCCTCAGAATACGTCTTTTCTGGTCTGTATCTGTTTTCGTTTTTATTTTTACTTTTCACATATGACTAAGCCATGTCTTACTTTTGGATTTCAAAAAAAAAGTACACATATACACTGAGATCTGCAGCTGTGAACTGACCAGCATACTTGTCTGTCAACATAGTTTTGAAGATAGAAATTTCCTTTTTTCTTTAATCTACTGTGTCAAGCCAATCTAAAATTGATACCAGGGAAAGAGTTCAATACTGGCTTTATCATTTACTGATTGCCAACAAAAAGTACAAGACTTTAATACTCAGACCAGCTTCAGGGAATACAAAAATATCCTCAAATTTTTTAATACCTTTTTTTTTACTTTACCAAACATTCACATTGTTCAGTTTGGCTATTGACTGGCTGATGAAAGAAGTTACACAAGATAGAAAAATAAGGCATCAGGTGGTCACTCACCTCTGTTTTAGAGGATTTGGACTATGCAGATGACATCAGCCTTATATCAAGCTGTCATGTGGACACTCAGGAAAAGATTGAAAGACTTTCAACAACGGCCCTTAAGATAGGACTCAAAATAAACACCAGTAAAACTAAAGTAATGAGAAATAATTTCAAAACAGAAAATCCAATTATCTCAAATGATGAAGCAACAGAGGAAGTTGAAGAATTTATATTTATAAAGTTACTCCAGATGGAGATTCTGAAAAGGATGTAACAAAGAATGAACAAAGCAAATCAAGCATTTGAAATATCTGGAAGTCAAAGGGATTTAGTTTAAAGACAAAACCCAGAATATACGAGAGCAACATTTTAGGAATACTATTATACAACAGTGAATGTTGGAAAATGACAGCGGGAATTACGCATAAGCTTGAGACTTTTAAAAATAAATGTTTAAGGAGAATTCTACGAACATTTTGGCCAAACTAGATCACAAATGAAGAACTGAGGAGGAAAACAGAATGCCTTGTGACACTCTGGCAAAAACAGCTCTCTGGTTGACAGCAGATGGGAAAAGGAGACGTGGACTATCTAAGAAAACCTGGAGAAGGACAACAGAACGGGAAATGAAGGAATGTAAACTGACATGGGATACCATAGGCAGAAAAGCAGCAGACCGGCAGCAATGGAGATCCCTTGTGAATACCTTATGTGTCAACAGCGACATGAAGAGGGTATAGATAGATACATTCACATTAATTATATATATATATATATATATAGCTAATGGACTGCAGTGGCTTCAGTTGAAACCATCTCGTATCTCGGCAGTAATGGTAAAGACAAGAAAACAATAAGATGAAATAAAGAATATTTACATCAACTTCAAAGGTCTCCATGGTGTCGTCCAGGAAGTGGACAACACAGTTGACTGTCTTAGGAGTGCGGTCTTGTAAATGCGCCATTTCAGACGCTCGTACATTGTAACTACCGCTGGAGACCAGTTTCATGGACATGACTCCCGGCTCTGAAAATACATGAAAAAACACAAGCACATTATATCTTCAATTTAATAAATAATTACAAAATACAAAAAAAGATTCACATACTGTGCTGCATGGGATAAAGAAAAGGGTACATTCAGTGGCGTAGCAAGGTCAGGTGGTCCCTAGTGTGGAAAAATTTACTGCCACACCCACCCCTCTCCCTTTTTCTCAGTGAGGAAACCCACACCCCCCCCCCCCCCCCCCCTTTTTTTTTTTACACCAGTGGGTAAACAGTAAAGCTGTTTATTGTACTGCTGAAAACAAAAAAAAACATTTCTAAGAATGAGCTTAGAAAACAACAATTTCAAAACACAACTGACCAACATGGTCTTCCCCTTTGCTGTTCATCTTGTTATCTTTATTGTTTTTGTTTTTCAGAGGGATGTGCTATGGTAATCTGTGTGCCTCGGAGATCACTTCAGCCGACGTTGCTGCATTTGTGCTTGCTTCAACCCAAGTTATTAGGCAATATCTACCCTGTTGCCACAGAACTGGCGGAGCCATATGTGATTAAATCATGTGTGCAACGACTGATCTGTTGTAAATGCTGCTTCCATCGATGATGAACTGCAGATCTGCTGTCGAATTATTTGTGTTGGCACTTTGATGACTGCCTTTTACATTTAATGCATGTATAGGCTATAGGGTTTGCTAAGACCGCAGTGTGCACAGATTTTTACAAGAGACAGTGATGGACATTCTATGTGTTTTCGCTGGCAAGGAACAGAGCAACTGTGGGGTGATTTGTCTGTTGTGAAGCTGGAACTGTTATTTCTTCATTACCGGCACAAAAAACCCTTATCTGACAAAGCTAGGTATCCAAACCACAAAAGTTTACAGAAAAGATGAGTGATAACCAAAAGACAACAATGCTTCATGTAAACAATTTCCAATCCTTTACTGAGATTCAAACCCAATACCTTCAGGGCCTAAAGTGGGTACTACAACCTCTACATCACACCTCCCGCTCAGAAAAAAAATTAATACAATGATTTTTACACAAAAAAGACACACAGCTGGTAACAGATGCCAGGGCACACTATATGATGACCCTTTGAAAATAAAGTGCGTTCGTTCGTTCAGTCCCTACGATGCTGACGTTCTAAATGTTGAATTGAGAATTGACATCATAGCCTTTAGGACACCCCCATAAGCGCCCTGTCCCCATCTTCAGCAGCCTGCGAAAAGTTCTAATTCCGACGGCACCAGTAAATGTCTGATTATAAATTTGTCTCACCCTTCCCTTGAGTGTTAAGCGTCAGACAGATCTCTTGGTAACTCCCCACATCGCCATTCTCCTCAGACCGTAATGATCTCACTGTGCCTTCGTACTGTTCACTCGCTTCCAAAAGGCCTTCACAATATCTAGCTTGTCATACATCAATTCACCACCAAGTGGTACATAGCTGGCTAGTGTATCTGCCTGCTCATTTCCCAACTCACCGGCATAACCTGGAGAAAATATCCAATTGACGTTAACTCTGAAGTGATACTTGCCACTCTGCACGCTGCATGCCTGTCTCCACCTTTCTCAACATGATCAGTGATTCAGTTACAATCACGTAGTCTACAATGAACCCGCTACATAGAAAGATTTCTTCAAAAAACCATTTATTAAACTATTTTCGCAGTCCCTATTCTCTTAACCCTGGTACAGGAGGTTTAAGGATAAAATTATCTGATTAAACAACAACTAAATCAACATTAACTAACAGCCGTACTAAAACAGCTACAGAAGAAACCCTCTTTCAAAAGACCGGTAGGGAAGACGAAAATAAAAGTTCACAACATAAATGACTCTTCTTTAACAACCGACAATTTGGTCAGAGGCAAAGCATAAGCAAAGACACGCCAAATGAAATTATTCCAAACGCCGTCAACAGTTCAGCTTGTCTACAACTAGTTTCATGCTAATGTATTTTCATTTTGTTTTCACATTAAATGTATTCCAGAAGCGCCATGAATGGTCTGCATTATGCGTTCCCACTAAATGTCTTTTTGAGTTTACTGTAAACGCTCTGAAAATTACTAAATGACTTGCTTAATGGTGTTGGAATATCTAGTCTTGGGTTTACTATTTGTTGTGTTGGCTCTAATTCGTAACACTTACAAAAGTGTCTTTTAACAAAAAAAACGCTATCAAGTTTGGTTCCATCTTCATAAACGTCGTTTTACAAACAGTGTCGCCAAGTTATGTCTGCTCAGACTCAGCACCATGTCTTGCCAACTTGTATTTTCCCCTTGGAATTAATCCACCCGCTCATCCTGTTTCTTGTCACATACACCTCCTCTTTGTCACACTGGGTTAGAATCTGCTGGCAGTGAATAGCAACTTTACCACAACACGACCTAACCCCCTCCCAACTCAATGTACCCCATATTAGAGGGGACTCATCAACTCGCGTAAAGTCGCCCTATACCAGGCACAGGCATGTTAAACTGAGGCTACCCCAAGGGAGGCATGGTAAACATTTGTGAAAAATATCATCAGGGTAAAAAAAAATAACGAAATTTAAGAAAGTTTATGTATCCTTAGTGCGGACCGCAGGTGTGCTTGCAAAAGGGTCAAATACGGTCCGCGTGTCTGCTCTATACTTTGCCGTCGCGTGCAGCTCATTCCATTTATTTTTTAACTGACAGTCTTTAATTCTCTTTGGGTATTCACCCCCCCCCCCCCCCCCCCTTATTATTTCGGTTATTTCCTTGCTTTAGTGAATTGATCGATCGATCTTTATGTATGACTGTTTGTCTATCTATCTGCATATCAGGACTATTCAAGTGACGGTCCAAAGGCCAAATCTGGGCAGTGGTAGTCTAAGAAGTGACACGTGGATCATTGTCAGTTTAAGTGTACTGTTGATCTTTCATCGCTGGGGCTCAGGCCTGTGTCCCGTGACGATCCCTATTTTCAAAATGTTAACCCCTGAGTCAACTAAGTTGAATAGCCCTCCTGTATATGATGTGCTAAATCTTAAAATTATAAAATGCCTCTCCATAGATACGAACTTCTAGTACCTATAATGCACGCAACCGTGGTTTCTCAAATTAGATAGGACAATGACAACCCCACTTAGAGACAGTACTTTAGCACTGGCTGTGGGAACGATCTTATTCCGACAGATGCAAGCACGCCTCTGTGCTCACACCACCTGGCTCTAGACGCAGACTTAGAGCAGTCTAATACAATTTTACGTAGAAAACACCAATAAACTCTTCGCTGACCCCCGGGGGGCTTCAATATAACGAAGAATTGCATCCTACAAGGGGGCGACGGATTATGGCAATTTAAAAGAGTGCTTTACGCTTTACGAAAGGAGGCAGGAGTACCGAGTGTTAATGCGTAACCAATTTATTCAGTTGCAATTAAAATGTACATTGTTTATGTTTGCAGTAGTCATGCACACGCATCATTCCTGGTTGTCATGGGAATTTTGTATTTGATATTTTAGGGTTATCTTTATTAATTGAGGTATACAGTTTTGTTAAGAGTATATTTCATTGCTTGTTAACTCCCCTTCTGGGATTTAGTTCGGATACTTTCAAAAGATTGTGAAACAAAGGGAAATAACAGAGAATGATAATAAGGGGTAGCTAGAGGAGAAGAACAGACAAAAAAGATGACCTTCTGACTTACAGGGAAGACAGGAAAGAAGAGACGATACTATACAGCACAGAGACCCCAGCAGGTATCTGGAGCAAATGCAATGGTAGGTAGAATGCTCCACTACAGACACTAGTGCTAAACTAATGCTAAAACAACAACTACTAGCTAATTAAACCACTAGCCCACTCTGGCTCATTATAATCCTTCCCTCTGATAATTATCCAGTTTCGTTCTTTTCAGGACGAAATTTTTTGTCATTTGAAGCCCTACTCTGGCTTTTGCCAGGGGCCGCAATATAGGCAGGCCATAAATATGGCCAAATGTCTGAACGCGGTTTCTGGGACCTCTCCACGGCGATCCTCACCCGCATGGTGGCACTTTGTGTCATCGGGTGTTTATCGCTTGTGTGATGTCCTGGTGGGGTAGAAAGTCAGTCAGTCAGTCATCCTTCCCTCCATTTAAGGACGAAATTGTTTGTTCTTTGAGGCCCCATCCTGGCTTTTGCCAGGGGTCGCAATATAGCCAGGCCATAAATATGGCCAATTGTCTGAACTCGGTTTCTGGGACCTCTCCATGGTCATCCTCACCCACATGGTAGCACTTTGTATCATCGGGTGTTTATCGCTTGTGTGATGTTCTGGTGGGGTAGAAAGTCAGTGAATTAAAAATACCAATATTTCTTTAATTGCTCGAAAATCAAATAGGTATACAAACTACACTATAAGTGCACGCGACGCAATACAACAAAGCCACTCTAATTATTACAAATAATGAACCTTTAAGGTTTAAGGGAAACACTAGCCAACTAACTATTCAGAAGACAATTAGGGAGAATGCAAACCCCAACCTACAAATCTAACCCTAGCATAAAAACCAGAACGGCTGTGTAAATCAGCTCTCAGTTTTGCAAAAAGCTCGTCGACATGGTTAGGTCTCACTCGTCTTCTGATAAGTCCCCATGTGGTCAGAAGATGCCAAAAAGACTCAACTTTCCCTTTTCTCAGCTGAAATTCAAGGCTGATGATCTCGGCCTCCTATGCTGCACTTCCGGGTCAGATATCCCAGAATGCACCACAGTGCCCTTTGTGCCTAATAACGCTAACAATGCTAGGAAAATACTAAATCATTACTTATTTAACCAGTGCTCCCGAGCATCTGGTTCAATATAAATCAAAGGAGTTTGTAATATATATATATTCTTTTGTAATATTATATTCTTTTGTAATATGCATTCTTCTTCTTCTTCTTCGCGTTCACCGGTTGTAAACTCCGGTGGAAAGTTCTGGTTGTTCCAGAACCTGAGCTGTGCGTGTAAATTTGTTTACACCTCCGGCTTATTTGAATGTAGACGGTTGGTTCCTCAGACTTTAAAGGAAAAGTTTCTAGCTAGTCGATGCTTACGACAAGCTTGTCAGGGGGCAGTGGGTTCCCCACCCCCGACACACATAATGGACCTACAGAACCCACACAAGGAATAATGCGTCTGAGGAACAACCGCCTGGTACTAGTGTAAAAACAGGCCGTCTGAAGCGACTTTTGGCAAACTAGGCGCCAATTTTAGTGGGGGAACCAAACGTTCAACAACAGTCTGCAAACCAGAAAGAGAGACAAGTGCGACAGGTTGGTTACCCGGGCACGTTTAAGCTGAAGGTTGCTGAGACAGAATCGCGGACAAATGCACCAACAGTGACAGAGAGAATACACTTGTGGGCTGGTGCAGCGACGAGCGGTTGAAGGTCGTTGCCTAATTATAAAAACAGCTGCGCGTGGAAATCGAGGAGCTGGGCAAGTTCGGCGGTGGGAGAGATAAATAATACGTGTACGTGTTCATCAGTCCGGAGTCCCGAACCGCGAAAGACCGCGAGTAACACCAGGCTGGTGTATTGACCGTTACCGGTGCCCTATTAATAATTTCTTAAAAGGTTGAGCCTGGTAACTGGGATCTGTCTAGTTGGCATGCCACCCAGATTGAGACGTTTGGTAAACCGTCCAGCAGCAGCCTGAGGACAAAATTCGAATGTTTGACTGTGTTCACCATTCGGGGTAGTGAAATTGAAAATATGGCAAAACTAAAAACGGCGACCATAAGGGACGCAATCTAATGTTTGCCTACGGCGGTCGTAAGGGAAACAATCCATTGTTTGTTAACGCTCGCATATTAATGTTTTGTACCCTTACATATTGATTCAGATTAGAATTATGGTTTGGATTAGAGTTAGGGCTAACCCAAACCATAATTGAAAACATTAGATATCAAAGAATATTATATGAACTTATACAAACAATGAATTACGTCCCATAGGGTCTATATTTAAATTATAAGTAACTTTGTAATTTTTTTTTTTTTTAGAGATACATAAGTATTTATTTTACCGTAACAGTAACACATTAAAAGTGATGTAAAATTTGATTGTTGGTATAGTGTGTGTGTTCATGTTCTGCTCTGCACTTGTATTGCCGTATCAACATTCTGTATTAGGCTAATGATGTTAACAGTTTGTCATGGTTATGTCTAGTTGTGCATGGTATTATATTTAAGAATATAAAAAGTGTGTAAGTAATTTCTTTTGCTGTTGGTGTTATGTGTGATAAATGTAAGTTTCTAAAAGGTTCTGACAAATCTTTAGTATTGCGTCCAATGCTTCTTTTGATTCTTGTTTCTAATGATGGTGCTAGTTGAGCCATTAAATGTTTATAAATTTGTTTTGTTGTATTTTGTAGCATATTTTCATTATCCTTTACATGTTGGATCCATGTCTTGTAGAAGTTTGGTAAAGTTCCAAAGCGGTGAGTGTTAGTGTTGTCTATTCTTTTAATGTGGCTCAACCTGATTGCTGTATAATATTCTGCTAGGGGTATTTTTCTGGATGTGCGATAGCTTGTCCTGTATATTTTATTCTAAGTGATTTTATTTTCGAATTAATATCTTGTAGATTTATTCCTCCTTGTTCTTTTCGTTGGATTAAAATATTATCTGTAATGTATGGGAATGCAGATCTGAAGAGGAAGTGTCTGATATGTTTATTTGTTTGGGTTAGTATTTTTGTTTCAGCTTCATAGCCAACAGGTTACCCCATAGTTTCTCCGCTCCTGTGCCAATGAAAAACACACATAATGTTTAACACAGTCCCTTGTGGAAAGATTGACAGACTGCTGTCTCAGCATATGCACTAGCATACACACTCATTAAAAGCATATGGCAGCCATCCGAAGTGCTAACACAATCAGTCCGACATTAGAAATGCAGCTTATCATCGATGGTAGAAGAAGTCACTAACAGATCAGCAGTTGCACAAGCCATCAATTTTAATCACATAATGGCACCACCAATATTGCGACAACTGGCATCGCGCCATTTTCTGAATCTAAAATTCACACCACCACGTTAGTCACAGTCGGAAAAAATTCCAAATAAAATCCGCAGTTCACAGTGTCACACCATGCACTTAACTCAGAAGCTGGGCGACGAAACTATATCCTTCCTGTGTACAAATGGAGCAAAAATTGCAAACGGCCACCGTCTGGTCGAAGCAAAAAAAAATTTGCCGCGACTCAAAACAGTGACGAATAAGTAACTTACAATAGATTGCGTCCCTTAGGGTCGCCGTTTTCAGTTTTGCCGAAAATATATCCACATAGGGAGTCAAGCAGGCATGTTTATCCGCTGGGATGCGTAATCAATTCGCATGTGTAAGCGCCGGCAGGGGACGATTACAATGGAGAGGGTATCAAATCGCATCTTCATCCTTGTCGCTATTATTAGCTTCCATACGGTAGTATCTTTCGTAGTGTGGTGTAGCCAGCGTTCTTTTACCCTAAATTAATACTCTCAACAGGTGTTACGTCATCGGCTGAACCTGAACCGACGTGTGTTTTTGTAATAAATAGTAAACAGTAATAATAAATATTTTAAAAATATGCATGTTTCTTTTGCAATGAAAAGTGTTAAGTGGCATATCTCGCTACTGATGCATGCATACAGATAGGATGACACCGTGAGGCAGTGTGGCGAGGTCAGGAGGTACCCGGTACGGCATATTTACCGTCAACCCTAGCGGTATTGCAAGGCCAGATGGTACCCGTTGCAAAACATTTTATGTTACCCCCTACACACACTGACACAAATTGTGTATGTTGAAAAAACATATTTTGGCATTTCCCCCCCCCCCCCCCCTACCTCGCAGAGTTGGCACGGCACCCATTGCGGCCCCGCACCCCTATCCTCCCACCCCCTCTGCTATGAGGACTGGAATGTGAACGCTTTACAACTGCTCTAACAGGCGGTATCTATAAGCATTGACCACTCGTAACTGTTGAAGAATTTCTATACCTTTTCACTGGAAGAGTGGCAGGGTGGGTTATAAGTACGACGTCCACTTTTAACTAGCTGACTGCATTAATTTTCACAATAAGAAATCCGCAACATCTGGCTTATTTGTGTAGAGTAACTGTGTAACTGTAAATACTTACTATACACAACCAACCTAAATATTTATAATGTGTTTCTACTCTAAAAGCACTTCACATTTACACAAACTGTCCAAAGTCTGACAGCAGGGAGAAAATGCTACAGTCACTTAAAATTTCATTTGGTCACAGCTACAGAAATCCAAGTGTTGTCTGCACTAACAACGCAGAACAATTGTTTTTCTTGCCCAAGGAAACACCAACAACCAGAGTACGACAGTCTTGGCACTGCCAGGACAACCTAAGATGACTAGAACACTCGGCTTGTTGCCTAGGGCCGGTTAACCTTTCAGAAGATAAAACGTTCACAATGCAGACTGAGTTTTTCAAAAGTGAAGCCAGTTAATGAATAGTTGCACATGGTGGCTCACCAAATGAAATCTTCTACTGCTTTCGTTCGCCTAGAAAAAGATTATCTATATCGGCAATGCTGTATCTAGTATGAACTTTATTGGCTGTTGTTAATTCAATTACCGACCCGTAAAGTTTTGCTTGCACTGTGTTTCTCGTGACCAAAGGTTTTGTCTTGATATGTTGTACCTGGGACAGTCTTCTACTAGAGGTAGGCCGGTAAAATATATCTCCTGTCCACGAGTCAGTCATTTGTAGAACTGTTACTGGACTGTTTCCACGAGAAGGTTATGACAATGTCTCCTATCTTGACCTCTAAGTCGGCACATATGTGCTTGAACAGATCTCACTCTGAGGCCACTTGTTAATACAAAATATATATGTGTGTGTGTGTGTGTGTGTTGTCTAACATAAATATATTAACTGTATTTATGCTCAACTGTTTCGGTTTTTGGTGTCGTTCATCTGGAAAGGCAAATATTTTGTTGCTGCTGTCAATTTAAGAAACGTCAGTTTATTAAGAACCAATTTCCGCGCTTTGAGCCTAACAGAATATCAGAGAAATTCCATATTTTAAAAGATCAAGCGACGCGACATTCCGTGGGCGATGGGTCAATGTCACAGAAGAAAACAGACCAGCCATGGATTTAAAAAATATTTCGACTAGCAAAATGAATTACCCGGCATTTGAAGAACACCGCTCTACCATATTCTACAAGGCCACATTATAAGACAGCGCAACACAGACGGGAAAAGCGTGTGAGAATCCATCCTAGCGCAGAACTGAGCAAACAAAACAAACAAACAAAGACTTGACGCGAGAGATTCCCACGAGTGATTTACTTCCAAGAAATGAGACTGTAGGAGGACATTCGTCAGCAAGAGTGAGAGAATGTGCTAGCAGCCTGATAGTAAAACCTCACCCAGTCGCCAATATATCACTGTCGCTACGGGTCCTCACCAACAACAACGATGTTGTGTCGACAGGAAGGAAACGGTAAATTCTGTTAGGTAATTACAACTTCGCTAGTGTGTTGATGGGACCCATAAGGGAAGCAAAAATAATAGCAACACAAAATGAAAATATATAATCTAATATGTGTAGATGTGGGTTTACAGAATAGGTCGCATTTCATGAAAACAAAGGAGACATTTATCACTTTTAGTCAGTTATGAGAAGGAAACTGGAGCATGTCGTCACCACTGGAAAGATCTGTGAAAAGAGAGACAGACGAAGACAATGCGAGATGATTCTCTCTAGACAGCCTTCTGTCATGGCACAGATATATGATATCGTAGGTTATGGAAAGGCATAATCGCCCACACAAGACGGCAAGGCACGTGATAATGATGATGACCCATAACTCCAGACACTATATATATATATATATATATATATATATATATATATATATATATATATATATATATATATATATATATATAGGAATCAAAGTATGTTAAATGAGATGTCCATTTATATGGTTTTAGTAACGTTTTCCGGTCCAGAAAGAGCATGACTTCTCTTGCCATTCATGCCTCGTCGTGCCACAGGGCCTGTCCTATGTTGCGGGGGTGCCAGCTTAGTGACTGGCCAGCAATGTAGTATTTTTCTCGTTGTTGCCAGCGGCCGGCTATATCGCGTGTTTTATATTCCACGATGTGAGCGCTTGGGGTTAGGGCCAGTTTTAGATGTTTCGGGACCGTTAAAAGCGCTCAAGTCGTGGAATATAGAACACGCGATATAGCCGGCTGCTGACAACGAGTAAAGTTACTTACGTTCACAAGTATCATATATAATATATATATATATATATATATATATATATATATATATAATATATATGTATATATATATATATGTATGTATGTGTATATATATATATATATATATATATATATATAATATAGCATTTCCATTTCAAATACACTACATATTCAGAATACAAGCCAGAGGGTTGAGCAGAATATTCCCTTGTTAAATAGTAGGTATTTATGTATGCACGCGTTCTCACACATTCGTTTTCACATTTCTATCGGTAATCACGACAAGTCATTGAAAATCTGCCTCCAAAACAGCCGAATACACAGACGTTCTGAGGAGACTACATGAAAAAAGTGAACCATGCTGGCCACGTTAATGGAAGCACAAACACCACAATAATGGGAAAATACAACAAGCAAGCAAGAGACAGAGTCGTGGACATATAAGTGGGAGGATATCAAGATATGGGCCAACTGTAGTCTCAGAGAGTGTACAAGCAGGTAGAGAGACAGAGCTTATCAGAGATCCAATTCAGTCAAATTTCATTGTGGAGGCGGCGCATGCCTGGCTAATTCTTCTTCTCATCATTCTCTTCTTCTTCTCCTCCAGTCCTCTAGCCTTTCAGCGTCAAGTTCTGCAGAGGCATCGGATGCGAGCCTTGGTATGTGCTACGTAGATGCTGGTGTTTACGGCATAGGATATTCCATCCATTCATAGCTTGCGTGATCGATTTCTAGTTCTGCTTCCATAATGTTTAAGTGTCAAGGCTCTCTGTCGTGCACTATTTCGTGGTAGTCATCACAATGTCCAAAACATTTGAGCTATTGTTTTCTGATGTAGTTTAACTGATTTCTTGACTAATTTACTGAACCTATAATGCTCATCGTAAGGCACGACTACGGAGGGTGAATGTGGTGAATGCAAAATCTAATTAATCGTGAATAAGTTTACATGGAGACCACGGCGTTTAAAAAAGCTTATGCAAACAAGATGTAAGGATATACTTCTAGAATAAGCCTGATGTAAAAAGGTCATAAAGAACCTGGATTAAAAACTTACTTCTGTTTACCTTCAAATAAAATGCAGAACTGGCACCTGAAATGTCAGAACTATGTATGAATTTAGAAAAACAGTATGAGTGGTTTTGAAAATGGAATAGCTCTGGAAGATACAACACTGATGGAGAAACACAGGCGGACTTATAATGAGGTTACAACTGGTACTATTAGCCATGTCGACTCTTCGTTGACTGCTGAACAAGGGGACGAGGTGCGTGTGGGAATGTCCCGAGTGTAGTGTTGTTAAATCTTGATTAAATTCATTCATTCAAAAATGCGTCCTTCCACAACCTCTACGCCCCCAAGTTTAACCACACAGAATTATTTTCACATAGACCGCAATAAACATGTTTTTATATGACATGCGTGCGTTTATTCTGTCTAAGGGTAGAACCTGAACACTTATTTATGCAAGGCACACGCGAACATGCACGCATGTATGTCTACACACTCATACATACAAACGATTGTTCAGATCAAAGTCATAAGTTCAAACGAAAACAACCGGAAATGTAAAGGTCACTCTGTATACAGAGTTTGGTCGTGGAAAAGAGAGACGACGTTCCAGCTATAAAGCCAGTAAACACAGACAGACGCGACCTAATGTAGCCGCCAATGAAGCGTAGTTATCTGCTGCAATACCGTGATAATGAAACGAATAATGGAACAACAATAACAGACGCAGAAGGTCAGCGGTCGCAAACGTGTTTACAAAGCCAAACCTGCCTTTCGGCCCTGTAGTCCAATTCGGTGATTTTTCCTGTATCAACCGGGCAGCCAGGTAGACCAGGCGGTAACGGACAAAGAATAGGTCTGTGAGTTAAACCCGGATATAAGAGTTCTAGTGAAACTGGAAAAACTAGCAAATCGGCAGCGGATTTTCAATTGCAATGTTATAATAAATAAATGAAAATAATGCTTTTGGCAAAGACTTCACCGTGAAAGGACACAGAAAAATAAATGCCCAATATGCCATATGCCGATAAGCGACTCAAAGAGGAGTTAATGGAGTTAATCGTACTTTCCTGACTTTTGCTAGTTGCGTAGCCTTTGTTAATGTCATACTACGTTTCTGTAGTATCTCTTTTACACCCCCCCCCCCCCTATATTTCTTGGTCGGCCTCTTGTTGTGTAGCCCTTTAAAACAGACTAGAATGCAGACTACAAGAACATAACCAATCTAGCAGTGGATTCCAGGCCACGAGTGTACCCCCCAGAAATGGAAAGGCTAAGCAGCTCATGAAGGCTACATGGAACCTCATGTATCCCCATCCGTCTCAGAAATCTAAAACATCAAAGGCACTTTTAAAACAATCCATGAAGTTAAACTGGAGAGACAACTTGAAAAAAAAATTTTACGACCAGCGCATTTTGTAGGGCATGGGAAGAAAGACAAGGTAAAACTGTCATTATACAATTCTGGTTGTTCGATTACAGGTTGTATATTTCAAGGTAAAGAGGTAAAGAACAGTCTCCTGGGCTTGCTGACAACTGGCAAGATTGGCAGAAGGAAGACAGGATGGAAAGAGTATCTTGATGGCCTGGCCACATGCATCGGGCGGGCAAGAACAATGACCCTAACCGTTATGCTGCTGATCGTGTAGGATGGCGAATTATTACCAGGAATGCTTACCGGCATAGCACACGGTGATGGTGACAATTCTAAGGAAAGGGATTAATTAAGTAACAGAAAGTGTATTGATCGCACTCATAGAAAGAAGTAGAAAGATAGAAGAACACACTAGACAACATAAAAAGCGAAAGCTATAGTTACCGTGCCGGGAATTAAACCTGTCACCTCCAGACGGCGTGTGCGCCTCGTCATGGATACGAGTGCACTAAGAACATGGTCAACTAGCACCCTCCAATAAGGTGTCTTACTGGCCATTTCTATCGTACAGCTTGAAATCCACAACTACGGAATACGGACATAATTTATTTCAAACTATTGAAATGTCACCATAGGTTAGTTACAGAAATTTATATTAACGAAGCATATGTCGAATAACCAGCACAGCAACAATTTATGAACACAGTAGACCTTAATGCTTTATCTAGAATACACAAACATTTCAGAAAGATATTTGGTAGGTTCCGGTGTGTCATTTCTATAAATAAACAGAGGGGGAACCTTTGAGGCCGTTAAATATTATGAATTAATTAAGTAACAGAAAGTGTATCTGTTCACTAAAAAGGGGGAGGGGCGGTGGGCTCAAACCGTTTGGGAAACACTATTCTATGACATAATAAGCGGGTGGACAGTCCCGCCGTCTCCAGGAACTCCCAGAAGATTCTTAAATTTATTCACCATCATTTTATGAGGCTCGGACAGCCTCGAAGGTGTTCTGATCGAGAAAGGAGGCTTTTCGTGCCACAAATGAGGGTCGAACACAGACAAACGCCCCGGTAAGTAAGTTCACTAACCACTACGCTGACATGTGTGTGTGTGTGTTGTATTTTGTGTCTCGATTGTGTCTGCCGACTGATACTAATCACCATCAATTAGTCTTTTGTTTGTGGCACTGTGTTAGTTCAAAGTCGATTTATACAATGTTTTCACAACGTTTTAAATGATAAAAGGACACCAGTCAAATAATTTGACCACTTACTATACCGCAGCCAGCTAGTGCCCCACAGAAAGCCAAATAATTAAGAAAATCTCCAGGGTCATAATGGCAGATGGCGGCCCGCACTGCTGCAGAGAGAGCCCAGGAGACTCCACGTTGTGATGCACTAACTGTTGTTTTATGTCAATAGATCCTTCGGATCAATTTGTGACTTTAAATAGATTACCAAGATTCCCGGTGATGGGTGTGCTGTCCTAAATTAGGGCATGCTTTCAAATTAACGTTGCTCTAATTTTCGTCGTTATCCACGTCGTCATCACAGATTGCAGTAGTCTTGACCCAAAATGTACCTTGTCATACTGTTGGAGTTCAAGAAAGGTGAAGAAATAAGAGACATACCAGGGCAACCAATGCTAACAAGAGTTATGAGACAAATAAGATGGCACTCTTCTGGATATCTTCTGCGAACTCTCTGAGAAGAAATGAGCAGAAAATCACTATACCGGCAGGAAATAAAGGAATCTGAAGGGTGGAAGCCAAAAAACTAAACAAGCGGTGAGAGAGGCCAAAGGTGCTGGACTGAATTCCATCTATGATATTGAACTTTTTTCACAGAATAGAACGAAATGAAGGAGCCCTATGTGGCATAATGGCACAACAGGACAGTAATGACTACGACATTGTTAGGGCAGATTGTTTTCAGAAAGTTATATGGTTGTCTACTTATGGTGACAGATCCACATTTTTATACACCAATCAGCGCTCCAAGAGCGAACTGCCAAAAACCTCACCGACAGCCTTTACTTCCCATGAGATTTCCTGGCACTCATTTTACTCTCCTTTGCTCCCAGGTCGACCCAGCCTTGAGTGGGTACCGGGTGCAGTCCCGCGAAGTAAGGGCGGCCGGCGTGATGCTGACCACATCACCCATCTTGTGCCGATGGGTCTATAAAAATGTAGGTCTAGCCCTATATACCCTATACGCCTAATGCGTGGAAAAGGGTCCTTTACTCACATTTTAGGCTGGGGGCCCTAGATCCGACCTGATGCGCATCCAAATCCAAGATCTTCAGACCAGCAAGAAAGCGTCTAGCCACTGTACTGCAGTGGCCCCCAGCCTTAAATATTCAGTTGTTTCGTGTGTGACCTTGGCACTGACCTAGGACTCAAATGGTGGACAGCCAGCTATACAAAAAAATTCTCATGAGTATAATTACAGGCAACATTGTGTGGTTGTCAGCTATGTTACTAGAATACTGACATCCCCCCCCCCCCCCCAAATCATTGTCATCTGGTGTTATACACAATTAAGCGAGGGTTAGATGCCGTAAAGCTCTGAAAATGCGAAGTAGAATAGGACACACAAGGTCTCAAGTTCAAGAATAAGACAACAAAGATCGTTGTGTGTGTGTGTGTGTGTGTGCGAGAGAGAGAGAGAGAGAGAGAGAGAGAGAGAGAGAGAGAGAGAGAGAGAGAGAGAGAGAGAGAGAGAGAGAGAGAATTAGTTGGTTGCATATCTTTTATAGGACATCCTACAATCTCCCATTTGTTGTTTGTCTTGAGTTTTACTAGACAAAAATTTTAATGCTTCGATGCTGTTCTCACTGCAGAACTAAGTCATGCTGGTTGCCAAATCGCTTGCAAATGAATAGAACCGCGCATATAAATCCATGTTATTGGAGATTAGAAAACGGATTCTCGCATGTTACATACAGCGTTTTAACACAAGGCTGTGAATCCTGTACAATTAATAAACAAGCCAACAATTTCTTGAGGCCTCGGAGATGTGGTTTTACAGAAGAATGATTAGGATTCCTTGAACGGTGAAAATAGCAACCCAGATATTTTTAAACAGGCGAGGTCTCGAAGACAACGTATCACAAACATCAGAAAGAGGCATTCATCATTTCTTGTCATGTTATGAAAAGAAGGAAATTGGAGCATGTTGTGACCACTTGAAAGATCTGTGGAAAGAGAGACAGATGAAGACGAGATGATTCTAGACAGCTTTTTTTCATGGTACAGAGGGGGGTGTCATCACACGAACTAATACACACAGTTGAAGACCGCAGGTTTTGTGAGAGGCATGATCCCCCACACCAGCCGACAAGGCACCTGATAATGACTCAAACTCCAGACACCACACACACACTAGATTTAATTAAATGGATTCGCCGGAGATAGTAAAAGAAAGTCTTATTCTCCCGTTCTTTTCTCCATCTTGGACTGCCCGCTGCGCTATATGGAAGCCTGGTGAAAATAGGGGTCTGTCTAAAACCTCATATTTAATATTCCGTCTTTTACTTCATCTGTCTCCACCGCTGCAACATCTTGAGTCACTACCCCTAAGTGCATCCGAGTCATTCCAGTATTTAACAATTTGGGAGACAGGCGCATGTATTGTCTATATAAATATGTAGTTTGAAGAAAGATGACATAAAAATATTTTAACTACCTTTTCAAGAGAAGTAACAGGAGACCAAATCAAAGGAATATAACTCCACTGAAACTTTACTTTTACTGATTGCTACAATTAACAAAGGAAGTGCACATAAAGCTGACCGCTAATGTTATTGTTAAATTAAAGATTGTAGCCATAATGGCAGTTTAACCAGTGTAGTGAACACGGTTTTGGAGCATTAACACTTCATGTAAAATGAACGTACACGAAATACAGAAAGGGTTTGTAGTTTATATTGTGTGTTCGCGCGCGCGCGTGTGTATGTGAACAGTATTTCCAATAGACTACATATCCAGAAAGCAATTAAAAATGTTGAACATAATATATTAGTAAGTATTTATGTATGCACACGTGCGCACACTTTTTTTTTTGGGGGGGGGGGGGATTACGGCAAGTCATTGATAACCAGCTCCAAATACACAACAAAACTAGCAAACAAATAAAGTTATATGGACCGCCTTTGAGTTTAAAATGCCAAACGCATAGTAATCCGTTTTGAAAACGAGAGAAGCTTTTGAATTATTGAAAAGGAAAATTGGCGTTCATTCTTATTCCCACTATCAGCCGCCATACAAGAGCGTTTTTAAAAACACGGTTACAGAACGATACAATGGCTGTAGCCTCGGTTGGTTTAACGGACTCCAGTGAGTCGATAGCGTAATGCCATCAGTGTCGCCCTTTTGCTGCCGCTCCGACCTCACTTCCTGGTTCTGTAGGCACTGGAAGCCAGAAACGTGCCAGTGAAAAAACAAGAGTGTGAGAGAAGGGATGCCTGTGAAATTCTATCACTGGGGAGGGAAAGGAGAGAGAGAATGATTTTTAGAGTGGGGGGGGGAGAGGACGCAGACGAGTCTTAAATACGACCCTCCCAACAATTAATGTTGCACACAGCAGATGTATTTTTTGTTTTTTTGTTGTTGTTTTTTTTTTTTTTTTGGTATATATAACACATGTTGAGCTCACGAGACAATAAAGATAAGATGAAAACGTTGTCACATATAAGAGCATAGAATACAAACACACACACCGTTTGACAATGAAAAAAGAGACTGATTTTTTTTTTTTTAAGACCAAGACACACACACAAAAACCCATTCGTGAAGTTCATCGTGTCATTCAAACAAGCACAATTCATTTATGATCTTACACAACTGTAACTCCACCCGGTCAGCAAATAATAAGTAGCCCATCATTCTGTTTAGCAAGTGTCAGTCGCGTCGTTACTTGTGAAGTACGAAGCAAAGAGTAGACATTAAATGATTTGTCTTTAAATTTGGCAAAGTACTCTTGAGATAATTTAACAGAGAAGGCAAGTTTTTAATGGTCGACGTTCAACACAGACATTTCATCATCAAATTCCCCCCTTCCATCGTCCTCACTGTCAAACACTGGTCTTCGTACAGCTGTTCTCTGACTCTGGCAATGAGTTCATTAGAAACAGAAGCTGACGTTTCTGCCAATCTTCATCTGTAATCATTTCCACGCCAGTTCTGAATCGTGAATACCACCTGAATATCTCTGTAGGCGGGATTGATCATTTAAACTTGTCTCCTCAATTCAATTGTCCAGTAACACTGTTTCCGATTTTAAAACAAAATCTTATGTTCATTCTTTTCATAATGCTGCAAACGTAACAAAGCAGCTCACTAGCTGAATGAAATGGCGGTTATTTTAGTCTGCTGACCAGGCGGTGTTGCGGTTTGGCCAAATCACAAATTAATGGTGCGTGTTTGGATGGCGCATAATTTAGATTGGCCTTACGGATGGCGCATCTGTATTGGCTGTAATAAAATCAGTCTCATTATTGAACGGTCGGAGTGTACATTCCTAAATATCGGTATTCACGTGTAAATACTGAGCCGCCGTAGTGTGGCGACTAGACGCTCGCTTACGGATCCGAAGGTCGTGGGTTCAAATCCGAACGAATGCAGGCCTTTTTTTTTTGTAAGAGGCATTGGCTCCCAGGTTGATCCAGCCTTGAATAGGTAGCAAGTAAAGTCTCGAAAGCAAAGCTGGCCGGTGTGATACTAACACATCACCCAGCAAGTGCCCACTGGTGTATCAAACACATGTCAAGCACTATATGCCCAACGCCTAAAGCCATGGAAGAGGGTCCTTTACTTTACGTCTAACCACAAATACATAGGTACACGGGGGAGGGGTGTACTAGAGTACAAGAATATATACAGAGAAATGTGGTAACGCAGCTAAAATTTAAAAAAAAAAATACACGGGGAACTAATCGAAAACAACACTGTTACACATTAAACAAACAAGCCAAACCGGCATACATGAAAAGGGTTGGGTTTTTTTTTTTCTCAGAGGGCTCTGGTGATCGCACCAAGATAAGAGGGAAATGAACTGGTGAAAAGCATAGATAAAGATAAACGAACCAGCAAACACGATGGAAGCGTAATGGAACAATCAGTGCTAGGTTGACTTCAACTCTGGTACAGACACCACGACAACTACCCGAGACAAACCACCGTTTGAAACTGGGTCAGGCCACATTCCATCATTCACCTTGCCTTACTGGACTACTCGCTTTAGCCACGGCCGTATTTAAATAATTAAAGAAGGCTGCGGTTTAAGCCTCAGCAGGACTAGTACCATTTCACATCAATACTGTCTTAACCAGTAGAAAAAAAGTAAAGGTACATTTTCCACGCCTTAAGGCGTATAGGGCATTTAGGGCTAGACCTATATTTTTATAGACCAATCGGTACAAGATGGGTGATGTGGTCAGTATCACGCCGGCCGCCTTCACTTTCCCAGGACAGCACACCGTACCCACTCAAGGCTGGATCGACATGGGAGACAATGTCATTTTTAAGAAAAGTCCGGTTTTGCCAGGGTGCGAACCTACGACCTTCCGATCCGCGGCAAGCGTCTAGCCTCTCGGCCACGGCGACTCCCCGTCTTTACCAGTCTGTGTACTTTAGAACGACACTGAGGTTTTAACTGCCATTTACTGCCGTTATTTTACCACTTTTGCTGGGTGGGTGGGGGGAGGGGGGGGTTGAGCCTAAGGATTTACGGCCGCATGGCTAGTGCTGTCATCACCACTGCGTAGGTGAGGATTTTATTTTAACCCGACAGAAAAATACCCCCCCCCCCAATCCCAGCCTTACCGAGGATTCCAACCCGGGTCCCCCGATTGAGAGGCCAGCGTTCTATCCGTTCGGCCAGCAGCTCATCTCTCTGAGTTTGAAATGAGTTAAATTAATACAGTTATAGATGTCAGAGGTTAAGGTAACAACTGGGATATAGTGAATGAAATAACACAAACGAAGGGTCGGAGAAACGGTGGTAAAAGACGGGCAGCTTGGGTACAGTAGTAATCAATAAACGTATGGTGAGCCCTGGTATTGAAAGAGTCAAAGATTCCGGAGTAAACAGGTTTTTGTAAATGGTTCTGAAGCTTTACTTATTTATGTATGTTTTTTCCAATAGCTCATACCCCCAGTGATAACTTCGGTGGAAACGTTCGGTTTTTGTGTCTATCTTCTTCTTCGCGTTCACCAGCTGTAAACTCCGGCGAAAAGTTCTAGTTGTTCGTCCAATTCTGGACTCAAAAAATATTGTACCAGATGAACCAGTGTGTGTATGTTTGAAAATTTGGGGGGGGGGGGGGGGGAGGAGAGAGACAGACAGACAGCGAGACAGACATGTATGTCTGTGCAACACTGCATTACTGATTTTCTTTCAAACGAGTATACCTACTTATAAGATTAAATAATGTACTTGTTAAAACTCTGCGTTTAGACAGCGATGAGTGACAGAAAGCGGGAGAGAGAGAGAGAAAATGGGGGGGGGGGGGGTGGATAAATGCAGTTTGAAGCTAATAGATAACTGCACAGACACACTAAACTACTAGCAACATTTGCAGCATGCGAGAAAACCACAGCAGTTCTGGGTGAAAAATAGAATCACATTTATTTAATGGCTACATGTAGTCAGGCGGTGTCGGGTACTATCATGCTGGCAATCGACCAGCAAACTCCTTACACGTGTTCATCTCCAACAGCTGACGATACCAGCTCGTCCTCTGAGCTATGAACAAGAACAACTTGCATAAATGTCAGGCAGTATCGATGTAGTCGGAAATCTGTACGCGAGTGTTTGTCTGTCTGTGAACAGTTGCAAAACTTCTGAGGTAGCGACCTGTTGTGGCTTGATCTTACATTTAATGCTGGCGGGACTTCTAACAGCAAATAACAGAAGTTTCAAATGCAACAGATGACAAATAAATTGAGCACTTAAATAAAAAGGGGGGAGAAAAAATCAACAAGCCTATATATATGCCACAGTTCTAGAGGCCTCAGAGATGTGGTTTTGCAGAAGAATGCTTAGAATACAATGGACAGCCAAAAAGAGCAACCAAGAGGTTATGAAAGAGGCGGGAGCCCGAAGACAACTTATCACAGACATCAGAAGGAGACAGTTATCATTTTTCCGCCATGTTATGAGAAGAGGGAAAATAGAACATGTTGTGACCACTGGAAAGATCTGTGGAAGGAGGGATAGAGGAAGACAACGAGAGAAGATGCTTGGCAGTCTTGTTGCATAGCATGGAGGTGTGTCGGCACACGAACCGATACATGCTGCAGGAGATCGCAGATTATGGAAAGGTATGATCGAACACGCCAGTCGGCAGGGCACCTGATGATGATGATATGCCACAGGAAAGGCGTGGACAAATCAACCAGTTTGTATTCCACTTACCAATGATACAATGCTTTGTTTTCGTAACTCTCCCCCCCCCCCCCCCCCCCCATTTTTTTTCTTCATTCCCAGAACTTTCCGATAATTCCAAAATATAATCATAGCCGACCCCCCCCCCCCACCCCTTTTCCCATGTCTAAATGGCGCTTGAGACTAGATTACGATATCTGCGACTATAAGTCCAGCACATGTCATTTCAACAAACTCTTAATTAGTGGCCTTTAAGGCGCGATGTGTCTACCTACCAGTCAGCCGCACTGCATAGACACACAACTGTCTCCCTTTCAACAAAATAACAAATGATTAATAGCATCTTTATCCCTACTCTGTTATCAGTGCCAAACATGGACAATGAATAGGGCACTAGAAGTGAAAATAATTACATGTGAAATGCGCTGTCTCCGCAAGGTCCCTAACATCACAAGAAGAGACAGGGTTACGAATACCAGCATTAGAGAGAAAGTTGGAATAAGACCAGATTATATTGACATAGAAAGAATGAAATGGTTCAGCCATCTAATGAAAATGCAACCAGACCAAACTGCATATGAGGCTTTTAACAGCAGAACATCTGAGAGGAAGGCGAGAGAAAGACCAAGAAAGAGAAGGATAAATGGTGTAGCTGAAACCTGCAAAAACATTAGCAAATCCATCTTCAAAGCCACCCCAGAAGCACAATACACAAAAAAAAAATACACTGGGATACAACCGGGTATTAATGAGACAACAAACGAAGAAAAAGATATGCCTATCCGTTTTCCGATAAAAGTGGGCCTTAGAACTCACAAAGGAGGCAGCTTTCCCCACCGACAGCGAGGTTCTGAGCTTACTGGTGTTGATGAAGTAAATTTTATGTAATAATATGGATGCGCCACTGACCCATGCTTTATAGCAATCTTCATGAACTCGTCTTCTCTATCAGCGTACCAGCAGAAACATGTCATGTACAGGCTGATTCAGAGAATTGTTGAGCATCAATCAACCGGTAGCAGCCATCTGCTCTATCTGCCTAAGTGCCTCACTATCTGCTTGTTGTCGGTATCGTCATCCTAGGACCTCGGTCCGCGCCCTTCGTGCCCCATCCTCATATTCAGCGGCCATCTCCATGTCTTCATACTCAGCGTAACCGGTAGCAGTTGACTGGCATTTCTTCTGTCTTTACGCAGCAGCCGTTTTCCTCATGCTTGCCCTCGTTTAATACCCACTTCCAACTGGCGGTTCATTGTCATAATGTCTCTAGAACGCAGCGCATTCAGTGTGTTTGTCCTGTCCAAACTTCTTCCTGTAACAGCCACTACAGACACGGCCAACCTGTCGGCTCTTTAATCTCCTTTCACCCCGGCATTAATCAGTGCGTCTGCTACTACGAAGACTGACACATGAAATACCCATTAAACTGAATGGTGCAGCAACCAAGTAACATCTTAACTACCACTTTCGGTTTCCCGTAAAAGCGTATACTTACTGACTTTCCCTTGACATCCAAACAGATACGGATGTTGATTTACTGGAAATAAACTACTGAGTACACACTCGCGTGTTTACATTCTCCTATTTAAAAACAGACTTTGCCAAGAAATCCAAGATCGATGTGTATAGTAATACATGCTTTTCTATAATCAGGTACCCGATTCTGAGTTCCGTGGCTGCAGCACACACGCAAACATACAAATAGACCGACACGTGCATTCATTTTATTTATGTGTTGTGTACCGTCTACCGAAAGTTCTTCAATGTCGCCTTTCGCTGGCAGGTGGTCACCGTTTCGGTTCTGATGCCCAACGGGGGAAGAGGGAATAGACCCTCCACCCCCATAATAAGCATGCCGTAAAAGGCGACTATTTAAGGGTTTGATAAAATTAGGTGTGTTGGGGAAGGCGCAGAAACTGTAAACCACAAAGCACAATGTGCCAACCACCCTTTTAATAGCAAAGAAGAAGAAGAAGAAGAGGAGGAGGAAGAAGAAGAAGAAGAAGCTTGCAGGTGGGAACGATCTTCCCTCTTCGCTTATGTAAATGGCACCCAAGAGTATCTCCGAGACACTCGTAGCTCTACTGGATTGTACTCAACTGATATTTGTGACATCATATCCGTTGAGACGGAAAACTGGTGTTGGATGTACTGGTTCAACTCTATTTTTGATGCGTGAATATTTTTCTACACTAGGGTTCTTTTCACTCGCCCACCCTTGATGATGTACTTTTATATATAAAAAAGTTAAACGGGGCTAGGGGTCTCTTTTAGTACTGACATCCTAATCATAGCTCAGTGGGTCAAAGACAAACCCTCGGATAGCAGACTAGGAACCACAATAGGCAAACTTATTCCCCAGATCTATGGGCAACACAAGCACTTGTTATAGTTTGTCACAGACCTAGTATCGTTCCTCTTCCGAAAGTATATAGATTTATCCATCACCACCAAAATGTGGGTGGGGGCTGTCAAGTTGGCAGCGCGCTAAAGTACAAGTGACCCTTGAACGAGACTGTCGTGATCTGGATATGGTTTGTTCACATCTTAGTGCAATTCTGTTAGAGTTGATAATGTCCAGCCTGTCCTCTGATCTACCTCAACATCATGTGTTTTGCCGAAAGGCGTGGGCGACTATGTCATTCCACAGCGTGTGATCTCTAAAGGCTTTTATCAGCCCTTGCTCCAATCCATGCCAGTTTCACTGTCTCTTGTCATAATGTGGCCAACTAATCACGACTGCCTTTCTCTGATGTTTGTGACAGTTGTCTTCTGTTTTTCGTAAATAAAAATAAAAAAGTAAAGGACCTTTTTCCACGCTTTTAGGCGTATAGGGCATAAAAGACTAGACCTATATTTTACAGACCAACGGCACAAGATGGGTGATGTGGTCAGCATCACGCCAGGTCGCCTTTACTTCCAGGGACTGCACCCGGTACCCACTCAAGACTGGGTCGACCTGGGAGCCAAGGTCATTTTTTTTTAAGAAAAGTCCGGCTCCGCCAGGGAGCGAACCCACGAGCTTCTGATCCACAGCGCGCGTCTAGCCGCTCTGCCACGGCAACTCCTAAAATATTAGCTTTCGTCAGGAATAGAACTTAAGACCTTCCGATTCGTAGGCGAGCGTCTAGCCGCTAGACCACGTCGGCTCCCCTTCGGTTCTTCGCCTCTGTCAAAACACCTGGATTACTCACTTTGGCTGTTCGAGGAATTTTGAGCATTACTTGATAAAACCACATCCCTGGTGCGTGAAGAAACTGTTTGGCTTGTTTACTAATTGTCCAGTGTACGATTCACTGCTATATGTTAAAACTGGTTGTACATAAAACATGCGAGAATGTTTCTTCTAACCACCAATAACATGGGTCAGTTTTACAGGATGTTTATTTCATTAAATGTTGTCGCATTCCGTTCTTTATCTCTGTGAGACTTCCGTGTGATGTTTGACTTGACTTTAACTGCCGCATACATCTGTTGCATAATTCCTGTCTGCAATACTGCCATAACTTTTACCTTTTTTTTTTTTTTTACAATAACCATCAATTATTGTAGCCTTTTATCTTGCTGCTTTCAAGAGGATTAATGGATATTTTTTCCAGACTATGTCGGTGGGCTCTCCTTGCAGATCCGGACGAGGGTAGGACGCGGGCTGGACGACTTAGTTCAGTGTAGTGGGAGTTCTCTCCCTTGGCCGCACTCGAAACAAGTAGCGGAAAAAGTCACGAATCAAACAAGACAGTGAGGTCGACATCAGGGCTGCCAATGCTTGGGTGTGTCCCCCAGATCTGGGGTTTCTTTTTTTACACTGCGGGGATATCTGGGGTTTTTTTTTTTTTTTGTTTTTGTTTTGCCGATCTGTATGCTTTAATGACCGATAAATTTGCGTGGTTAAGGGTCGGGATAGGGGTAGGATTGGGGTTAGGGGTTAGGATTAGGGGTAGCGTTAGGGTTGCCGTAAGGGTTAGGGGTAGGGTTTAGCGTTGTTTGTGACAATTTTGACGCCGTAGTTCCCTATAATCGCGCACAGTCACATACACACTCAAACAGTCGACGGATGGTGGATGCTACTGACACGGACAATTCGCCAGCGATTGGGCACCAGCCGCCCGCTATTGGCGTCATATTTGGCAGAATTTCAGTGGCGCCACACCCACAAGCATCAGACTGTCGGCCACTATTTCGACCTCCTACGTGAAAATTTTCACATCTAACCCTAACCCTACCCCTAACCCCTAAGCCTACCCATAACCCTAACCCTACCCCTAACCTAACCCTAACGTTACCCCTAACCCTACGCAGCCCAACACGCAACAGTATGATGACAACGCAACCCTCTAGGCAACCGTATGACGACTACGCAACCCTACACGCAACCGTATGATGACTACGCAACCCTAAACGCAACCTTACGATGATAGGTAAGTATGTCATTTGTTTCGTGGACTTTTCCGCTCACTGTTTCGAGTGCGGCCAAGGGAGAGAACTCCCACTAAACTGAACTAAGTCGTCCAGCCCGCGTCCGGATCTGCAAGGAGAGCCATGTCGGTGTGTTGCGAAATGAGGAGGCCGATAGACTGGCCGGTTCTGCACCACTAGGTGGTGAACTGATGTCTGGCAAGCTAGACGTTGTGAGATCCCTTTGGGAGCGAGTGAACAGTGCCGAGGCACAAATAGATCATTACTGTCCGAGGAGAATGGCGCTGCGAGAAGTTACATGGAATCTGGCCGACACTCAACACTCAAGTGAAGAGGGAGACGGATATACAATCAAACAGTTACTGATACCATCGGAATTTGAACTTTTCGACTGCTACTGATGATGGGCACAGAAGAGTTCCGAGTGCTGTGATGTCGATTCTTAATTCTAATTTCAACATTTTTAAGACGATTAACGTAGAGTATTTATGACCAACAACCATGATCCCTCTTTTATGTGAGACCTCTATAAGATCTCCGATCACTACTCTGATTTACTCACTACAATTAATGTATAGAATATATATGTAAACAGATGATAGCTTACCCAGTAATTTCGAAGAATATCATATTGTATGAACAATTTATTCTGTACCATATGCAAACAACTGGAATCATTAAATACTTTTATTTTGCTGCAGATTTCGTTCTGTGCTCAGAATTCAACGGGATGCAAATCTGTACGAGACACAGCTGTATGAATTCTGATGACAGACTAACCGAGTGACACAGAATAAAATAGATTTACACGACCGCCAGTCTGTTACTATTGGGAATTCTGTCTCCTGCTCACCAAGTGCCAGCCGACGCACGCAGCGCGCCCTTCAGTAGCTGCCGCTGACAGACTACTCCCCGTATCTCGCTTTCATTCCTACAATGTAGTTTAAAGGTCTCTCCAAAATAGGTCGATTGTAAACAATTCTCTCTCTCTCTCTCTCTCAGCACATTCTCCCTATCCCTTAAGTCGTAGAACAGCTGTCTCTCTCAAAGTAGTAAACGCTCTATCCGTCGAGTCACAGACATCACAGCCGAGGTGTGAACCACAATACACTGTGCCAAATGTCCATCTTAGGACGAATGCAGCAAAAGAAGAACTGAATGTAAGAAAACAAGTCCTGAAATGTTATGCGAGACATCACAGCCGAGGTGTGAACCACAACACACTGTGCCAAATGTCCATCTTAGGACGAATGCAGCAAAAGAAGAACTGTATGTAAGAAAACAAATCCTGAAATGTTATGTGAAACCTATTCTGCTGTATGGCAGCCAATTTTGGAATGTCAACGGGGGACAAAAACACATGAGAATTGAACTAACACTGCTGGGTGATTTAATGCGGTTACACTGGGGAGAGTCATTAGTAAAATTGATCAAGAATTTTAATGGACTTCTTTGTTCGTGCTAATCGAGCAGTTGCCTTTCAAGGCATACCCGTTGAACGAACGTCGGTTGTTCCTAACCCCCCCCCCCCCCCCCCCCCCCCCCCCCCCACCCCCCCCCCCCCCCCGATAAGCCGGAGTTCTATAAAAAGGTTACTGGAGGGTAGAGAAAATCTGCAAAATGTGGTAATTACATTGGGACAGGAATACAGGACGTGCAGACGCAGAGATTCAGCAGCAGAAAGTGGGCAACTCTAGGCCAGGAGACATGATTACATACACTGATGGCCAGTGGCCGGAATAATGGATGGGGCTTCAATGCGAAATCTTTGGGGAGAAAGATGTCAGATGCGAGCTTGGCAAACAACATTATCACATCAAGCATGAGAACTGAGGTTGAGGCAGTAACTGTGGCTTTCCAAAGGGTGAGGGAAAATCTCAGGTACACATATCATAGTGGGAATCGCAAAGCATGCTCTGGAAAATGCAGCCAGGTTTCCTCCTACGGAATGAATGCATCAATAAAGATGTCGCAAACCCTATATTGATATTTTGCTTGGGCTATATAGGCGTGTTTACGAATGAGCATGCAGATAGACTGGCTGGACTGGCCCCCAACCAGGGGTCCTGGAGGGTATTGCAATTGCACAATGCAGAGGTGATCTCTCGCTTGTGGGATGAGGTAACAAGTAAAAACAAGAAGATAATGAAAACCCGTACATGAAGAGAATGATGCAGGCTTTAGGTGCCACTCGAAAAGGGGGTTGGGGTAAAATGAGTAGATAACCAGACGACAACAAGCACCATCAGTATAAAGACTGGTTGTTGATGAGGGAGACAAGAGTTGATATGGGATGGTCCTGAATGCTGTGCTTCTGAATCTATACCCAGATGATTCCCCAAAATCAACTTCATAAAAAAATATCATATCACTAAAAAGTCCTCTTTGAGTCATTCTGACAAATATTTTACGGATCACTAGAAGAAGAAAAAAACAGAACCACAGATAATAAAACCTAATTTGTTTACCACAAGTATTAGTAAGCATATGATAATAGATAATAAAACCTAATTTCTTTACCGCTAGTATTTTCTAAGTAAGAAGTAGTATAAAATAAAATAAAAAACACACAAAAAGTTAAAAGACCACAGCACAGCTCCACCTGAACTTGCACATAAGAACGTTCCCTTGTTTAAAACATAAACAAAATATTCTGCCATTTCTAAGTGTATTTATCAGAAGTAGTAGTAAAAGAGGATGGTACAATTAAAAGATCACAAAAAGTCCTTACAGTATTGAAGATATCAGCTCTGTCCATGCTTCTTCCCGTCTGCATTGGTGCATTACCTGCCAGCTGGTCGGCACTTTCAGTACCTTCCACTCCTTCATACCCAAGTGTGTAGATCCAGATAGTGGAGGTTAACTGCAACTTCTAATTGCTTTCTACCCATTCGGGACATAAACCATCTGTCGCGATTTTCTGAAACATGTCCATGGAGTATGAAATGATTACCACATGTGTGGTCGCTTGTTCTGATAGCAGAGGTTATTTCTATAGTCATGTCTGATGTAGTTTCCTGGTAAGCGCCACTATCCTCTTGTATTCTTTTCCCCATCCTTTGTGCTGTCAATGCCCGTGCTGACCTTGACCCACATTTCATGGATCCATCTGTGTAAATGATGATGTCTCAGGAGCATAAATGCTAATCAGTCAGTGCCTTTCCTGTGTATGATAACCTTAGACAGGTCATGCATGTCCACTGGTGTTTCTGTCCATTCTTTCCCATAACTGATTTCAGCTAGGTCACATGCTTGCTGGATTACATTTTGAGCCTTTGCAATTCAGGAGCAGCCTCTTTTGAGGCGCAACCCTTTCATATCACAGACAGCATTGTGCAGTGAGTGGCTGATGTCTGCCAATACTCTCATGTACACCTCAACCTGTGCCACTTTACGTCATCAGTAAACCCAGGACATGAGGTGTCTTTTTTTTTTTAGCTTCGAGTCACATGGTCTTATTCTGTACGCAGTCGAGTTTCTCTAGCTGCGTTTTCCTGACAGTAAGAAGGTCCAGTCCATAGTCTTAAAAATTTAGCTCTCAAGTGACTGATAGAAGAAGAAAGAGAGTAGGTGTTGCTCAATATTGGTGTGTGCAGCGATTACCTTCAGTGCTGTCAGACCTTTCCTGGCTCTAAACTATCAGTCTACATGATGCTTGTGCAACAAGCTTCTGTCAAAGGTCATGCCACTGTATTTCCCGTTTGTTCTCTCGATGTCTATATCGCAAATGCTCACGACTGGTGTAGATGTATTGACAATGTGGGTATTCAAGGAAAACCAAATTGAGGATGACTTTAAGTGCAGCTGAGTACAAATCCTGTAACACTATTCCAGAAAGATATTCACCAAACATGCACTGGCAGAGGAAATTGAAACCCTGAAGACAACCTTACATCTAAATAGTTATCACTTACATCTAAATGGCCATCCCAGTGGATTTATTAAACACCAGAACACCCAGATTAACCAACAATTTAAAAACTTCATCAGTTAACATTTAGAAGGCAGCAACATCAAATATCATCACATACACTACACCTCAGAAGATCAGCTACAAGACAAGAGGACGACCATGAAAACATGGAACAACAATGTTAAAAAAGACACTATGCCTTCACTGCATGACAATAGTGAGTGCCAGCCAGCATGCACTTGGTCTTAAATTATTACTCCTAAAGAGGCTTAACAGCATAGTGATTTTATGATGATGACGATGAATATTTAGAAGGAATTATATAAAGCAAGGTTTACAGGATCGATTTACTTTCTCCAGGTAGTTGTTATTACAATAGTTTCAATTAAAGTCTGTGTACGTTACAGTACAAATGTATCTATCTTCATGAGCAAAAATATTTCAGTCTTCACGCCCTAAAACAATATGATTACAATACAGAACCAGCTGAAGTAGCACAGTGACATGATTGGTTAATGTAACACAAGAATGAGATAACAGAAATTAAGAAACATTCTGTGGTGCTTTTCCCATAGTTAAATATAATGCCACTCCTAATGCATTCCCATCCTTTCAAGAACCTGCATGTCTATGTACTAAATCTAACTGCATGTATCAATTTCAATTCAGATGTCAGTCAATCTATGCTAGTGGAATAGGAAGGTAACAAGGAAATTTTGCGGAATGGACCGGCAGCTGGGAAACTCTGTGGAATGCAGATAGCTGGGAAATTTTGTGCAATGGACAGATAGCTGGGAAATTTTGTGCAATGGACAGACAGCTGGGAAATTTTGTAGAATGGACACATAGCTGGGAAATTTGGTGAAATGGACAGATAGCTGGGAAATTTGGTAGAATGGACAGACAGCTGGGAAATTTGGTAGAATGGACAGACAGCTGAGAAATTTGGTAGAATGGACAGATAGCTGGGAAATTTGGTACAATGAGCAGACAGCTAGGAAATTTGGTAGAATGGACAGATAGCTGGGAAATTTGGTGAAATAACAGACAGCTGGGAAATTTGGTAGAATGGACAGATAGCTGGGAAATTTGGTGAAAAAACAGACAGCTGGGAAATTAGGTGAAATGGACAGACAGCTGGGAAATCGGCTGAAATGTACAGACAGCTGGGAAATCGGCTGAAATGGACAGACAGCTGGGAAATCGGCTGAAATGGACAGACAGCTACGAAGTTTGGTGCAAGTAAGAGACAGATGGCAAAATTGGCATAATGTACAGACAGCTGGGAAAGTTGGTGGAAATGACACACAGTTAAGGAATTTGTTGGAATGGACAGACAGCTTGGAAACAGAGCAGCAAATCAGAAAACTGATAAAAACACACACACAAATGAGTATAAATTTTGGAAATCAACCCAAAAAAGCCAGAATATGTCATGACCCATAATCTGCTGGACTCAGGGCATAGACTGACAGGTAGTGTGCCTCGTGATCACACGCACAAGTGACACTCACAAAATGCATAAAGGCTACAGTAAAATGCATTAGCAATCCCATTTTATGCAGAACGATAATGGGTTATTCTAAGAATACCCTGGTAACAAGTACAATGATTTGTGTAACTCAGTTGAAAAGATTTGTTATGCTTCTATATATGTTAATGTAATGTAGTATGCACCTGACAAAATGTTGGTCAATTAATTGTCCGTGACTCTATTGACATCATCCTTATTCTAACACAGTATCAGATTATCTGGTTCTAAAAAAAAAACAATAAACAAGCAATTAAAATATTAATGTGATCAAGTGCATTATTTCAAAAAAACATTTATTTTTTATCTGTCAGGTCTGCTTATCACAAATTTTGTTAGATGTGGTATGGTTGCTAGGATAAACAGTGTAGACCACTTAAGACAATCTCTTATGTGGTCAATTTCTGTTATGAAGAACAATTTGTTTATACCTGGCAATTCTTTTGGCTTGAATTCTTATCTGGATAAGAAGAATTTCTAATAATAAGAAGCATTTCTTGGTTCTATACAGCCAACATTTTCCATTATTGTGTCATATTACTATTAATTATTTATTTTATTTACAAACAAATAAAATGAAATTAGCTTAAAACTGACACTGAGATTTGACTGAAATATAGGTCGAATAGTTCTGTTGCACTATCTCACTATTCTGTTATTCTTCTGTCTCCAGTTACCTCAGTTTAGTTTCGGAACTGGGAGGATGAGTGTAAAAATCTCTAGGCACTCTTCCGAATACTGGTCCCAAATTATTCTGCCAAAAACATCCCTCTGAGAACCTCAAGAGTAAAAACATTTAGGCCGTCATCATCAGTTTCCACTTCTGCCTTTATTGCTCAACAGATAGCAATGTTTAGACGTTAAGCTAAGCGCCGTGAGGAGAAGTTTTCGATCCTTTGTAGCGACATGGGGAGGAAGAGATTTTGATCCATTGTTTACGCGTTGTGGGGAGTAGTAGTTTTTAATCCATAAAGATCTGTGGGGAGTAGTTTTTGATCCATAAAGATTTGTGGGGAGGAGTAGTTTTCAATTCAGTGTTCACAGTACCCGTGACTCACCTTGTGGGTTCCAGGGCCACAAGTTTGAGGGAAAAAAAAGAACAGATCCACTACCACCTAAAAAGCATGTTATAAAAGGTGACTAATTAGGACTTTGCTAAAATCGGATGTCCTGGGACAAAAAATGCAAATAGTGCATCCTAGCTGTACAACACACTGTGCCAACCGCCCTTTCAAGGTTTCAAGGGTGAACAAAAAAGAACGAAGATTTCCTACCCGTGATATGACCATGGCATTAAGCATCTCGCCACTGCCATCGCAGCCTAGCTGTAAACCCTAAAGACCATGTGAAAGGCCCAGATATCACAGCCTTGCTATATACCATAATGTCCTTTTAAGGGCTAAAACAAAAATCCACTAGCAGGGAATCGCACACCTGTCACACGCAAGATAGGTGGAATACTAACACCTGTACTAAGGAAAGTTTGAGTTTGCTCCAAATGAAATTATACAATAACGCAAAGCATAGTTCATTGTGTTCATATTCCATATTTTTAAGGCCCCGAAAGGGATTTTTTTAACCGTGAACAATTTGGGACCAGTATTGAGAAGAGTGCCGAATCTATGTGTACTCTCGCTGATGTGCTGTGTTAGTTAGCCTTTATCTAATATCATCATTCCATGATTTACATGGTCCTCCCCTTTCACTTGCTAACTAATTAATCGTCTGTATCGTGTACCAGGATCTTCCTGTTGTTATTGTGGCCTAAATATTTCATCTACTGTAATTATTGTTTTTTATATTACACTAAACTATATGACTGGTGTCGGAACTAGTCTTGTAATTTATTTATATTTTACTTATTTAAACGGTCTTTCCTTGTTAATGTTATTTAAGCAAGGTAAGTGTAGAATGTTGCGAAAACGGTCCTCTGTTACTGTTGAAATATATGTCTGCTAAATAAGTGAGGTTTCTTCATGATTCCATGTAGCCTATCGACACTATCGTTGGTACCAAACCAAATGTTCGCAATAAATTAATAAGTGAGTTCAGTGAGGTTAGCAAACTAAGCACGTTTCCTACACAATAAACAAATGTGTTAATTTTAATAATAATTATGTGCGCAGCAAGTAAACTGTTCCAAAACCAACCATACAATACTGTTGTTGTTAGTATTACTATTACGCTGCATATATACAAAACATATCGAACAAACACATCTGTCAATTAACGAATGTGACAACAACCCGGTTGACTGTTCAAAGTAAATAATAAACAAATTGAGTACATGGGGCGTGTACTCACCTGTGATATTTTTGGGACCTCATGCAAAGTAAATGTAAGTCCACCATTAAGCAGCCAGGTTCAAGGTGCCAACAAAACACGGCTATAACTGTACAAATATCCTACAAGTTGGTGTAACAACCACAGACGGCAGGCGGACTTGTTACAGCAACACAGGAAATGTGCCTTCTTGTCAGCATGGAGGACGGAACAATCACGTCACGTGACCGCGCCCCCTAGGTGGCATTCTAAATAACAACACAAGATCGACAAGGATAGGAGTCCCCGTTCATTCTGTTCTGTCCAGGATGGGACTGTTATTTTAAAGCCTCAGCCTGACTGTAGTCAGGAGTCATTATATAACTTAACAATTAAACGGAGTTTCTGGGAATTGTGCATGTCTTATCTTTATGTTGGCAGTTTGTGTCTACTTCTTCTTATGTTGGCAGCTTGTGTTTTATTCGTCTTCTTCGGCGTTCCGAGCTCTTGTGGTTCATGGCTGCAGATATCACGCTTTTTCGTCCGTTGAGGCGAATAGCGCAAATTAGCTATTTTCGCTCACGTATAATGTGAAAGTTTCATCGGAATGGGGTCTGAACCGTGCAATGGAGTACATGCACGTGAGTTTAGACTTTCCTCAGGGTGTATTCGACGTCCGATGGCGACTATTTACCAATTCAAAACAACCCGTAGACGGACAAGGAGAACGCGAACAGGCAAGCACGGTGGCGCCTGCAGAAAGCGACTGAAATGTGAGAGACTCAGCTTAAAGTATGTTCGTGTTCTCTACTGGAACTGCGCTTCGTTTAGTCAACGCCGACCTATTTTTGAGAAGCTCCTCTAGAGCAACGACATTGTTGTCCTACAGGAAACACACCTTGGTGACGAGATCGTTAAAATTTCGGGCTTCCAATCCTTCTACAATAGACGGCACCTCGGACAGCTCATTCTTGTTCGTGACCACATACCGGTGTCTGAGGTGGACATGTCTAAGTGGAATAATGACGACTTACAAGTACACGCAGTCAGAGTGATGGGCCCGGCCCAGTTTGTGATTGTCAATGTGTACGCCTGCAATGGAAAGGTGGATACAGCGAAATGGCAGAGTTTGCTCCAGACGGAGGAAAAGAAAGTCATTTACTGCGGAGATTTCAACGCCAGAGGACACCAGTGAGGCAATGTAATCACTAATAAACAGGGGGAAGACCTGGAGGATGCCCTAGTGTCTGCCAATCTAGCATGCTTGAACGACGGAAAGGTTACCCGAATGGCAACACGACAAGGGGATTCTGACAGCGTAATTGACCTGGCCCTAGTGTCTCCCTCCATTGCATCAGGATGCAGGTGGGGCACACTGGGATACCACGACAGTGATCACTTTCCTTGCGTCGTCTTGGTAGAGAAGAGCAACAACAAAGGTCATGTAATCAATGTGCCTGCTTTTATATATGACCGTACAGGGCAAGATGCCATTAGCAAAATCCGACGACGTAAAACAAGAGTAGATCGCAGACGGCGGGAGAGATGGGCCCAGCCACCATGGTGGAATGAAGTAGACAAAATGGCGTGGCTAGAAAAAAGGAAAGCTGTCAAGGCATGGCAAAAGGCAAGGAAAATCGATCCATCACTTTCTGAACGCCTGATCAATCTGAAAGATGAGGTCAACAAGCAGACAGTGGCTTTCAAGGTAATTGCTAAGGAAGCTAAGACAGCGAAATGGAACGAATTCTGCAAGAGCGTTTGCTCCGAGGGATCTCTTGTGACATTCTGGCGCCTTCAACGGAGCATGCACGGCGCCGCACGACCTAGGGGTATCCCTGATTTTCAGGGTACAGACCTGATATGGCAGAGAACTGATGCTGATAAAGGAAAAACCCTTCTGGCGCGCTACTTGGAGCAAACTGACCAAAAAGACGAAGCTACAAGAATAGGGGTTAAGATGAAAACTGTCGATGCTGTGCGAGAACACTGTGTTAGGCACTGATCTCACAATCACTGCAGATACCTTAAGAACTTGCCTCAAGAAATCGCGCAGCACTGCTCCAGGCCCTGACGGCATCCGATACAACGACATGCTGATGATGTCGAATGCTGATTTGAAAAGCGTGGCAAAGGAATTCAATATCAGCATCCAGAGTGGCCAGATACAAGAGGAATGGCTCCATAGTTATTTGTTTCCACTACCAAAGCCTAATAAAGACCACTCGAAAATCTGCGGCTACAGAATCATCTCGATGCAGAATACTGTTGGCAAACTTTTGGAAAAAATTGTCGCACAAAGATTGACCACCTACTTGGAACTACATGATAAGTTCCCACCAACACTTGGAGGGTACAGGTTAAATAAAGAGACATGGTTCAATGCTGCAGTTTTCGCCTACGATGTGTACGAGGGATTTCAGATTAAAGAAGAGACATGTGCGGCAGTGTTGGACTTAGAAGATGCCAACAATAAAGTACCATACGATTATTTAATGCAATTACTGCTTAAACTAGAAGTTAATCCTATTCTGATCCGCTGGATTGCTGCGGTCCTGTTCCAGAGAAAGATTGTACTAAGATGTGGTAGCTGGTCCTCCAAACCGCAAACGATATGTCCAGGCTTGCCACAGGGATCACCGCTATCACCAGTCTTATTCAACGTTTACACGGTGATGATCACTGAGCAGCAGTTGAATGGAAAGGGAAGGACTTTGTCATTTGCTGATGACATTTTGATTTATCGACGAGGGCGTGATAGACAGGAGATCGCTAGCACAATGCACAAAGAACTCGATCGAATTGCCGCCTGGTGTGATGGTTCCAATGCCTATGTCAATCCTTCGAAGGCATCAGTGTCATGGTTCTCTTTGAACAATCACATTGTCAAGTCGGACTTACCAGAAGTGAAAATGCGTGATAATGTATTGATCAGAACCAACGTTATGACGTTTCTCGGGGTGAGGTTCGATCGCAGCTTGTCATTCAGGGAACACGTTGACCGCGTGATAACAAAAGCACGCAAAGGTCTATCTGCAATGAGGATTATGGCTGCTTCCAATATTGAGCAAAGACTACTAATACTTCTATTCTACGGTCTGGTCCTTTCCCCCATTGAATACGCTCTGGCCATCCTCACTGTCAGTGCTACCCAGATTGAACGACTCGAAAAGGTGCAAAATGAAGCCATGCGCATTATTTTGGGATGTACTAGAGACACATCCTGTGGAGCAATGAGGTATCTACTTGACTTTCCAACAATGAACCAAAGGATCAGGATGTGGAGGGCTCGGGCATATCTCAAAATATGCGCTGATAAGAAACACCCACTGCATCAAGCGCTTTTTAGTGAAAAGGGCGACAGACTGAAGAGGGGGAAATCGTGGCTAGGTCGGGCAGAAGATGTTATTAGGCAAATATGCAGCCTAACCGACATCATACCTGGTACAGAATGGATACCTGTGCCTCAGGCGTTTATTTGTACATTTTCCTGTATTGTCACACTCAACAGGCGATGTAGAGAAGAGAATCCTGTTGCTGTTAATGCAGAGGTCAACGCTCTCATCGGTGAAAATTCAGACGAAGCAGATGCAATAATCTATACAGACGGATCCGTTATACGCCAAAGAAGAAGCGCATGGGCATTTACAGCACGCTCAGCGGGCAGAACAGTCAAAGAAGCCAACGGCGCCTTCTCCATGACAACCAGCAGCATGACGATGGAGGTGATGGCAGTGACACAAGCGCTTGCCTGGCTTGAAACACAAAAATACACCCGCGTGTGTATACTCAGTGATTCAATGAGTATGATCAGGAGAGTTCAGGCAGGTTCAGTGCGAAGACAATGGCTTGAATCATTACAGAAGTCCACTGTTCGTGGAGTCACCTTTATTTTTGTTCCGGGACACGCAGGCGTCAATGGAAATGAAAGAGCTGACAGGTTGGCTGGATCCGCTATCACTACCGACGGTCAGCCTATGGATCATGCTGATATTATCAATGCCCTCAGAGAAATGGGAAGAATAGAGGACTTTGGTGGCAGTGAATCCACATCACTCGCCAGAATGGCAGACTTGGGAATTAAGATCGGCACAGCAAAAAACGAGACGCACACCAGCTACGCCAGAAGACTTGTTAATCAACATAGAACTGGTACTATTAGCCATCGGACGTTAGGGTTCACACTGAGGGGAGGATCTGAGCACCTATGGACATGTCCGGAGTGCAATGAGGATAACCCAACTAACTAACTAACTAAGATATCACCCGCCTCCACTCATCTCTCTTGTTGATCTTCTTTTTTCAATTGGTGATACTAAGTGTGTGCTGGTCTGTCTGGACGTTATCACTCCATCGTCTTCTTGGTCTGCCTTGTGGTCTACGACCATTCAACTCCCTTGTGTATACAGGTTTTTACCTCTGTCATTTGACATTCTCTGAATATGCAAAAGCCCCTTTAGTCTATTAAATCTCATGATGCCAGTGATCAATGGTGATTTAAACAGCTTATGAATTTCATTTTTGCTTCTCACTCTCCATCACCTTTGTTTGCGTCTTTTATAGGTTCATTATATTCGTCGTAATACTCTGTTTTCGAAAATGTGTAATGAGACTTCGTCTCTTTAGTTGTGCTCCAAATTTCAGAGCCATATGGTAGTCTAAGTTTCAGCTTCATAGCAAACGGGTGACCCCATCTTTGTTCCGCTCCTGTTGTAGACTTGATTTATCATTGCAGCCTCCAAACGATTAGCAGTGTTCGATCGTGAGTTTTATGGGATCCGGGAATAATTCCACTGTATGATTCTGCAAACATCATTGATGAATTTCTTCAAGACTGGAACATTTGATGGGCACACATTTCTTTCCCTCTTCTCTCTGAGAAATCTTTTTGACAGTTCTAGTGATATTTTATAAATGTGTAAATATGTGGACAATTTCGTTTTGGTGCCGACATTTTTTTAAATAATGTTTTCAGCCATAAATTTAAAGAATAAAGACAAACAAATATAACACAATTTGATTTGTTAATTTATGTTGAAAGGAGTAATTTGTTGTGTTTCATTGAATGTTGATGTGAATTCTGAAGTGAAGCGCTATAATAATGACGAGATACAATGAAATATGTTCTTTTATTCTACTTCACCTTATTTTAGCGCGTTGGGAATCGAGGGAGATATAGAAGTTTATGCTTCCTATTCTTATGACCACATAGACACACCATGCTGTTGCTGAGATTCTCTAATGTTATCCTCAGTCTTGCACTTTGTCGTGTGCTTTACGTCCTTCTCTTCTTTTAGCACTAAACTACACATTGAACTACGGTTGACTTCTTACCCATAGGGTATCCTATTGTAACTATTGTAGGATGAAAGGGAATTTGAGGATTGCTCTTGGTGCATTCCCATCTAAGTGGTGGCTCATTGAGTCACTGTATGCAAGTCTTTTAGACAGCAATCCTTGAGGTGAACAATTACGAAAGATCTCTGGTTTGTGTGACCCTAGACAGGCATGTAAAGTAAGAAGACGTTTGATGTGGTGTTACACTGAGCATGCAAATGGCATCTGACCTATATATTTTATAGATATAGATCATTATGGAATCAATGTGGATGTGGTCAACATCAAATAGGCCGCCGTTATCATGATACTTCATGATACTTGTTTTAGTCTGTTGAAAACGAGAGACGTCGTGACATTTTGAACACGGGAATTGATGAAAGAGGGCGAGAGGTTGGAGGAAAAGATGGCGAGAAAGAGCAATAAATATTTATGGAGAGATGTTAGAGGTGAAAGAGAAACAGAGAGGGGAGAGAGAGAGAGAGAGAGAGAGAGAGAGAGAGAGAGAGAGAGAGAGAGAGAGAGAGAGTAAGCGGATTGATAATAATAAACAGATCATGTTTCGTATCCTAGCTACATCTTAAAAAATAAACTCCAGAAGAGAAGAGCTCCGTTTGTCAAAAATTCATGTTGATCATAGACCATCTTGCGAAATGACAAAGAAGAAAATTAAGACCATTGAACATAAATGTGAAATTAGTAACCACGGAAATAAGATGTCTGAGAAGGGCTGTAGGAGTGACCATAAGAGATAAGATCAGGAATGAGATCATAAGAGAACAAGTCGGCACAGAACCAATTCTGGATTACATACGAAGACAGCAAGTGAAATGGTTTGCCCACTTAGAGAGAATGCCTTGTGACACCATACCATACAAAGTATACATGTAAAGAGAAGAAGGACGTAGAGCACGGGGTAGACCAAGAACAAGATGGAAGGATAACATCAGAGAAACTCTACAACAGCACGATGTGCCTATGGTCAAGGCAGCCAGAAGAGCTAGAAACAGAACCTTATTTCTCCCCCGACACCCACAGCGGTAAAAGAGGAAGTGAAGAAGAAGAAGAACATAAATGTTATAGAAATAATTTTTAGAATATCGTGGATCACTAGGAGAGGAAATTATAGATACTCGGTACAATTTTAATGCTGTGAAAACGCACATAAATACATGCGGATTTTCTGTTCTCCTTGGCTTATGGTCCTAATTAAGTTTATATATGTGTGGATGCTAGTCACTTCGCAAGACCAAGAAATACAATGTTTTTTTAAATGTATATGGCACCATGACTCGGAAACCTAAAATATGCTAGATATATTAAGCGGCTTTTACCAAACAGTACACCATGGCATAGCGGTCAGGTGGTCGTCAATTGATCTGAAGGTCGTGGTTTCAAAAAATGATCTTGGCTCCCAGCCTTAAATGGGTACTAGGTAAAGACTTGGAAAATAAATACCACATCACCCACCAAGGTCTTTATTGATCTATGCCCTATATGCCTAATACACCTGAAGGCGTGGGAAAGGGTCTAAAACAAACAGTACCAAACGGGTGGACACGACACACTGGGTACACTGATCTTGAAAATATGAGAAGCGGGTGAATACAAAGTGTACTTTAAAATCCTAACTGCGAGTTATGTTGAGTCAAGAATTGACATCTCAGCACTCGGGGTATTTCCATATGCACTCCTTCCCCATCTTCAGCAGCCAGCACAGAGTTTCACTAATAACTGTACCAGTTACAATCTGGCTACATAGTAAACCGGCCAGACTCTCTAGTTACAACCAGGTGCATCATTCTCACCAGGTCATAATAGTCTACATTCTCTTCGGACTTCGGTACTTGCTGAAAAGGGCCTTGACCACATCTGCCTTGTCATGTGTCAATTCACCACGCAGTGGTGGTGCAGATTCGACCAATCTTTCTGTCTGTTCATTCCCCACCACGCCGGCATCGCCTGATGAAAAGATCCAAAGTATGCTAACTACCCGTGACCTTCCATCTGACGCTTGCCATTCTGCTCGAAGCATCCATTCTTGACCTTTCTCAAAATGCTTTAGGAGTCTGTCACAATTACGACATGTGTATGCATCTTGTTCGGTCGCGTCCGTGGCTAAGGCGTTACGAGTCTGACTCGTAATCCAATATACCGCGATCGAAACCCACTGCTGGCTGCGCGGATTTTTATCGTGGTATGGGACGTCGCAGGTCGACCTAGCCTCAAATGGGTACCAGGATGGGTTGTCCTGGGAAAGTAAAGACGGCCGGCGTAATGCTGACCACATTACACAACGATTGCCGATTGGTCTGTAAAAATATGGGTGCTCTTCCCATATGCCCGATACGCCTAAGGACGTGTAAAGGGATCTGTACTTTTTTTACTTTTTTCATCGTGTTCTCTAACCACATGAAAACTAAGTGACCGCCTCCTCCTCCATTCCCAGGTTAGATGTTGTAGTATCATGTGCCAGGCTGCCCTGCCCTAAACATTTTCCATCGGCGTTCGCTACAAAACCCCAGGGCACTTCTTCTCCCTCTGAGCACAAAGCCATCTGTTTAAATAATCAGATCATATGGGCGAGAATTGTCGTGAATCAACTGTTGGACTTCCACCTCCACCTAGCACTCGCTGTCGAGACTCCTAGCTCAATGTGATCATGACCCTACACATGTCAGACTTTTCCCCTGGTATTCTGACCCCCCCCCCCCCCCCCCCAATTCCCCCCCCCCCCTCAATGTTCTTCAGCAATCATACTTGTCTTATTGCGTCTTCTGCTTGAGCCATCTACGAATTTCCCCTTTTCAGTCTCTGACCCTTTTCTGCATCCAACTCTTCATACAGAGGGTTTTCTTCGTCTGCAGCTACTCTGAGGTATGACTTAGATTGCAGCACCTTTAGCCTATCTGCAATCGTTGGCAATGCAAGGATGTATCGAAATGCACACAACCGGGGTGTCTCTTGTACATCCCAGGATCACCAGCATAGCTACCTTCTGTATGCGCTCCAGTTTCTTTAGCTGACTCTTCGAGAAAATGAATAAACCCAGTCCATAATCAATCACTGAAATGATTAAGTGCTAGCAAAGTGCGAATAACATTCTCTGCTCGATGTCTATTGCTGCCATAATCTTTAGTGCAATATGGCCTTTTTGTGGCTCTGCCACAACCTCATCTATGTGATCCTTGAAAGACAACTTTCCGTCAAAGTGATATCCAGTATCCCGTAGTCTGTTGTCTCTTTTGATGTCCCTTGTCATTTATTTGAGTCTGAGAGCATCATCTCTAACAATCCAACAATCCGTTTTTCCAAAGAACATCACCGGACGGTTGCCTTTTCTGGGTTTATTATAGCACACCCATCTCTATACTACAAGCGAGCTGTGATGAAAGCGCGTTTTTGCAAAAAACCCCTGCTGCAAGCTGGTGGATAAGACCCAGTGTAAAAAGAGGGAGTGGGGAGGGGGAGAGTGAGGTGTGTTTGTGTGTGTGAGAGAGAGAGAGAGAGAGAGAGAGAGAGAGAGAGGCGACTAAAGAAGAAAACAGACAGTCTCATATCTATAGTAAAGCTTTTGTTAAATGAGAATGGATTGCTAGGCTGGCGTATACTGCTGACATATCTAACCTCTTAGACTGTCTTTTCATAGGACTTTTTCTGGGATCATGAAGATATTTTAAATGTGTGTGCGTGCGTGTATGTGTGTGTGTGTGTGTGTGTTGTGTTGTCGTACTCGCTGGAATTGTCATTTTGCGACGTCGGATTAATAAATGAACTGCAGGCTAAATGTGGTTTTGTACCTATGTAAGTATAGAAGCTAATTTGTAGACTTCAAGTGTGTCCATAGGACGAACAGCGACAGGAGCAAGAAGCGCAGCAGTAGACCAAGTGTAAAAAAAAAGGGGTAAGGGAAAGTAGGATGATGATGATGATGAGGGGGAGGAATTACAGAAATAATAGTAATAGTAGCAATAGAGTTATTAATAATATTAGCACTGCAGCTAGATTGGCTGGAGGTTCGCGATAACCGGATTCAATTATGCATAATTTTAATCCGTTTACATTTGGTTTTGGAAAATGACAGTTGGTAATGCTCTTTGACAGGAAATTAGATATCTAATGCGCACCTGCCATTTTCTAAGTCCTTTAGGTATGATGAGAATCCATGAGTCGCCTTTGTGATCATTGTTTTTATCATATATTTTAATCGCTGGCACTGAACAGTCTAGGCTGTGTCGGTAACACTCTTGTTCTGTTCAGATGTAGCTGTTTATTGGATAGTGCTTTACTAAACTTCGATGGTTCTGTTGCCGTGGTAAGGCAGATGGCAGATCAGGAGGCTCTCCTAGACCAATCAAAATGTGCTTGGCCATCGAAATACTTGAACCGCAAGCCTTCTTTCTTCACAAACGATGTTGTCCTTTCGTCGGCCACGCGGTATCGTAGATAAACGCTTCAAGGAGGTCATTTTTTTACTGTAAGATTTGCGCGCATTTCTATCGCACACTCCAAAATCGTCATGTCGGATATATCGAAGCCACATGAGGCTGACATGAAAACAACTACTTTGTTCATTCCGATAAGGGGTTCTCTTTGTTAGTCAGACGTTATTGCGTTGCCTATCGCTGTTTGAGAAGAGATCCCAAATCCTTCAGGAGAGCCAGGTTGGCAGGGTTTTGCTTTCGTGTTTACTGTGTCTCAAGTCTGCCAACCAAAGTTCGGAGCTGATCAAAGACGCAATATTCTTACGTGCAACTGAACTAATCGGTATCCTCCCTGAAATCTGCATGCCTATCCGGGGGTAGAACAGAGGCGACACACTGGTTGGTTTTGTCGCCGGAATGTGGCTTTTCAACAAACATTACCTTCGGATTTTACGCATATGTTGGGGTGTTCTCGTGTACCATTAGAGAAGGGCTTGGTGACCACTCTGCTTTATTTTTGAAGTTTTTTCTTTGAATCTGGACATTTGTCTCAGCGTCTTGGGCTGATCTCGCAGCTAATCTTTAGTTTCCGTATTTGGTAATTTCCTGTGTGTAGGATTGTGATTAACGTTACTGGTAATTCTGTGATGATAGCGCCTTCTTCGCCGTTGCTTTGTACTTCCGCAGTGCTGGAGAGCGGGCAGACTTAACGCCCCTCTAGCCAGACGGAGTTCGGCAACTATTGCAACGCTGACACCTGAGAACAGCAATAAGACATGTGCATGTGTAGAACGTTTTTTGATGCCTTGTGTTAGCTGCTAGTTTCTGGCTGTTAATATTAAATTTCGTTTCTTAATAATGTTTAGTCGCATCTTCCTTTCTAATGCAGCAGTCCGTAGTCGTTGTCGTCAAAGATCAACGACGTCATCACTATAGCGTACAATATTAGTATGTAAGGAGTAGTAATTAAAAGGAGGGATAATAGTAGTAAGGGAATGGTAGAAGTAGTAGTAGCATGCAGCAGTAGCAGCAGCGACGGTGCCCAGATGATAACAATGCCCGCAGCCGTATCGGTCGGTGCAGTCTTGTGGTCATGTTGGTAATGGCAGTACGTAAAGTAGTAATAGCAGCAGCAGTAGTGGTCGGTGGCAGTCTTGTTGTCATGTTGGTAATGGCAGTAGTAAGTATCAGTATAGCAGCAGAAGTCTTCGGTCGGTGCAGTCCTTGTTGTCATGTTGGTAATGGTAGTAAAGTAAGTAGTAATAGCAGCACGCTTGTAGCGGTCGGTGGCAGTCTTGGTTTGTCATGTTTGGTAATGGGTAGTAGTAAAGTCGTAAATAGCAGCGAGAAGTATTCGGTCGGTGCAGTCTTGTTGTCATGTTGGTAATGGTAGTAGTAAGTAGTCAATAGCAGCAGCTGTAGCGGTCGGTGATCTTGTTTGTCATGTTGGTATGGTGTAGTAAGTAGTAATAGCAGCAGAAGTTCGGTTCGGTGCGTCTTGTGTCTGTTGGTAATTGGTAGTAGTAAGTAGTAATAGCAGCAGAAGATCGGTAGCTTGCAGTCTTGTTTGTCATGTGGTAATGGTAGTAGTAAGTAGTAATAGCAAGCAGCTGTAGCGGTCTGGTGGCATTCTTGTGTCATGTTGGTAATGGTAAGTAGTAGTAGTAATGAGCAGCAGACTGTAGCGGTCGGGTGCAGTCTTGTTGTCATGTTTGGTAATGGTAAGTAGTAAGTTAGTAATAGCAGCAGCTGTAGCGGTCGGTGCAGTCATTTTTGTCATGTTGGTTAAATGGTCGTAGTAAGTAGTAATAGCAAGCAGCTGTAGCGGTCGGGCAGTTTGTTGTCATTTGGGAATGGTAGTAGTAAGTAGTATAGCAGCAGCTGTAAGCGGTCGGTGAGTCTTGTGTCACTGTTTGGTAAGGGTAATTAGTAAGTATCATAGCAGCAGCTGTAGCGGTCGGTGGCAGTCTTGGTTGTCATGTTGGGTAAGGGTCGTAGTAAGTAGTAATAGCAGCAGCTGTAGCGGTGTCGGTTCAGTCTTGTTTGTCATGTAATCCTGTTTGATTCCATCTGTTTGAGTTGTTTATCTTACAGAATACAATCCTGAAAGAAAAAAATATTTTTTTATTACTGCACTACTACGGAACCGTCTCGTTGGCCTAAATTTCAATGTTATCAGGGTGACGGGTTCCAGATTTGCTCCTGTTTGTTTGCCTTCCGGGTATTAATCTTACGCCCCCCCCCCCCCCCCTTTTTTTTTCCTTACATTCTCCTCCCTGTTTAAGAAAGTATTTATTTTTTTGTTTTTGTTTTTTTTTTGTCATGGGGGTACTCTGAAATCTTTCTATAGCATTTCAGCTTCACGGCCCTTATTTTCTACTATTATTGGCAGTAGTAAGTAGTATGAGCAGCAGCTGTACTGGTCGGTGCAGTTTGTGGTCATGTTTGGTGACGGTGATAGTATAGTAATGCCAGCCGCAGAGTAGTCGGTGGCGTCTTGTGTCATGTTGGTGACGGTAATAGTACTAGTAGTAATGCCAACCGCAGTAGTAGGTCGGTGCAGTCTTGTGGTTATGTTGGTGACGGTAATAGTAAGTATAATGCCAACCGCAGTATAGTCGGTGCAGTCTTGTGGTTTTGTTGGTGACGTAATATTAGTAGTAATGCCAACCGGGGGGACGCAGTAGTAGGCGTGTGCAAGTCCTTGTGGTTATGTTTGGTGACCGGTAATAGTAGATTAGTAATTCCAACCGCAGTAGTAGTCGGTGGCGCGTCTTGTGGTTATGTTGGTGACGGTACTAGTAAGTAGTGATAGTAGCTGCGAGCAAACAGTGAAACAACCGCTCAAACTTTCGCAGGCGCAGCAGCAACATCATTCTATGTACAGTAGTACCTCGGTATAGGTACTCCATCGGTAACGGAGCTTGGATTTATGCTAATATATGTATATATATTATATGTTGTCCGCCAACACTAAGTATAGAGAGTTATAAAGTCAGGAATGTGTTGAAGGTTGGGAATGTAGTAAGTTTTACCCCCCAGGACATTACACAAGCATAATATCCGGTGACACAACGTGCCACTTGACGCAAGATGAGGATCACCCTGGAGAGGTCCAGGAAACCCTGTTTACTGTTATGTTGCTATAACCCCCCTTTTTTTTCTCATAGAATACAGGGAAATTATTAATCCGTTCCCTCAGGAGGAGAAATTCATCATTTTTTTGATTTACATACGCTAAGAGGATTGTGTAAAATAATTTATATACTCATCATCATGTAGCAGGTCCCTTTGCAGAACGCGCTCTCATCACAGTCTGCCTGTAAGAAACTGGTCTCTTGCCAGTTCCTCCCGCTCATGAACTTTCACCACGCACGGATTCAGTTATATTCCTGTGCCCCTTCGTGTTCGGTCGGCCTCTGCCTCCTCTTCCTTGTACCATTCCTTCTGCTATAATTTTTTCCAATCCGTCGTGGCGCTTGATATGCCAATATTTCAGCGGAAAGGATGCTGTTTATGCCAATCTCCTTTATGGTTTCAATCTTTTAAGATGTCAATATTTCTCATCAATTTATATACTGCATAATACACAATCAATTAACAATGAATGCGAACCTCACTTTACTTTCCTTAGGGTCGGTGCCTGCTAGATGGACTGATAAGGAAGGGGGAGAAGTGTTACTGTTCGAAAGGACAGACATCTCCCTTCTAATGAAATTTAAGGAATCTGAAATTCCGGTGGGGTCCCCACCCTCCCGCCCCCCCCCTTTTTTTCCCCCATTTTTCGCTACTTGGGCCTGAACTTGTGGGCTCATTGGATTTGCCTTTTAATGTCGAAAAGACTTTGCTTCTGCTTACTCTTCAGGATGTTTCAGAAATGTACATTGGTCCTGGTTCATTCAGACAATGATAGTACGGCATGTCCTAGTCTTAGGTTGGGTGATAATTCGCTGAGTCACTGACATATCAAAACGTGTTTTTTTTTTTTTTTTCTGAGAGGTAACAAAGACATCACGGGTTGTCGTGACTTATTTTGCCTCGTACAAGTTCTAGCATTCGATCGTATTCCAAAAAATCGTGTACCCGAGCAGCAGCCTTCGCGTCTAAAAGGACGTACATCAAGTTGAACGTTTTACCAAAGTCGGAACGTATACAAAGTTGCCACTTCAATCATTATGAATTTGGACATACAGAAAGCAACTTACTCCAGTCATATCCCACGAAGAAACGTCTACAAGAATCAATTTCTGCCTGTAAGTGCAAAACACGATTCTGGCACTCGCTGAATTCTCTGCCCATTGCTTTCCACGACATTTCTAGGCAGAACTATATTTCTTCACCACCGGAAAGGAAGTATATCATACTTTTTAATTTATTACTACAGCAAACATCTTGGTGCAAACACAATAATCATCAAGGACGAATACCTAATAATTCTACCAAGAAATTCTTAGTTTACCATAAACAATCATCATGCACGAATACTGGATCATTTTTACAAGAAATTTCTTTAAGAGATACAATTGATAAAAATGGCAAATTTTTGAACAGTTCTCTCAGTAAGACACTCGTTGCAAGTTAAACGATTCGCCAAGACAAATACAGTAATATAATTCTTGTTCGAACCATGTGGAATGCAATATTTGAGTTTATTTTACAGAGCCCCGCAACCCTGGCTTATTGCCGGGGGGCCCTAATATAGCCAGTCCTTAACTAATGGACCTAACCAGCTGAACAGGGTTTTCCTCCGTAAACCTCATCCACAGGTGATCCTCATCCGCATGTGGTCATTTTGTGTCCACCAGGTTTTTTATCCCCCGCTTGTGTGATGTCATGGTGATGTGTGGATGTCCATACATACAGAATGATTCTACAATAAGACACCCGAAAGCCATTGTCATTTGACGACTACGAGATATTCCTTTTGAGAAATGGTTACCAGGTCACCTCGTAATTGACAACACATATTCCATTCGTTTCAAAGATAACGCTTGCTAAATACAGTAAAGTCTTGCTATTCGAATTCCAAGAAAAAAAAATGCTAAACCGGGGAATAATAGATCTAGTTTGAACAAATAAGTTTCTGCTAGAAACGAAAATGGCGTTCATGTAAACCGATGTTCGTTCGTAAGGGAGTGGTATGTTAACGAGGTGTTACGGTATAAGCCTCCAGATGTGTTAATCTGTGCCTGTATACTTTAAATTTTCAAGGCAATCTGGAAAGGTCTCAGTTTAAGATTCACAGTCTCAACAACATCCACCCACCACATCCAACCACCAGAACCAACTTGTTACCCACCAGCTAACACCTGTGAAGGTTCCTGACATCTCCAAAAATGGGGGAGATTGTGCCTCAAACAGCTACCAGTGCCAGAGTAATGTGGCTCTAAGACATTGTGTGTCCTTACTGGTGATATAGACATGCTAGATACCAGTACAGTTGCTGTACAGTGAAGTACTCTTGCTACTTGATCCAGTGGAGCAGAATTCCCAGAGTCAAAGACAGTCAAATCATCCGGAGCTGAGGGAGGCATCATAGACAGAGATAAGAGAAGATAAGTCTAATGCTTCTCATGATGTTGTGTTCCTCACAGCTTCCTGTGTCCAATGATGAGAAGATGTCACCTCCAGGACCGGCTGTCTGCCTAGTTTCCTTAGGATCTAGACATTAGTGCTGAAATTCTTTCACTGATAGTTATACTAAATACATGCATTCATTTTCATGGCTGACTTAGGTTTCTCTATGTCACCTTCTTAAGTGTTTAGCAGTTGTATGTGTATGTATCTCTCATTATATGTGTTAACATGGTTATGATAATGAACTATCATAACCTGGGGGCTTTCTTTAGTAAGTAGTGGGGGTGTCCAGCCAAGTGTGCCTAGAAATATATATATATATATATATACTGATATATTTTGTAGTGCCAATACTTGAGTTGCCCTACTCCAGAGATAAGTTGATCGTATATTGGCCACGGGGAATCCCTTAGACCAATACGAGCCAAACGACTCAACAAAATTATCTCTGAGTGCTGCTGGTTCTGAAGGAGAAATCCTTACATTAGGCACGCGACAGGAGTGATATGTGACAGAACAACATATCCCCAAAAATCTGTGGTCTCGTCGTGGGATTGTTTTGTACACTGTTCAATCTTTAAATTTGCTGGTGATCTTGGCCAGGAGTTGTTCAGTGTTTGTTTTTTGTTAACACAGTTGTGACCATTCTGGGTCAGTTCTTAGAGTATACTCCTAGGAGTGATTTGTAATCATTGTGGTGTTTTGTGGTGTTCAAGTACATTGGGTTAGGTACAACCTTGGTTGGTGGTGATAATTTAATCTATTGTTGATTATATTTACATTGTTGGTGACAATATATTTTGTTGTGGACTGTTAGATTGACAAGACAGCATGTCGCAGTCAAAAATTTCCATACAGGAATTGAAGGACATGGCTGTCCAGATGGGATTGGAGGGTAAAGAAATGACCGAGTGGATTAAAACCACGGAACGTGAGATGAGGATGGAAGCCCGTGAGGCTGAGAGACTCAGAATTGAATCTGAGAGGAAAGCGAAAGACTCAGAATTGAATCTGAGAGGATTCGAGAAACTGAAAGACTCCGAATTGAGTCTGAGAGGGAGTCAGAAAGAAAGACTCCGAATTGAGTCTGAGAGGGAGTCAGAAAGAATGAAGTTGGAACAGGAGGTGAGGTTAAGAGAATTGGAACTTCAGGCTCAGAGAGAGGGTAATAGACCCAGATCTCCAACACCTGATATTGATGGTGCATCAACGCACAGTAGCTCAGCTCAAGCGATGAACTTTCCTATGCCAGTCTTCGACCCGAAGGCTGAAAATATTGAACAGTACCTAGACCGATTTGGCAAATTGGCATCTTTGTACAACTTGGAAAGGAATATGTACACGCTGAAGTTGGCTCAAGGTTTGAGGGGTGAGGCATACGAGATTTATCAACGGATGCCCACCGGTACTGAGACTGATTATGATGCATTGTGTCAGGCTTTGCTGAAACGTTTCGAACTTAATGCTGCGACATACAGACAGAAGTTCAGAAATGAGAGAAAGATGACAGGGGAGAACTATCCTCAGTTCGCCAGTCGCCTTCAGGGATATTTGACAAGGTGGAGGGAAATGTCTGGATACTCCTCTTCTTTTGAAGATTTACAGGAGATGATCCTAACGGAACAACTCCGAGAGACATTACCTCGCCCTATGCAAACCTTCCTGACGGAGAATGGTGCTGACAGACTGAGTGAGATGTTGATGTATGCTGAGAGGTATGAGATGGCACATAAAGAAGTGTGTATAGGTGGGAAACCCAAGGCCCAGGGCCAAGGGAAAAATAATGGTAATGGTCATAAAAAAACCCATCCAAATGAATCCCCTAAAAAGAATTCATCCCAAGCACAACCCCAGAACCCCTCAAAAGTTCAGGGAACACAACATAGACAACCCTTTAATGGCCCTAAAAAGCCTTACTGCCATATTTGTAAGAATAATAACCACTGGACTAAGGAATGTAAATCCAAACAGTCAGGGAATTTACAAGTATCAGCTTTGTTGTCTACTGTAGTACCTTCTACCCAGGAACAATTGTACAATGGTTCCAATAGGCCTCCTGTGGTAGAGAGGGTTTGGGCTAATGGATATTCTCTAAATTGTCTGTATGATAGTGGTTTGTCATACGGCTGTGTGGTGAGGCCAGAGTTTGTAAAACCTGATCAGTATACTGGCAGATTCATAGAGCTCCAATGTGCCACATTGGATGCTAAACCTTTAAACTTGCCTATTGCTAAGATTAAGGTCCGTTCAAAGTATGTCTCGGGGGTAATTGAGGCTGCAGTGCTCGAACACTGTACCTTTGATTTAATTCTTGGCGCTACTTATGTATTTTTAGCAGAGCCGAAGAAACCTTCAGAGCATCTTGCTGCGGTGACCACCCGAGCACAACATAAAAGTGCTTTAGAGGATTCTCCTCATGTAAATCCTCTTCCTGAGGAAATTAAGGTGGCCCAAAGTAGTGACCCAACCCTTAAGGCATGTTTTAAAAAGTTAACTGCAAGTCACAATCCTCCTTTGAAGAAAGAATTCTTCATGAAAGGTAAGTTGCTTTACAGATGGGCAAGTGACAAGTATACAGAGCACAGTCAACTTGTAGTACCCAAAACATATAGACAGCAGATTCTCCAGATGGGGCACACTATAGCCTATAGTGCCCATATGGGAATACATGCAACGACACAACGCATTGCCTGCCATTACTTTTGGCCAGGTATGTCAGCAGATATCATGCGTTATGTCAAATCCTGTCCGGAGTGCCAGAAGGTAGCTCCCAAAGGCAGGAATGCACCAGTCGGACTGGGGGAAACCCCTGTCACCTCCACACCTTTTGAAAGGGTGGCGGTCGATTTGGTTGGACCACTTCCTCTCACAAAGAAGAAGAATGCTTACATATTGACCTTGGTCGACTGTTGTTCAGGGTATCCGGAGGCTGTTGCACTTCGGAGGATTGACAGTAAGACGGTGGCAGAGGCATTGATGAGCATTTTCACCAGAGTGGGATTCCCTTCGCAGATACTGACAGACAATGGATCTCAGTTTAAAGGGAAACTAATGGAGGAAGTGTTTCAGATAATCAAGTCTCAACACATTTGCACCAGTCCATACCGACCCCAAGCGAACGGCCAGAATGAGCGGTTCAATGGAACGTTGGTATCGCTTCTGAGAAGATTAACACAGGAAAAGCCAGAGAGGTGGGACGAGTATCTGTCTGCAGCACTATTCGCCTACCGGGAAGTACCCAATGCCTCTACTGGATTTCCACCTGCGACCTTGGTGTTCGGAAGACCCATTTCTGGACCCTTGGCCATTCTCAGGAAGACATGGACAGACGAAGGGGCAGATGATTCCTTGAAAACCATATCACAGTATGTGCAGGAACTCAAGGAACGGTTAAAGCTAGGGTGGGACCTGGCTAAAGAGAACTTGATTCGTGCACGTAAGAGGTACGCTGCACATTTCAACCGGAAGACGAAGGAACGATGTCTTGAGGTTGGAGATAGGGTGCTTTTGCTGCTACCATCAGGGAAGTCTAAGTTAGAGTTAGCTTGGGGAGGCCCTTATACGGTGGTAGAGAAGATATCCAGGATCCATTATAAGATCAACATTAAAGGTAAGTCAAAGGTCTATCACATTAATCTCCTCCGGAAATACAACGAGAGAGAGGTAAGTGACACACCGACCCTCTTGACACTTTCTGTAGCTATGGAGGTGGAAGGTGGAGAAGCCACAGCTGTGGAATATCCTCTTCACCCCAGGGAGACCTATAAAGATGTAGAGGTTAACCCAACTCTCTCTGTCTCTCAGAAACAAGCTATAGGGCAACTCTTGTCAGAGTACGATTCTGTCCTGACAGAGAAGCCAGGGCGCACTTCATTAATGGAGTATGATATGACATTGGTTACTGATGAGCCTATTCGTCAACGCCCTTTTCAGATCCCTTTCTCTAAAGAGGAAGCAGTAAGAAAGGAGATCGAATATCTACTTAAGGAAGGTGTGATTTCACCCTCAGAGTCCCCTTACAGTGCTAATGTGGTTCTCTTGAGGAAACCTTCAGGTGAGCATCGTCTGTGCATAGACTACAGACAACTGAACAGGGTAACGGAATTTCTTCCGGAGCCCCTTCCTGATCAGAGTCATCTGTTTGCCCGGCTCAATAAGGCCAAGTTTTTTTTCCAAAATTGACCTGAGCAAAGGGTACTATCAGATCCCTGTCAGGAAAGAGGTGCGTAAATATTTAGCTTTTAGCACTTCAGATGCCCATTATGAATTTAACGTCCTTCCTTTTGGAACTTGCAATGCTCCGGGGGCCTTCACCAGAATGATGAGACTGCTTTTAAACCCCTTGGGGGACCCCTCTATCTCCAATTTTATGGACGATATTCTGGTGGCTTCCGAGACCTTCGAGGAGCACTTAGTTTCGTTGCAAAAACTCTTACAGAGGTTGAAAGAGACAGGTCTGACTGCCCGACCTACCAAATGCAAATTGGCTTGGCGGGACTTGGAGTTTCTGGGGCACACGGTTTCTGAAGGAACCATTAGCCCAGAACCCAAGAACATTGAGAAGCTTAAGAAAGCTCCTAGACCTACAACGAAAAAGGAAGTCCGTTCCTTTGTATCCCTGTGCGGATATTATCAAAAGTTCATTCAGAACTTCAATTCTATAGCGGCACCTTTAACAGATGCCACCAAAAAAGATCGTCCTGAGAAGGTATGTTGGACCCCTGAGTGTGAAGACGCTTACCGCACTCTGAAAGAGAAATTAACTTCATCCCCAGTGCTGCAACTTCCGGACTTATCTAAGCCCTTTGTTTTGCGCACTGATGCGAGTGGAGTGGGAATTGGGGCCACAATCCTTCAGACAGGTTTACAGGATTCTGAGACTCTCTTTCCTGTGGCATATGCCAGCAGAAAGCTCAACCAGGCTGAACGACGTTACTCCTGTATTGAGCGAGAGTGTCTTGCTTTGGTTTGGAGCGTACAGCGGTTCCAACCTTATTTATATGGTGTACAATTCACGGTACAAACTGACCACCAACCCCTCGTATTCTTGGCATCTTCTACCCATTTGAATCCAAGATTGATGAGGTGGTCTTTGCTACTGCAACCCTATTCGTTTACTGTGGAATATATTCCTGGTAATCAGAATGTGGGAGCAGATTTCTTGAGCCGCCATCCCTTGTCTGATAATTCACAGACTGAAGGTGATGAGCAAGCTGAAAGTAGTGAGTCCATAGATGTGTAAATGGCTGATCATTTTTCATTCGCGTAGTACGCTCTTCCCTTTGGGGGGGGGGGGGGGTACTGTCGTGAAATGATAGTCATTACACATCGGTTTGTAAGGCTGATAACCTGTCTTACCTGTAATCTGCACAAAATTCAAACTTGGACTCGCCCAGAAATATATAGTCCCTTATATCTATATATATAGGCCTGTATTGGACAACATTATTATGTCTGCCTTTTCTGGTTACTTTAACTAAACTCCACTTTTAAATGTATTTCTTTTGGGGATATATTTAGGGAGTTAATTGAGGTTTCTTGGAAACCGATTTACTCCTTGCCCCAGTATACAAGGAACTTCTTTTGTACCAACGCCTGAAATGTCTAACTGACGCCATTCTCCTTGCCAGCTTCTCAAGCCTCCAGATGTGTTAATCTGTGCCTGTATACTTTAAATTTTCAAGGCAATCTGGAAAGATCTCAGTTTTTTTACATATGCTTGGGATGTATATTTTCTGAAGAGCTGGCAGAAGATTCACAGTCTCAACAACATCCACCACCACATCCAACCACCAGAACCAACTTGTTACCCACCAGCTAACACCTGTGAAGGTTCCTGACATCTCCAAAAATGGGGGAGATTGTGCCTCAAACAGCTACCAGTGCCAGAGTAATGTGGCTCTAAGACATTGTGTGTCCTTACTGGTGATATAGACATGCTAGATACCAGTACAGTTGCTGTACAGTGAAGTACTCTTGCTACTTGATCCAGTGGAGCAGAATTCCCAGAGTCAAAGACAGTCAAATCATCCGGAGCTGAGGGAGGCATCATAGACAGAGATAAGAGAAGATAAGTCTAATGCTTCGCATGATGTTGTGTTCCTCACAGCTTCCTGTGTCCAATGATGAGAAGATGTCACCTCCAGACCGGCTGTCTGCCTAGTTTCCTTAGGATCTAGACATTAGTGCTGAAATTCTTTCACTGATAGCTGGAATTCACTTCAATTGTTTTTGTACAGATATTATACTAAATACATGCATTCATTTTCATGGCTGACTTAGGTTTCTCTATGTCACCTTCTTAAGTGTTTAGCAGTTGTATGTGTATGTATCTTCATTATATGTGTTAACATGGTTATGATAATGAACTATCATAACCTGGGGGCTTTCTTTAGTAAGTAGTGGGGGTGTCCAGCCAAGTGTGCCTATAAATATTATATTTATATACTGATATATTTTGTAGTGCCAATACTTGAGTTGCCCTACTCCAGAGATAAGTTAATCGTATATTGGCCACGGGAAATCCCTTAGACCAATACGAGCCAAACGACTCAACAAAATTATCAGGGCAGACTCACTGAATGTGCTGTGTTCTAGAGACTTTGAGACAAAGGGGTCAGACCCAATGAACCGCCGGTTGGAAATGGGTATTAAACGACGACAATCATGAGGAAACCAGTTGCGGGGTCGAGAAGTAAGATATGCCAATCAAATGCTACTGGGTACGGTGAGCATGGAGATACTGAGATGGCTGTTGCATCGGAAGACGCAGAACGAATGGGTAGCACCGATGTGTTAAGATGTCGATACGGACAACAAGTAAGAAGTAAATATATAAAGTTCGTATATCATTATTTTCATACAGGATAAAGTGTGTATATCATCATCCACTTATTGATTTCGATTCACTGATCAGTATCTACATAGGGTTTGTAGCGTATAAATAATGATATTCATATTCTACATTGAAATTACAGTGTATTCATCATCTCATCCAGTTCTACAGTTCTCACCATCTGTGGTTGCCCGAATGAAATACTAAACTCTTTGATTTCTAAAAGTTGTCAGGTGAAAGGAAAGCCAAAATGCTTAGACTCGACATTACGACGCAAGCCTTGCCTAGACCATGAGATGTAGCCCCGCAGCTTAGACGAAAAAAACAGCTGTGGGTGGTTTTCTCGCTAATTTATAAAAATCCTGTCTTCGTATATCTTCAGTTCATACATCAGGGTCCGTCGTCACCGCGTTGAGGGACACCATGACAGCCACTGTCTGCTGTTGGGCTCAAATGGCACACAAAGTCTCAATGTCCGACCGTCACAGATCCTATAAATTGGCAAAAAGTTTTTAAGTTAATTTAAATGGCCCTATTGTCAGTGCTGGGACCCAAAAAAGGGAAACCAGCCTGGTGCGTGCCTCTCGTACTGTCGTTTAAGGGCCCGGAAAAAACGTTTTTAAAAGGGCCCAAATGATGAAGAAGAAAAGTACATATCTTTGGTCATTGAAGTCCCCGACCCGCAAGTGTCACTGATGATCTCCAAGGGTGCAGCCCGTGACGAGGGAGTGTGAAAAGGCTGACGACTCCTTGGGAAAAGCCCGGACCGACGTCATGTATCGGCTCTGCTATTGGAAGCCTCCTTAATGGGGGGGGGGAATGCCATTGACCGCCCCTGCCTTTCTAAGGACTGACAAGTCTAAACCAAAATTTCCCTAAAAGGTTTTCCGGACAAAATCGTAACAAAGGACAAAGAGGACACCCAAAGGGGGCAAAATCAGTCCTTGAAAAAAAATTGCAAAAAGATCCTAAGATAAGAATTAGAGAATAAAATCCTAAAATAGGAAAGACGTTTTTCTTTTTAAATCTACATCTGCCCCGGAGGCGGGAACACTCGACCAAATAGCCATTTTTAAAAAGATGCACAAGCAAAACTTGGGCTTGGTGCAAAGACAAAGTCCAAAACGAAAAACGGGACTTTCCCCGGAATTTCAGCCGGGAAAAAAAAAAAAAAAAAAAGAAGAAGAAAAAATTTGTGAAGATTGTAATTTTTTTGACGGGG
>CAJHNH020001207.1:145000-190376 GCA_905116865.2 Candidula unifasciata | reverse complement strand
AATCGCCGCAACGTCCTTTGTTTGTTGTGATCGATTTTGTAAAGCTAACATAAACTATTTGCTGTTTCTTACAAACTTTTTCTCTTCCCTATAATTTTCTACTCCTTTTAAAAACTGGAAATCAGAAAGCTGATCAACTGTCAGGGGAAGGTGCGACAAAAGAGCAGCCGGATGTACCAGTCACATACCACCAAAAGAAAAGAATCATTAAATCCATCAGGAAACCAGCCTGTCGCGCGCCCACGTGGGTAAATACACTGATATAGTAAGGGTGTGGGTTTGAACCTTAACAATGCCCACCCACGTGAGAAACTGGACTATTATCTAAGCTATGTTGATCCTAGACAGTCCTGGATAGCCAAGAAAACAGCGAGTGGCTCGTTCCATGAAATGAAAGTTGCTGTACTTGTATCCACAGGAGAAGGAGAAGGGATAGATAGATATCTGGATACACCCACTGTGATATAATCCAGGTGCTCAGTTAACCCCTGCGACTGGTCTCCTCTCCTGGCATTGCAAAAAAAGCCCCCCCATCAAGTGATTTAAATATTTGTTAGCTGAAGTAAACTAATATGCACAAAGACACTTGAACCTAAGTACACAATTTACTCAACTATGTTTAAACATCAAAAAGATTTATTTAATAAATCTGACTACAATAAAATGAACTTGTTTAGGCTAGTAGAGTTTAGGTTATGTGAATGATGAAATCATAAAGGTATTGGAAAGTAACAACCTTTGGACAGTTCTCGGCTTGAGACCCTGCCTATCTTTTCCAGTTTGTCGTCCTCACTGCTTTCTGCAGGTCGTTACACTCGACGGTCGGCAAATAATGGATGCCTACTAGTCCCTGTCCAATGTGGGAACTGGAAAAATGAAACCACGATGCCAAAAGTTCTGTCTCAAGCTTATATTAAGCCCAACAGATGGCATGTGCTAGACAGGATCTCATTTACCAGACCTAGAGTTCAGCCCTTTATAACTTTTATCAAGCTCCTCCTACATTACGCCTAAAATCATTCTCATTCAAGGATATCATAGCTCCTCCCTTGTGGGTAAGTTTATTCGCTGTCAGTCAGTGACTGTACAACAATTGTTTAAATTCCCACGCTAGGATCTCCTGGTCAATTCATCTGACAGAGCAAATAGGACAAGTCACACCTCCGGCCTACTTCACCTGCCATCACAATAAAATCAGACGGTGTCAATTCTTCTGTTAACACTTTCTGCTCACCATGTCAATAGTGACCGTCGGACCGGCACTCCAGTTTAGGTAACCTCAGGGGGAGATAATGGCAATTAGCCCTTGTTATCTGTTCCTGAAGGTCTGGCAGGGGGAATAACTATCTGACACCAACAAATGGTGTGCAAATCTCCAGTCAGTAAGTCTGCTTGGTCAGTCTTATCTCTGTACCTTAACACTTAACATCTGGTTAGAGTATATTTGTGTATGTGTACTGTATTGTTCTTTATGTGCTGATGAAGGCTAATCGCCGCAACGTCCTTTGTTTGTTGTGATCGATTTTGTAAAGCTAACATAAACTATTTGCTGTTTCTTACAAACTTTTTCTCTTCCCTATAATTTTCTACTCCTTTTAAAAACTGGAAATCAGAAAGCTGATCAACTGTCAGGGGAAGGTGCGACAAAAGTGCAGCCGGATGTACCAGTCACATACCACCAAAAGAAAAGAATCATTAAATCCATCAGGAAACCAGCCCCAGCACAAGACGACTATTTTATAATGGACAGACCAGAACAAGTCATTATCCTCTGCCTCAGAACAGGGCACAACCGATTACGTAACCACACGTACACAAAATTCAAGATAGGTGTATCAGCCATGTGCACCTGTGGAAATGTGCCCCAGACAGCAGAGCCAGTACTCCAGGACTGCGCCGAATTTGACACTTTGAATCAAACCTTTTGGCCAGAAAGAACAACAGTGGAGCGTAAACTCTATGGACCACTGAATGAACTAGCAACAACAGTGAAATTTATACAAGAGATAAAACTGCTGATATAGACAACTTATTTCAGGGGATCGAAAGAAAAAGAAGAAGACACCAAGTTGTGTTGTAGTCTGGGCTTTTCTGTTTACAGCAAGGAAAAAAGTGTCCGTTCCATCTGCATTAAAATTCAAACGATGCTTCGTACGGCCAGCAACGAAAAGGTCTGGTAGTGGTAAAAACAGTTACCAACACTGTTCCTAGGCGGTTTGTTATATTTTAGTTTTAGCAAAGGGCGACAATCAGGGACTCCTTTAATCATATCCGTCACAGGTTTGTGCAGTCCTGTTTGCAGGAAGTCTCCAGTCGCACAAGTGGGCTATCCTTTCGGCGGGTTCAGTTCCCTGTTGCTTGTTTAGTCAGTATCCTTTCGGCTGGTTCAGTTCCCTGTTGCTTGTTTAGTCAGTATCCTTTCGGCTGGTTCAGTTCTCTGTTGCTTGTTTAGTCAGTATCCTTTCGTCGGGTTTAGTTCCCTTTTGCTTGTTTAGTCAGTATCCTTTCGTCGGGTTTAGTTCCCTGTTGCTTGTTTAGTCAGTATCCTTTCGGCGGGTTTAGTTCCCTTTTGCTTGTTTAATCAGTATCCTTCGTGGGTTTCACGAAGGTTGCTTACATTGCTTGTCCGTGATTTAAGAAAGAAACACATTTTCTCCCAGACTACTGACTGTGTCTATGAGCAACATTGTCTTCTCTCGATTGTCCACATCTTTGATCATAGCTGCGGTCGTCCAGTTGACAGTAGTGACCATAAAAATAGTCGCACTTGCAGTCCACTTGTTGACAGCTCAATTTTTTAGTTTTCGAATTTTTTTTTTACTTTAGTAAAAAGTAAAAAAAAAAAAAAAAAAAAATTTAAAACTTCCACGCCTCCAGGCGTTGTGGGTATATGGGGCTATATTTTAGAGACCAATCGGCAGTTGGTGGATGATGTCGCCAGCATTTCGCCGGTCGCCTTTCCTGTCCCAGGACTTTAGCTGGTACCCACACAGGGCTGGGATTTGAGCCAAGGTCTTTCTGAAAAACAAGTCCAGCTTTGTTTGGATTCGAACCCACGACCTTCGGATCCGCAATCGACAGTGTTGTGTATTTATTATTACTTCACAGTTTTACTGTAAAGTAAAGTAGCTTTTGAAAATTGAAACATTTTATTAATGAGACTGCGGGCGATTAGACATTGGGAAATTGCGGAAGCTTCATAGGCAGGTTCTCAAGAAAGATCGGCCCAGCCTAGTAGGAGTAATTCATAGAGATGACGGTATGCTATAAACCACAGACAAAGAGAAGTGGAAGGCTTTCCTGAAGACATTCATTTCATAGACAGACCACAATGATAGAGATAACAGAGATACAGTTAGAGAAGATCTGGCAGCCATCTTAAAGAACAAACATTATGAAGACATCATACAGGTGGAAGATGTAAAACGTGTTCTGAAAAGGACGAAAGACACTGCACCAGGGCCTGGCATGATTAGATATTCCCACATGGAAGACATGAGTGATGCAGACCTGGTGGAGATAACAGCTTGCTTCAATCAGAGCATTGGGACAGCTTCAGTCCCAGAAGAGTGGATGCACAGCTACCTGATTCCACTTCCTAAACCTGGCAAGAATCATTCAACACTCAGCAGCTTTAGGATCATATCCCTACAAAACAGCTTTGGTAAAGTGTTGGAAAAGATAGTGGCGGGTAAGCTACAACAATTTTGGCAAAAGAGAAAGCTCCTTCCAGGAGGTTTGGGAAGCTACCGGCGGGGGAAAGACGCATGGTCAAACGCAGCCACTTTTGCCTTTGGACCCCTTTGAAGGTTTCCAGATCAGACAGGTAACGATGGCAGCGGCATTCGATTTAGAAGACGCTTACAACAGAGTCAGATACAGTATCTTGATGAAAGCGCTTATGGAGAAGGGAGTCTGTCCTTGGTTGGTGAACTGGATAGCAGTTATTTTGTATACTCACCGGATAGCTCTGCCCCTTCTGAATGTTAAATGTTGAATTAGGAATCGACATAACAGCATTCGGGACAATACCATAAGCGTTCCGTCCCCATCTTCAGCAGCAAGCAAAGAGTTAAAATTCCGATGGTACCAGTAACAGTTTATCTGTCTCGTCCCTCCCCTGAGTGTCGAGCGTCGGCCACATCCCCTTGTAACTCCTCGCATGGCCATTCTCCTCAGACCATAATGATCTATCTGTTCCTCGGCACTGTTCACTCGCTCCCAAAGGTCCTTCACAACATCCAGCTTGTCAAATATCAGTTCACCACCAAGTGGTGAAGAACCGGCCAGTCTATCCGCCTGCTCATTTCCCAATACACCGGTGTGACCTGGAGAAAATATCCAAAGGATGCTAACTACCCGGCACCTCTGAAGTGATGCTTGCCAGTCTGCACGGAGCACGCCTGTCTCCGCCTTTCTCAGCATGCTCTGTGGGTCAGTTACAATGATTACGTGTGTGTACAGCTAATTCAGTCGGCTCTGTGGCTAAGTCGATGCGAACGCTTCGCTTCGTAATGCCGGGATGCCAGGTTCGATCCCAGCTGCGGGCAATGCGCCTTGCGTTGATTTCGACAGTGGTATCAAGAAAGCCGACCGTCCAGAAAGCAATGGCAAAATACTGGATGTAACTTGCCTAGAGAAACCACACAACAGCCAGGGGCTGTTGGGGTTGGTTCTGCAACGTCCTGTAAAGGATACGCAACTAACTTTTGTCGGCTCTGTGGCTAAGTCTATGCGAACGCTTCGCTTTGTAATACCGGGATGCCAGGTTCTATCCCAGCTGCGGGCAATGCGCCTTGCGTTGGTTTCGAGAGTGGTATCAAGAAAGCCGACCGTCCAGAAGCAATGGCAAACTACTGGATATAAATTGCCTAGAGAAACCACACAACAGCCAGGGGCTGTTAGGGTTGGTTCTGCAACGTCCTGTAAAGGATACGCAACTAACTAAACAGCTAATTCTCAAGACAACGGAAGGCAGCAGTGACTGCCTCCACCTCCATTCTTAAACTAGACGTTGTGATATCATATTCCAGCTCTCCGCCTGGGTTCATGGACCTCGGAACCAGGTATTATAGCCCTGGGACTACCACAGGGATCTGCAAATTCACCTGTGCTGTTCAATGTGTTTATGAGCAAGATTGCAGTACTGGAAACACCTGGAGTTGGTAGAATACCAACATTCGCAGATGATATTCTTGTATATAGGCAGGCTAGAGATCAAAATCAAATTGCTCAAGAGTTGCAGGCGACAGTAGATAAGGTGATCGATTGGTGTACAGAGATAAGTGCTGTAATCAACCCAGAAAAGGCAACCGTCCTGTCGTGTTCTTTGGACAACAGGATTGTTAAAGCTGATGTTCCCAAACTCAAAATAAATGGCAGGGACATCAAAAGAGACAACAGACTGTGGTACCTGGGTATCACCTTTGACAGAAGTTTGCCTTTCAAGGATTACATAGAGTGGATTGTGACAAAACATCTTCTTCTTCACTTCCTCTTTTACCGCTGTGGGTGTCGAGGGAGATATAAGGTTTTGTTTGTAGCTCTTCTGGCTGCCTCGGCCATAGGCTCATCGTGCTGTTGTAGAGTTTCTCTGATGTTATCCTTCCATCTTGTTCTTGGTCTACCCCGTGCTCTACGTCCTTCTTCTCTTTCCATGTATGCTTTGTATGGTATGGTGTCACAAGGCATTCTCTCTAAGTGGGCAAACCATTTCACTTGCTGTCTTTGTATGTAATCCAGAATTGGTTCTGTGCCGACTTGTTCTCTTATGATCTCATTCCTGATCTTATCTCTTATGGTCACTCCTACAGCCCTTCTCAGACATCTCATTTCCGTGGTTAGTAATTTTCTTTTATGGTTAGTTGTGAGTGACCATGGCTGGCACTGGTAGAACAGAGTTGGAATAAATATGCTTTGAATAAGATGTCTCTTTGTGCTGATTTGGATTTTCTTATGCTGTAAGAGGGGAGCTAGCTGTCCCAATACTTGGTTTGCTTTACTGCATCTAATGTCAATTTCTTTATCCAATTTCACATCTTCGGTAAATGTAGTTCCCAGATATTTAAACTCAGATGCCTGTTTAATGTCTTTGTATTCTATTGCTATGTTTAGATCTGTCTTCTTTTTTCCTATTGACATTACTTTTGTCTTTTCAGTGTTGATTCTCATATTATTTGTTTTACATTCTTCATTCATGGATGTTAGATGTTGTTGCAATTTCATGGCTGTATCTACTATCAAGGCCTGGTCATCTGCAAAGAGTAATTCGTTGATCTTACTACGATCTTTATTCATGGACTTGGCGTTCTTGCATATACTGTCGATGTAGGTGATAAACAGCAGTGGTGATAAGACACACCCCTGTCTTACTCCAGATGTCACTGTTAAAGGATAAGATGTTCCCTGATTTATTCTAACTACACTTCTACAATCCCTGTTTAAACTTTTGCACACTTCGATGAGGTGTTCGCTTACTCCATATCTTGCCATTATTTTCCATAGTAATTGTCTGTCGACTCTGTCAAATGCCTTCTCCTGGTCTACGAATGCCACAAATAATGCCACAAAAAGGTCTTAATGCACTAAAGATTGTGGCAGCGATGGACATGGAGTAGAGAATGCTGTTCACACTTTACTAGCACTTAATCATCTCGGTGATTGATTATGGATTGGGGTTACTCACTGTCAGCTAAAGAAACTGGAGCGCATACAGAATGAAGCTATGCGGGTGATCCTGAGATGTACAAGAGACATCTCGATTGTGTGCATGCGATACATTCTTGCATTGCCGACTATTGCAGATAGCTCACAGTAGCAAAGAACATCTTCTGTATGAAGCTTTGACCGCAGGTAAGGGTCAGAGGCTGAAAAGGGGGAAAATCGTGGATGGCTCCAAAAAAAAAAAAAAAAAGACATAGGGTTATGATCACAGTGGGCCGAGAGTGCAGAGAGTGGCCAGCGGTTGAAGTCCAACAGTTGATTCACGACAATTCACGCCCAGGTGATCTGATTAGCTATACAGATGGTTCGGTGGTGAGAGGAAAAAAAGTGCTTGATGGTTGTTAGCGGAAAGCCAATGGAGAATCTTTAGTGCAAGAAAGCCTAGCATACATCACAACATCTAGCATGAGAATTGAGGTGGAGGCGGTAACTACAGCTTTCCGGTGGCTATAGAACAAGATGCATTCATATGTCGTAATTGTAACAGACTATGAAAGCATGCTGAGAAAGGTGAAGACAGGGATGCTTCGAGCAGAGTGGCAAGCTTCGCTGGGAAGGTCACGGGTAGTGAGCATACTTTGGATCTTTTCTCCAGGCAATGTTGGTGTAGTCAGTAATGAACAGGCAGACAAATTGGTTGGATATGCACCACTGGGTGGTGAATGGATACATGACAAGGCAGATGTGGTCAAAGCCCTTTGGGAACAAGCAACGAAATCAGTAGAGAAAGAAGATTATTATGACCTGGGGATAACCAGAGGGTCAAGCCGGCCCACGACACTCAGAGAAAAGGCAAGACTGACATATAACCAGATTATGACCGGTGTCATCGGTATTGGAACTCTGCGCTGGTTGCTGAAGATGAGGACGAAGCAGGCATGAGAATGCCCTGAGGGCTGTGATGTCAATTCTCAACTCAACTCAACTCACAGTTTTACTGTAGCCGTTTGACATCGCTCCGAAAAGGCTGTCCTTTTGGAATACGTCCACTGGGATACAGTATACAAGACAACTCCAGTGATTGACATACCGTGGTTATCTGGCCACAGAACTTTGCCATCAGATAAGCTGTCCTTCTTGGAGAAGCTCAATTCAAACAGAGACAACTCAATGGGAAAACTGTAATAGCCCCCCACCCCTGCCACCCCCTTCCACCCCCTGACACCCCCTTCCACCCGTTTGTTTTTCATATTATAATAAACAGTCTAGATCTATGGAACATATGTGTGTGTCTGTGTGACACAGAGAGAGAGAGAGAGAGAGAGAGAGAGAGAGAGAGAGAGAGAGAGAGAGAGAGAGAGAGAGAGAGAGAGAGAGAGAGAGTATATCACAACGGGTGTTTTGGACCAAACATAATGGTCTGAGTAAATTCCGTTTAGAAATTCAATGTAATAAAGCATCTATAAATAACTAGTACAATCCATTAAATCTTGCTCGCCATTTTTCTCCTCGAGGCTGGATGCAAGCCTTTCGCGACAGCCACCACACTTAAATTAGCTACCTATTACGACATAGTTGGTAGGTTACAATCTAACAGTTATCTGCTTCTTCCCTGGCAGATCCAGGTAATTAAGTTAGTTGCCTATCCTTTACAGGACGTTGCAGAAACACCCCAACAGCCATTTTGCCATTGCTTTCGATCCAGTTAATACACAATGAAAACAACAGATACAACACACGCTAATGAATGAAGGTTTCAAGGCGAATTCTACGGTATAATCTGTGTCTGCTGCTACAGATAGGAGTCGACACCAAGTATATCCCAGGTGCCAGCTCTGAATGAGTTGCTTTAAACCATCTATGTCTACTTCCTTCTCCGCAGCCTACACACAAACATTACTAATGTATACAAATTAGCAAGCCACGTATGTTGAACTCTTGTCTTTAGCTGGTTTCTGGCTATCAATGGATTGTCTCTTCTGTTTTCTGATTGGGCAACTTCAGAACTTGACCCACATCTGCCGCGCATCCTGCAGTATTGATAGCGCCACCAAATGTGGCATATGACCTTGTTTCTACATTCAACGCAATATGTCAATACGCCGCCTTGACAGGTCTATCGATTTACTGGTATTCCCCCCCCCCCTTCTTTTCCACATGAGATGCACATTAAAAACATGGCATTAGCTATAAAAAGAGTGAGCACAAGAGGCATGAAACACAGACAGGTACTTAGGCGGGTGTATGAATGGATGAGTTTTCAGAAAAGGGACAAATGCTTCATACCGCAAAGGGGTCTCTTTGAGTCGAAATCCAAAACCTACTAGGCATGACTAAGGTTAATGAGGCTCCCCTGTACTACTGTAGGCGTCTGCCCCAGCAGGTTTACAGCCTAGGCTGAGAAGTGCTGATTACCCAGCTGTCACCATAGAGATAGGTATTTCAACAATCGCGAAGCTTTACTGAGTACTGAACCTCAACCACCGCTCCTTGGCGTTTCCTTATAAACTACAGATGTGAACTGTGTAACATTCTGACAGTAAGTGAAATCATTCCACAACTTCGTGAATTGTTCCGTGTTCACTCACATTGAATCTCACCATTATCATTACGCAACACAATCTCGTCTCGTTTGCTAGCGTGTGAAAACTAACAAAGTGTCTGTAAAACCCGTGTGTTCTCCAATCTTGCATTTTCCACAGCTGTCAATTTTGTACACAGTCACTTTTAGGCTATCCTCCGACTAACGGTCGGTAAAGATGGCGGCCGCAAAAAATCCTTTCGAGCCACAGTCACGTGTCAATTGCGCACTAGCGGTCACGAGCACGCCGCGGCTGCTGCTCGTGGGTCCTAGCCATCTAGTTTAGCCCTATTCCACGCCGCGTGAGCGGCGTGAGGGACACGCGGCGGTGGCAATATTCGCCCGAAAACCGCCGGAGAAACGCAAATTAAGTCACGCAGCTGTGGCTCGAAAGGATTTTTTGAGGCCGCCATCTTTGCCGACCGTTAGTCGGAGGATAGCCCATTTTTGTTTCCTACGCCTATTAATTGTGTTGTATCAATATTTAGTATAAAGAGAAATCGATTTATTCTCCTCACATAAGTCTTACAACCTCGTTTATAATTTCGCATTGGTCAACTAGGGTCTATTTGTTAACAGTCCTTATTGACAAACACGCGCGCGCACACATACACATGTGCACACACACACCACTGACTGTAATACTCTGCACCCTTGACAATATGCCACGGCAGACTGGAAATGCCCACTAACTGTGCTTCAATAACTCAAAAGGCACATTTCTTACTTGAGTGAGGTCAATCGATTTCATCTAAAGCAATCAAACGAGCTGTGAGTAATCTGTTGTGTAGGTAGCCGGTCGCGTGTAGGTAGCCGGTAGCGTGTACTTGTGCACGACCGGGTCAGTTGGAGCCGGTCGCGTGTAGGTAGCCGGTCGCGTGTAGGTAGCCGTTCGCGTGTAGGTAGCCGGTCGCGTGTAGGTAGCCGTTCGCGTGTACGTGTGCACACCATGCGGCTACTGGAACAAAGCGTATTACTATAGGTTGGAAAAGGGGGGGGGGTGTCTGATTCGGGGGAAACTATTAGAGACGAAAATATTTGCCGAATGATGTTTGAAATAACAATATGCTCCGAACAAGAAGAGACCATTCATTCTACGTGATAATTTAGGGCGTGGAAAAGCAGGCGACTTATCACTGGAAATATTATCATAATTAAGTAATATTGAGTGTTGCTGCTTCCATCATGGGTAGCTTGTCAGCCAATGATTGGTTCGCACCGTGTTTTCACTTCTGGGAAAGTTGGTGGAAGTGTCTTACTAGGCAGCTTCAAGGTAAGAAAGTACAAAGACGCGCATAATTGCAACAGATCGTTTCGACCAGTCCTTATTGACAGACTGGAAAAAAAATCATGAACACTCGAAACGTCCACAGAAACTGAAATGCGAACAGTAAGAACAAAAACTGACGGAAAGGACTATTTAGAAACAAATCTGGGAAAGGCGCAGGAATTGTAAACTAAAAAAAATCTGTTCATGAAAACATTTGCGCATGATTCATGCTCGAGTGAGCACACCAACATTAAATATTGTACTGCTACAGGCAGAGACCGTGGTTTGATCCCCCGAAGCAAGATTCTTAGGTGTTGGCAGGAATGTAATTTTCCTACTGGTGATCAGAACGATCACAATGGAGGGAACGATTACAATGAAGGGAACGATTACAATGGAGGGAACGATTACAATGGAGGGAACGATTACAATGGAGGGAACGATTACAATGGAGGGAACGATTACAATGGAGGAAACGATTACAATGGAGGGAACGATTTCAATGAAGGGAACGATTACAATGGAGGGAACGATTACAATGGAGGGAACAATTACAATGGAGGGAACGATTACAATGGAGGGAACGATTACAGTGGAGGGAACGATTACAATGGAGGGAACGATTACAATGGAGGAAAAACTGACTTATTGACAATAAACCCACTGAAGTCAACACCTGTTCTATATTACTTTTGTAAAGGTGTCAGTCTACACGGTAATGTGTTAGGCAAACGAGCAGAAAGAACAAACACCCCAGTGGATGACAGGAGAGAAAGACAAACAGGACAATAAAGAACCTCGCTGTGTGGGTTTAGGGCCCACATTGTGGAGGTGGGAGATAGACCCACTGCCCCTTAACAAGCATGACGCAAAAGTGACTAATTAGAATGTTGTTTTTTCAGTCAGTCCGTCTGCTTGATAGGCTAGGAACCAACAGTTTGCACGCAAAAAAGCCAGGCATGTTAAACCGACGTTCACGCAAAATTCAAGCTCTGGAACAAGACTAAAGTCCAGAAGTGGACGAACAACCAGTAATTCCCACTAGAGTTTACAGCCGATGATGATGATAAAGAAGAAGAAGAAGAAAAAGGCGGAGGAGAAGAAGAAGAGGAAGAAGAAGAAGAAGAAGAAAAAGAAAGAAAGAAAGAAAGAAAGAAAGAAAGAAAGAAAGAAAGAAAGAAAGAAAGAAAGAAAGAAAGAAAGAAAGAAAGAAAGAAAGAAAGAAAGAAAGAAAGAGAAAGAAAAGAGAAAGAAAGAAAGAAGAAAGAAAGAAAGAAAGAAAGAAAGAAAGAAAGAAAGAAAGAAAGAAAGAAAGAAAGAAAGAAAGAAAGAAAGAAAGAAAGAAAGAAAGAAAGAAAGAAAGAAAGAAAGAAAGAAAGAAAGAAAGAAAGAAAGAAAGAAAGAAAGAAAGAAAGAAAGAAAGAAAGAAAGAAAGAAAGAAAGAAAGAAAGAAAGAAACAAGATGCATCCAGACATTTCAAGTGAGCAGCTGTGGTGCAGGTATTAACGGTCTTACTTGAGGGAGCGGTTATCGTGAGTTCGAATTTTGTTTGAGGTGGGGACACGTGTTTTCATTAATCAGGGCTTTGTGGACAACAAAACGTTAAAAAAGTTTTCGGAAATTCTATGGGTAGCAATGGCAACCTGAGTGATATGAATCACATTACCTATGCAGTGCCAATTACCTAATAAACCCTCCTCTACGCCCCCCCCCCCCCCCTAAAGTAAAGCAAGCGTGAACTAGTTTCGTGTCTTTTATTTTATCATCATCAGGTGCCTTGGTGACAGGTGTGGGGATACATGCTTGTCCACAATCTGTGATCCAATGTACCAGTTGGTGTGCTGACATCCCACCATGCAATGAGATACACATCCTTGTCGTAGACTCCTCTTTATGCTCTGAAATGTTCACAAATTGTAGCTAATTCTTATAGTTGCTGTTTGTTGCCAATTCATGTTTCTCATTATTTGTGGATCTTTTCCATAAATGTTTCAGTTCTCAATTAGTTTGGTTATTTCTTCATTTGTAACACACTCAAAGGATTCTGCATAGTCAGTGAGGCATTTGTAACACAGTCACAGGATTCTGCATAGTCAGTGAGGCATTTGTAACACAGTCAAAGGATTCTGCATAGTCAGTGAGGCATTTGTAACACAGTCAAAGGATTCTGCATAGTCAGTGAGACATTTGTAACACAGTCAAAGGATTCTGCATAGTCAGTGAGGCATTTGTAACACAGTCAAAGGATTCTGCATAGTCAGTGAGGCATTTGTAACACAGTCAAATGATTCTGCATAGTCAGTGAGGCATTTTTAACACAGTCAAAGGATTATGCATAGTCAGTGAGGCATTTGTAACACAGTCAAAGGATTCTGCATAGTCAGTGAGGCATTTGTAACACAGTCAAAGGATTCTGCATAGTCAGTGAGGCATTTGTAACACAGTCAAAGGATTCTGCATAGTCAGTGAGGCATGTGTAACACAGTCAAAGGATTCTGCATAGTCAGTGAGGCATTTGTAACACAGTCAAAGGATTCTGCATAGTCAGTGAGGCATGTGTAACACAGTCAAAGAATTCTGCATAGTCAGTGAGGCATGTGTAACACAGTCAAAGGATTCTGCATAGTCAGTGAGGCATAAGCAGGGGGTGCCGTGGTGTAGCGACTAGAGCCGCCGTGGTGTAGCGGCTAGAGTCGCCATGGTGTAGCAGCGGCTCGAGTCGCCGACGTGTAGCAGCTAGACGCTGGCCTGCAGATATGAAGATGGTGGGTTGGGGTCCAGGTGGTGCCGGACATGTGTGTGAAATCTACCATGGCTCCCAGGCGGCCAAGTGTCGCCTATATCGCCCAATACGCCTGAAGACGTGAAAACTAGTCCTTTTAATGAAGCATAAGTACAGATCGGTATTGACTTCTCCAGCTGTGTCTATCTTTGACATACCCCAGAGTAAACTGCTCTACAGACTCGGATTTGTGGAATCCCTGTAGTAGGTTTCATGACATCCATGTCCGGGCGGTTAAACAAATGTGTCACCCACCCATGTCCAGGCGACTAAACGAATGTGTCAGCATTGTCCGGGCGACTAAACGAATGTGTCAGCATTGTACGGGCGACTAAACGAATATGTCAGCATTGTCCGGGCGACTAAACGAATGTGTCAGCATTTTCCGGGCGGCTAAACAAATGTGTCACCCATGTCCAGGCGACTAAACGAATGTGTCAGCATTGTCCGGGCTGCTAAACAAATGTTTCAGCAGTGTCCGGGAGGCTAAACGAGTGTGTCACCCATGTCCTGGTGGCTAAACAAATGTGTCAGTAATGTCCGGGCGACTAAACGAATGTGTCACCCATATCCAGGCGACTAAACGAATGTGTCAGTATTGTCCGTGCTGCCAAACGAATGTGTCAGCATTGTCCGGGCGGCTAAACGAATGTGTCAGCATTGTCCGGGCGGCTAAACGAATGTGTCACCCATGTCTGGGCGGCCGTACACATCCTTTTTACAAATCTTGTTTATTTATATTCAGACTGTGGGCTCCTCACATCTCATGCAGACGCACTTGACTTCGAAAGGAACGTCCCTAATTAGTCGACTTTTACGACATCCCTGTTAGGGAGCGCTGGGTCGCTCCCCCACCCAATCGGCTCCCTGGAACCCGCAGGGGGAAGCATAAAGGATATGGAAGAGAGAGAGAGAGAGAGAGAGAGAGAGAGAGAGAGAGAGAGAGAGAGAGAGAGGTGTTAGATAGTGATGTGAATGTGTCTGGTGTGTTGCATGTATAACAAGGGAAATACACAGGAAAAATGTCCTACCAGCCGTGACTGTAATGACCTCCCAGGTCGCATAGAAATTATCCGTCAGAAATAAATGCAGTGCTCATATCCTGCTGGTAGCTCCACCTCAGAAATGTTTGTCCTGATATAACGAGCATCACTGTGACAATTATTCTAGAATAATTCTTCCTGCTAAAATACGCGAACAAGAGCGCAGTTATGACTGTATATTCTCCACTCAGAATTGAGTCAAAGCAGTCGGCCGGAAGTGGATACGACCAAGTCTGGCGCGAGACTGCTGGCTAGGCTCTGTCTGATGTGATCAATAACCACTGACGCTGCTGCCTGCGACGCTGACTCACAGACTGGCCTTCTGTGTCTATAATTAGCTTGCTCAATATTATGGGGTTGGGAAATGGTCCTTCAGTACAGCCATGCTCTGGCTGCATGGGACACTAGAGCCGATACAAATCATGTAAGCAAGTCTGTATAATGTGTCCATGTTTGAACACTTGCCTATGAATCTTATTTTTGGTAGTAGAACAGACTAGTGACACTGATTATGGTCTAGGTGACAGAAATGGGCGAGGTAACAACAACATGACAAGAATCTCAATAAATAATGCAATAGGGAACACCTAGTTCAAATTGTGGACTCAAAAGGTTAGACAGCACATGAATGTGGGTACAGGCTGTGCGATAGGTAGGTGTCGCTAGGCATCAAGCGCTAGGTGGACAGTTAGAGCCGGACATCGACATGTCATCCATGATCCCAGCCTACGGGTCTCTCTATCAGTGCTCAACCTTCTCCCAAATATCATCTTTCTAGAAAGATTCTCAGAATATCTTGGACAGAAAAGAGAAGAAATACTGAAATCTTCAAAGATCTGAACATCAAGGAAGATTGACTAATAAACAGCATCCTGTCTCGGAAGCTGAAGTATTTTGGTCATATCAAGCGCCACGACGGATTGGAAAAACAGAGGGCATGGTACCAGGAAGGAGGGGCAGAGGCCGACAGACACGAAGATGGGCACACGAAATAAGTGACTCCTTGAGTATGAAAGTACATGTGGCGGGAGAGCTGGCGAGAGACCGAGTTTCTTTCAGGCAGACTGTGATGAGAGCGACGTTCTGCAAAGGACTTGCTACACGATGATGATGAGTTTGCAGTTCAGAGCCGTGGTTTTCATGTATTCTCTCTTGCTCTTCTCAAGTCGCATCAGAGATCGTTTTGGTCATCTCTGTTTTTTTTTTGGAGCCAGCTACACGGTATATCCCTCTCTTTCTATCGCCTCCGCCCAGATGTTTTCCTGTAGAAAGTCTCATATGGCCGCATTCTTACTAGATGGCCAAACCATTTTATCCCCCGTCCTTTAAATAAATCAGACACGGTCTTGTTTCATCTCTCTCTCTCTCTCTCTCTCTCCCCCCCCCCCTTTTTTTTTTCTCTCTACAGTATTCCTGACCTTTTCTCTCTTAGTCAGTGACGTGTAGAAATCTGCGTGTTTGACAGGTAGTCATGTTTCTATGCTTCACTGACTGTCTGTCTGTGGCACTAATAGCATACAGTAGGAATATTAATCCTTCTAAATATCACATAAGAAAAAACCCTCAACGCAGTGCACGAGCCTCCAAGCAGAGGACAAGGTTCAGGCGTGAGCACAATATGCCTAACATCATCATCATCAGCACGTAGCAGGTAATTGCAAAGCGTTGCTTCCGTCACAGTCTGCCAGAAATAAACTCGGTCTCTCGTCGCCAGCTCTCCCACCTTGTGCACTTTATACCTATTGTCTTAATTATGTCATGTGCCCATCTTCGTGCTGGTCGGACCCTGCTCCTCTTTCCCGGCACTCTGTTTTTACACATAAAAACATATTGTTTTTGTTACTCCGGTGTTGTTTTCTAATTTGAAACGCTTGCCTGTCACGCCGCCTATTTATCCTGCTATTTTTATTTCCAGCTGAGGGGAATTGTTACAAGCAATGGGCTATCCTTCGAATAACGGGCACTAAAGATGGCGGCCGCAGTCACGTGTCAATTGCGCACTTCCGACTACTTAATGTGCGGTTTTCCGGCGACTATCGATATCGCCCCGTGGTCCCCACGCCGCTCACGCGGCGTGGATTGGGGCTAAACTATATGGCTAGGACTCACGAGCACAGCTGCAGGAGATGCGGAAGCTGCTGCTCGTGAGTCCTAGCCATCTAGTTTAGCCCTAATCCACGTGGCGGTAGCGGTTGTTGGTGGAAAACCGCACATTAAGTAGCCGGAAGTGCGCAACTGACACGTGACTGCAGGCTCGAACGGATATTTTGCGGTAGCCATATTTAGTGCTCGTTTTTCGAAGGATAGCCTAGCAATGTCTTGTGGGGTGGAAATTAGTTTATTAAAAAATCAAAACGACATTAAAACGGTAAAGTAATTTATGGTAATTGCTAATAGTTTACATTTCAAAATTGCTAATCCCAGTATGTAAAGAGAAGAGGTTAAGAATTTGAATACAAAGCCAGCCCAACTGATTACTCTCGGCATCCATATGGCAGTCACGTCAAGGCGTCAGTCGTGTGTTACAGGCTCGTGACTTTCAAAGCTGCAAGCAGATACAGCGGCTATTTCCGTATGTGTCAGTAAATGGTTACTGTTGAGCTGGCGTGGTTACTGTTGAGCTGGCGTGGTTACTGTTGAGCTGGCGTGGTTACTGTTGAGCTGGCGTGGCATGTCGTAGATCTTCTGTCGGGGATTTTCGGGTGTACGGGTAATGAGCAAGCTGACAGATTGGCTGCTGCCGTACTTATGGGTGGTGAGCTACGTTATGATGAAGCGGATGTGTTGAAGGCTTGCTGGGATCAAATGGACAGTGCAACAGAACAGACCAAGGATCCATACACTGACAGACTCATTCAGCCCAACAGAACAGACCAAGGATCCATCCACTGACAGACTCATTCAGCCCAACAGAACAGACCAAGGATCCATCCACTGACAGACTCATTCAGCCCAACAGAACAGACCAAGGATCCATACACTGACAGACTCATTCAGCCAGTAATGAGCAGCAACAACAAAAAGGGGGAGGGAGGGAGGTGGGTTTGGAATGTAATCAACACTGAGGGGGAAACATAAGCGGACTTTTAATCAGATTACAGCGGGTACTTTTTGTATATCGACTCTTTGTTGGCTACTGAAGAAGGGGACGTTGCAGGTGTGGGAAAGTCTAGAGTGCAGGGATGTCAGTTCTTGATTTATTCATTGAATCATTCTTTTAATTCGAAAAGAAGAAACAATCTGTTACATTTTGTTGTGATCACCTTCGTGCATAAGTACAAAGAGAAAGGGAGCTGCCGTGGTGCAGCGCCTAGAAGCTCGCATGTAGATCCAAATGTCGTGGGTTTAGGTACTGACGGCACCGCACTTTCTTCAAAACTGATCTTGTCTCCAGTTCAACCCAGCCTTAAATGGGTACCAGGCAAACCCGTGTGAAGTAAAGGCGTCCGGTGTGTGCTTAATGTTTTATCCGGATATTGGCCATATCACCCACAGAGTGCCGATTCATCATTATCATGTGCCCTGCCACTGGCTCATGTGTCTCCACACATAGATCATGATCCCTGGTTGACTGGAACAGCTCATTTGATGATATCCCTCAATGCCATCGTTTTAGCCCATCCAACATCATCTCTCTTGGTGTGCGTCTAATCCGTTTTCCATTGATCTTTCCAGTTGTCACTGTGTTCTCCGATGTCTCTCTTTTCATTATGTGGCAAAAGAACTGTGTTTGTCTCTTTCTTGTTGTTGTATATAGAGATCTACTTTCATTACTTTTTCAAGCAATCGATGTTAGTTACTCTGGATGTCCAAGGTAATCGTAACATTCGTCTCAGAAACCACATCTCGGTTGCTTCCAAATGAGCGCCGATTGGTCTATAAAATAGAAGTCTAGCGCTAGACGGCCAATAGATGTGGAGGAGTGGAAAAGGGTCCATAACCCAGGAGCCAAAGATCTGAGACAGGAAAACGTCACAGGCCAGAGGCCCAGGCCAAGAAAGATCATTCATAAAATACATCTTGCGATTATCCGCGGGTCCCTTAATAATAGACCATCGCGGGTCAACAGGCCCCAAGGCGTGGAAAACTGGCCTTTACTTACCTGGACACAGAAAGACAATAGCCAGTGCTATCCTTTGAGCAATGATCGCTAACTGTTCTCTACCCCCCCCCCCCCCCTTATTTTCCTTTAAAAACCTCGATGCTTGGCGACAAAAGTGGAAATTGACGAAGGTGATGACTGACATTGTTGTGAATATGCTTGGAAGAAAGTTATGTCTAAGATCAATGCGATCATCAACCGACTGAAATACTTCATTTATATCCAGATTCTACTCTGATGACGCAATAAATCAAAGGGAGATCATCACTGCAACACCAGGTAGTGCAGAAAATAAAATCGAGTTCTCTATTCTTTCTCCTCTGCCTTGCATCTCTTCAATGGATCAGATACCCTCTACTAGTCATACCATACTGTCCTATCTGTTGTCACATCCTGCAGCCTCTCACACGTCTTCTCTACATTATTTATCATCTTTCTATATAATTCTCATCTCCGTTGTTTTTTTTCCCTATAAACTCTTTTGCTCTGTTGGTTGCAGAGAAATGTCAAAATACCAACAACTGGACATGCAAGTTAACTATTTTGTTAGCCATGTGAGTTCACGGAAAGAGACTTTCTTACTTTAACATTTACATGTGATATCGGTGTTTTGCCTTTCCAGCATCGTACTGTTAAATTACTGTGTTGTCTCATTTAAGTCTGATGTTTCAAGATAACAAGTCAATAAGTGTCACCTTTACTGCAAGTCTTGGCGCTCATTAAAAAACAAAACAAAAAACTCACATCGAATAGATTAACTCTTTCATTACCAGATAGTTATTATTCAAACACTTTCAACTGAGAGCTGTGCACTTGACAACAGCAATCTGTGAGTCTCAGCGAACTCAAGTAGCAGAAATGTGGAACATGGTGAGCTGAAGTAACCAGTGGGGACAAATAATGAACATGGTGAGCTGAAGTAACCAGTGGGGACAAATAATGAACATGGTGAGCTGAAGTAACCAGTGGGGACAAATAATGAACATGGTGAGCTGAAGTAACCAGTGGGGACAAATAATGAACATGGTGAGCTGAAGTAACCAGTGGGGACAAATAATGAACATGGTGAGCTGAAGTAACCAGTGGGGACAAATAATGAACATGGTGAGCTGAAGTAACCAGTGGGGACAAATAATGAACATGGTGAGCTGAAGTAACCAGTGGGGACAAATAATGAACATGGTGAGCTGAAGTAACCAGTGGGGACAAATAATGAACATGGTGAGCTGAAGTAACCAGTGGGGACAAATAATGAACATGGTGAGCTGAAGTAACCAGTGGGACAAATAATGAACATGGTGAGCTGAAGTAACCAGTGGGGACAAATAATGAACATGGTGAGCTGAAGTAACCAGTGGGACAAATAATGAACATGGTGAGCTGAAGTAACCAGTGGGGACAAATAATGAACATGGTGAGCTGAAGTAACCAGTGGGGACAAATAATGAACATGGTGAGCTGAAGTAACCAGTGGGGACAAATAATGAACATGGTGAGCTGAAGTAACCAGTGGGGACAAATAATGAACATGGTGAGCTGAAGTAACCAGTGGGGACAAATAATGAACATGGTGAGCTGAAGTAACCAGTGGGGACAAATAATGAACATGGTGAGCTGAAGTAACCAGTGGGGACAAATAATGAACATGGTGAGCTGAAGTAACCAGTGGGGACAAATAATGAACATGGTGAGCTGAAGTAACCAGTGGGGACAAATAATGAACATAAAAGAAGAATGGAACAGAGAATGTATTCTCTGTTTCGAGTCATCAAAAAATGTACGGTGATTCGCCTAGAACTGACAGAATGTACGGTGATTCGCCTAGAACTGACAGAGTGTACGGTGATTCGCCTAGAACTGACAGAATGTACGGTGATTCGCCTAGAACTGACAGAGTTAGTAGTTCATAATGACTGCCTATAAAATGTCTAGTCTGTTCAGGAAGAAACTCATTTCAAGCAGTGATCAGTCTGTTTTTGGAAAAGATGTTACATATTACTGCTAATGTGTAACATTTTAAACTAAACCACTGTTTAAGTAACAATATGTTTGAAATATTTCAAAGGGCTTGACTTACACTGATTTGTTAAGTGAGCAACCATGTGAAATCAGGTGACTGGACCATCCCTGTGGTGTTTCACCTAGGTACTAATGTTTGTGCCATACTAATCAAAGTTTCACTGACAATTTAGATGTGTTAAACATGCTTGATCTATGTCTTATTATTCTATTGACTTCATTTTAATTTCACAATTATTTCTTATTGTTCTCCCATTTTTGCAATGCCTCTTCAGAATGTTTATTCTATACTGAAACCATCTGATCTGGTCTAGGTAATATAAAATCTGTTCCTAGTTCATGGTCGTTATTATGCTGACAACCCTCAGTATATCCCTGCTAGCCACCCTCAGTATATCCCTGCTATCCATCCTCAATATATTCCCCTCAGTATATCCATCCCTGCTATCCACCCTCAGTATATCCCTGCTATCTACCTCAGTATATCCCCCCCCCCTCAGTATATCCCTGCTATCTACCCACGGTATATCCCTGCTATCCACCCTCAGCATATCCCTGCTATCCATTCTCAGTATTTCCCTGCTATCCACCCTCAGTATATCCCCCTCAGTATATCCATGCTATCTACCCACAATATATTCCTGCTATCCATTCTCAGTATATACCTGCTATCCACCCTCAGTATATCCCTGCTATCCCCCCCCCCCCTCAGTAATTCCCTGCTATCTACCCACAGTATATTCCTGCTATCCATTCTCAGTATACCTTTTCTATCAACCCATACTATACCTCTTCTGTCCACCCTCACTATAACCCTTCTATCCACTCTCACTATACACTTTCTATCCACCCACAGTATATACCTTCTATCCACCCATAGTATATTCTTTCTATCCATCCTCAGTATATCAATGATAAAAATTTACAATAAAAAAAGAAAAATTTGAAAATAAAAACAGTGAGCTAACTCATTTTCCATTTTTTGAAAGTCTGAGACCTCCAAAAGTGACAGCCATTTTTCATAAGGAGCCTTCTGAGAATGTATGACAAACAGCCTGAGAGTGTGATCGAATTATTTCTTTAAAAAGTAAAGTATAGAAGAGTATTTCATCATTCACAGTTTTAATCTCCATTTTCAAACTGGATGTTGTTACCTGATGCTCTGTGTTCTACTCAGTTACAACTCTAGCTTTCTATGTTTTCAATTGTCAAGAGATAACATAATTTTCTTTGCTTATATCTGTCTGGCTATCTCACAGTTACCAGTACCATATCTGTCTGGTTACCTCACAGTTACCAGTACCATATCTGTCTGGCTACCTCGCAGTTACCAGTACCATATCTGTCTGGCTACCTCGCAGTTACCAGTACCATATCTGTCTGGCTACCTCGCAGTTACCAGTACCATATCTGTCTGGCTACCTCACAGTTACCAGTACCATATCTGTCTGGCTACCTCACAGTTACCAGTACCATATCTGACTCACTATAAAACACACCTGTATTCTCTTCTGTGCTGTTCCGCTGTTGGTGTTTATGTCTGTATATATTGACATCTGAGATGCGACACAGAATTTCATAAATCAACTACTTTTACTGTCAGGTTATTTCAGGTAAAGTTTAAAAGTGACTTTTCATCATCATCAAGTGCATTCTCAACTGGTGTGGGTGATCATGCCTCTCTCCAGCCTACAAGCTCAAACAAACTGATTGGCTCATGTGCTGACAGATCTAAATACATGAGAAAAGGTTGTCAGGAATCTTTTCATATTGTCTTCCTCTATCTCTCTTTCCATAAATCTGTCTAGTTGTCTTTACCAAGGGCATATTGAGGCTTTGTGCAGCTGGTAGGTGGCAAAGTATAACTAGTAGTTAACAAAAATGTCAATATCTTTATTGCTTTTGTCATTATGAAAGTTTTATCTCATCCTGCACATATATGCTCCATTAGAACACAAACGTGCATTTTTGTTTTAGCTGTTTATTTTCCAAATAAGTTTAAATGCTTTAAAACAGTCTAATACTGAAATACATAATTCCACAACTTATTGTTGACAGTCTGTAAAAGGACAGCAATGCTGAAGTTCAGCAGAGGGAAACATGGCACACAATAAATGACTCTGCAGGGGTGTCATACACCCTACACAACCCTGGTCACAACATGATCTAGTTTCTATCTTTTCAAAACATTGCACACACAAAAACGATGGACAGTCTCCTTCAGATGTTTCTGATATGGCGTACTCAGACACTCACCTCCAAACTTCCTCAGTTTTTCTTTTTTAGCTGTCCACAGAATTTAAAAAAACGCTCATGTAACACCGCATCTAAGAAGCCTTGAGGCATAAAATGGCTTGTTTACTGCCTATGATTCAAAATCATCTGACTGACTGACTGACTTTCTACCCCACCAGGACATCACACAAGCGATAAACACCCGATGACACAATGTGCCGCCATGTGGATGAGAATCACCGTGGAGAGGTCCCAGAAACCGCATTCAGCCATAAGGCCATATTTATGGCCTGGCTATATTGCGGCAAGAGCCAGGGTGGGGCTTCAAATAACGAAAAATGTCATCCCAAAAAGGACTGCAAAAAGTTTCAAAATCATCTGTAAAACCAGCTCTATATAGCATGCGAGAATTGTTTTCAAAACCTCCTGTGACAGAGGTTTTTTACATAAGATGTTCTTCAGTTTAAAAAATGCAGCTTTTGCCTGTCAGATTCTGTACTTTAGCAATGGCATGGGGGAATATCATCAGTGGAAGTGACTGAGAATGCCAAGGACAGAGATCTGTGGAGAGTCTTTGCCGCCTGGCAGGGCACACAATCATGATTCTGTTCTTGATCCCTGTGACACATGTACCAGATTGTTATGCATGTACCCAGATACTTAAACTTTTGTGCTTGTCCAAAAATAATACACTTTCATTATACATTTAGGCCTAGTTCTTGTCTTTGGTATTATTATTAGTTGTCCTCCACTTACTCAAGCGGACACCCACATTTTTACTTTTGAAAACCACAGCATCTGTAATTTCCTGTAATTTCTCACGTGTCGCCGCAGTCAAGATGGTGTCGTCATCATGATAAGCCAAATTATTTATATTATTACCATCCACAACAATTGCTGGCATAATCGTTAGAGATCTCATTATATATTCACTGCACAATACAAATAAATGGGTGCTAAGATACATTCCTGTTTTATGTCCTAACCACTATAATTTGTATAGCTGCTGTTTGCAGCCACTATTTGTTCTTTACTATTCACTGATCTTTTTCATCAATAATATTTCTTTTGGGGGTAATGGTTCGATTATTTCCTTGTGTGTCCCACAAGTCCTCACCCCCTTTTGAACCTCGAACCAATCAGATGTTTCACCAGCTGCTCTGATGGCTGCTTGTTGTTCATGATAAAGATTTTCAATTAAATACACTAAATGCGCTGGAAACCCCATACTTCTCATAATAGTCCACAGTTTGTGGTGTTGGACATAATTAAATGCCTTGCTATAATCAATAAAACAAGCATATAGATCTATGTTGTATTCTCTGCATTTTCAAAAATTATTCTTATATTGTGATCCCTAGTTCCTCTACCAAATATTTACACTTCACAAATTAAAGATATTTACAGTGAAAGCGCTAGATTGAGACACAGCCAGCGGTGAAGGAATAGCAACCGGCATGCAGTGACTAGCTAGCTCATGCTTACAGCAGTATGCTGATACAGTCATGCAGTAAATTCACCAGGCAAATTTGGATCAGTCAAAGACCGGCTATCTTCTGAATGGTCCCAAATTATTGAGGCCGAAAATATACCCTAACAGGGCCCCAGTCACATGTAAATTGCGGACTTCTGGCGACTACCGCCACCGCTGAGAGTATCTCCTGCGACGTGCGGAGCTAAACTAATTAGCTGGGACTCACGAGCACACACAAAAAAAATGAAGGCAGCTGCAGGAGATGCGGTAGCTGCTGCTCGTGAGTCCCAGCCATGTAGTTTAGCTCCTCTGGGCGGTGGCGGTAGTTACCGGAAGTTCGCAATTTAAGTCGCTGGAAGTCCGCAATTTACTTGTGACTGAGGCCCTGTTAGGGTATATTTTTGGCCTCGATAATTTGGGACCGTTATTCAGAAGATAGCCCAAAGACCTAACTATAAGTAAAGTACTCCAGAGAAGCATGCATAATCTAATAACAGTATAGAATACAATAACCGGTTTGTCAGCAGGACAAGAATGGTTTAGTTACCTTTTATTCTGCCTTTGACATTTACCACAAATCGAGAAATGCATGCGTGTAGGTATAATGAAGGAGCAAAACACTGCATGCCTCCGAATCGAGGGCCAGGCTGGATGTATAAACTGACTCAATCACGGTGTTGACACTTTTCTTCGGCAGAAAACATCTTAAAACTGGTCCAAAAAATATCTAGATTTGCGCGGAAAACATCTAGAAAAAACATCCAAATGAAACAGTCACAAATTTCATAGCTATTTTATTGACTTACCTTATATAATTATGTCATCATCTTCATTGATGTCTGTCTTACAAGATCCACAGGATAAACATGGCTTGGATGATGAAGTTTAAGCTTCAGCTCCAAAATGACTCTGGTATTCCTTGGCTGTTCCAGTTTCTTCTAATACACAATCGGAAAGCTGATAAGTTGAACAGCATTTTCCTACTCTCATCAGGCCAAATTGTATTGTCAAAATAGCATTTAGGAGGTCAAGTTTCGTCATATTTCTTAGGTTAGATTTGATATAAATGATAGAAGTGAAAACTCGTTCTACGTCAGCATTTGAATGGGATAGTATCATGACAGACATGGCACACTCAAAGAGCTTACAGATTGGACGATTCCTGAGGCATCTCTAAATTGTCTCACTTCACTCTAAAACGCTTAATTTTCTGTTATGTTTGTCCAGTCAACCAAGTTTATTTTGGTAAATTGATAATCTGCTTCACACTATTATTAGTAGCCCCTGCAAATTTCATAACTTTACAATATTTAGGTATGACCTTTACTGGCTGAGGTATGTTGCTCACATAAAATAGTTAATATTTTGTACCTCTAGATTTTCAGGAAGTCTCTGCTTCAGTTGCTTGAATAATGAGATAAGGAAATCTTGACAGAGGGTTGAATTGATAACCATCTAGTTTTGCAATCTGACAGAATTTTCAGTGGAGCGAAACCATAATTTGATACTTTAAGTTATTGTATTGCTGTTGTCTCACAGATGATTTGGAGAAGCAGTTAGGTGTTTCAGCAAAAACGTATTCCAAATTTCTTGGTAAACATTCAGATGAAGCATGTGATAATGCAAGCTACAAAGATTGAAAAACATATTTTATAAGGATTAACAATGGAAAATCTTCCTTCAATTTGGCATAAACGCCATTGTTGATACTAACCATCACCGAGGCATTGTCGTACCAACTACAGCCAAATACTTGAAGTCTAACTGTTTGCTGATCAAAAGTTTCTTCGGTTCCTGAACTAAACTTTCTGCATCACAGTTTTTCAATTGAGCTAGTCCAAGATATGTAGAAACTACTTTGTCTTTTCTGTTGCTCTAATAGATAATACACACACACCAAGTATTTTCAGTACAGAAATGTCATTCGATTCGTCTAATAATAAACTATATTTCTGTGTAGAAATCTCACTATTAGAGAGGGCGTTGTTAACAACATAGGGAGGATACAGTTCAAACAATGTCTGATGATTGACGCGCTCTTAATCTGTACCGGGGCTTCCCGATTGTTGAGCCTTGACCCCAGTGAGTTCAAAGTTTAACTCCTTCAGTCCCAAGCAACGCACCATCTGTGCTCAGCTGGTGTTTATCGGTATCAACGCAACACATAGTGTGTCATTCTGCAAAAGAGATGTGGCCAAATGTTTTAAATACATCACAAAATGCGCTGTATCTTCGAAAGCCATGAAGTGATGCTATTGTCACTGTCATTATTGCACAAACTGGGTTTCTACTTTAAAATCATGTGGGATTGAAAGAGTTAAGTAATCGCAGTTACTACAATGGACGTGCCTAGACCAAAACTAAAAATGTTTAATAATTATTTCATACAGTAATTATTAAACTGACACTGAAAGAAAGAAAAAATCTATAAAATATCTAAGACAGAATGAAAAACATTTAGAATTATATCTACCATCTTGTCGTCAAAGACACCATCTAGATGCAAAGGAAAACATCTTGATCTAGATGTAAAACATCCAAAGTGGCAACACTGCTTAATCATTGGGTTTGTTTCGTTTTTTGCGCATGAAACATAAGGTTAGTTGCGTATCCTTTACAGGACGTTGCAGAACCAACCTCAGCAACCCCTGGCTGTTGTGTGATTTCTTTAGGCACATTTATGTCCAGTCTCTAGACTGTCGGCCCCCTGATACCACTGTCGAAACCAACGTAAAGCGTATGGCCCGCAGCTGGAATCGAACCCCACAGACCAGCATCAACTTAGCCACAGAACCAACTATGAAACATAAAGCAAACTGTTGTTAGCTGTTTATTTCTTTCCTTCTCTTTCTCTGTGTTTCCTCTTAGTTTAATCTCCCTCAGATTTGGCAAGGCGTATTTCGTAGGGGAGCGAACTTTTCTACACAAAGTCTTTTGGATCAGCATTTACAGTTTAAAAAAAAAAAAAGAGTATGGTGGCCCTTTTAAAGTCGATGTTTCGGCCCTTTGGATGTCTTCAGTTTTGTTAAAAGAAGTGTCCTTGCAATCGTAACTTTAATTTTGGGAATAGAAAATAATCACAGGGAGACAAATCTGGGGAATACTGTGGAAGGCTAAGAACAGACACTTGTTTTGATTATGTCTCTTGGGTATTCAACCCGCTGATGTTTTTGGTCATCAGACAACGAATGTGGTACAAACCGGCAAGCAACTTTTTCTTGCCCAAATCTTGCACTAAAATGTTATGAATGGTCTCTCTATTAACACCAGATTCATCTGCCACCATCCTCACAGAAAAACAAAGATCTTCCTGTATCATGACAATTCACACCCAGATAGCCTAATTATCTGTACAGGTGATTCGATGTTGAGAGGAGAGAGAAATACCCGGGAGTTCGTAGCGAAAGCTAATAGAAAATCTTTAGTGCAAGACAACCTAGCCAACAACATCTAGCATGAGGTGGAGGCGGTAACTGCAGCTCTCCGGTGGCTAGAGAACAAGATGCAAACACATGTCGTAATTGAAACACTCTAAAAGTGGGCTGAGACAGGGATGCTTCGAGCAGAGTGGCAAACTTCACTGGGAAGGTAAGCATACTTTGAATCTTTTCTCCAGGAATGCAGGCGTAATGGGTAATGAACAGGCAGACAGATTGGCTGGATCTGCACCACTGGGTGGTGAACTGATCCATGACAAGGCAGATGTGTTTAAAGCCCTTTGGGAACAAGCAACAGAATTAGTAGAGAAACAAGATTATAATGGCCTGGAGAGAATGAGACACCTGGGTGTAACCAGAGGGTAAGGCTGTCTCACTACACTCAGAGGAAAGGCAAGACGGACATATTACCAGATTGTGACCGGTACCATCAGTATTGGAACTCTGCGCTGGCTGCTGAAGATGAGGACGGATCAAGCATGGGAATGCCTCGAGTGCAGTGATGTCAATTCTTGACTCAACTCAGCTCAACTGAAGTGCACTGGTGTTGTCCAGGGGCGATATTACATAGTTCTGAGGTCCATGTACCCATACGAGAATGCAGGACAGCTGCTATCCAGTTCAAAAGACAGTGAGTCAAACCCTCTTCTCTATGAGTGCAGACTGAAAAATATCATACTTTCCACAACTGTCTCATAAACATCAAAAGAAAAAGTAACTGCATATGATTAGGTATCTTATCGCGGCCTGTAACTACACAAAAATTTTGGCAAGAAGTCTTCCTTTTCCAAAAACATTTGTAGTTTTTTAACAGCAATAATCTTCTTGAGAACAAGCTGAAACATATATACAGATTTATGCACCATGTAATGATAATTATACAGAAGAGCAGAAAGATGAATTCTTTGACGATCTGTCTGATGAGATAGAGAAAGTTGAGGGAAGCAGCATACTATATGTAATGGGTGACTTCAACGTAGGGTAGGAAATAACAGAAGAGAATACGAACAGTTTTTAGGTCCACATGCATCTAAGAACAGTGCTAGAAATGGAAATGGTCAAAGAATATTGGATCTATGCAGCCAGCACAATCTTTTTATTACGAACACATTCTTTGACCATAGAGATTCACAACTTTACACTTGGTACAAATGGAATGATGTCTCCATCAAGAGCCAGATTGACTTTATACTTACCAGAGTTCAAGGAAGAAGGAGAATTCTTGATTCAAGAGCAATCCCTAATGGTCTATGTGACACTGACCATAAAATAGTTGTGTTAACAGCAAAACATCTTACATTAAAGAAACACAGAAAGAAATTAACCAAAAACAAGGATCTCTTCAAGATAGCAAATCTGAAACAGGAAGGAGTAAAAGAACAGTTACAACAGAAAGTAGAGACAGCATTCAAACAACTTCCACATGTAGTTGGCAATATTGAGGAAGAATGGAGTATATATAAAAACACTATGCTTAGTATTGCAGAAGAATTATGTGGAAAACGGAAGAGTGGAAACAGACGGGGAAACAACAAATATTCACCTTGGTGGTGCGAAGGAGTAAAAGAAGCAATTAAAAAGACTTATATAAACAGTGGATAAAATCAAAGAAAGAAGAAGATTATATAAACTATAGACTGCAAAGGAGAGAAACCAACAGGAGTGTCAAGAAAGCAAAACAAGCGTCCTGGGAACGTTTCGGTGAATCATTAGCAGAAAATGAGAAAACAGCCAGCAGAAAATTTTTCAAAGTAGTTAAAAATATGCTGAAAAGAGATGAGAGCTACAACCCCACTGAAATAATTAATGATAAGACAGGAAGGCCATTGATAGATCCACATGAGATAGCAGAAAGATGGAGGGAATACTTCAATGAGCTCTTTAATCCTCTAGGAGATCATCTGAAAAGAACAACCGAAGAGCACAGAGCAACAGTGTTAGAACCACACATATTAATGGATGAAATAGAAAAAGTCATTAAGCAGTCTCCCAAATATAAAGCACCGGGAGCTGATAGATTACTAACAGAAATGATTCAAACAGCAGGTGAAAGCAGCATCAGATGGCTTCACATAATATTTAATGCAGCATGGGTACAACAAACTGCCCCTATTGATTGGCAACATGCAATAGTTATACCATTGTGGAAGAACAAAGGAAGCAAACGAGAATGCGGTCAATACCGAGGCATCTCTCTTTTAAGCCATGTTGGCAAAATGTATGCCAAGATAACAGAAACAAGCCTGAGACCAGTGATAGAACCACAGCTGGCAGAAGAACAGATGGGATTTAGGAGAAATAGAAGCTACACAGATGCAATCTTCACACTTAAACAGTATATAGAAAAGAATATTGAATACAATAAGAACTTATTTGTGGCATTCGTAGACCAGGAGAAGGCATTTGACAGAGTCGACAGACAATTATTATGGAAAGTAATGGCAAGTTATGGAGTAAGCGAACACCTCATCGAAGTGTGCACAAGTTTATACAGGGATTGTAGAAGTCTAGTTAGAATAAATCAGGGAACATCTCATCCATTCACAGTAACATCTGGAGTAAGACAGGGGTATGTCTTATCACCACTGCTGTTTATCACCTACATCGACAGTATATGCAAGAATGCCAAGCCTATGAATGAAAATGTTAGTAAGATCAACGAATTACTCTTTGCAGATGACCAGGCCTTGATAGCAGATACAGCCATGAAATTGCAACAACATCTAACATCCATGAATGAAGAATGTAAAACAAATGATATGAGAATCAACACTGAAAAGACAAAAGTAATGTCAACAGGAAAAAAGAAGACAGATCTAAACATAGCAATAGAGTGCAAAGGCATTAAACAGGCATCTGAGTTTAAAAATCTGGGAACTACATTTACCGAAGATGGGAAATTGGATAAAGAAATTAACATTAGATGCAGTAAAGCAAACCAAGTATTGGGACAGCTAGCTCCCCTCTTACAGCATAAGACAATCCCAATCAGCACAAAGAGACATCTAATTCAAAGCATATTTATTCCAACTCTTCGCTACCAGTGCCAGACATGGTCACTCACAACAAACCATAAAAGACAATTAGTAACCACGGAAATGAGATGTCTGAGAAGGGCTGTAGGAGTGACCCTAAGAGAAAAGATCAGGAATGAGATCATAAGAGAACAAGTCGGCACAGAACCAATTCTGGATTACATACGAAGACAGCAAGTGAAATAAATGGTTTGCCCACTTAGAGAGAATGCCTTGTGACACCATACCATACAAAGCATACATGGAAAGAGAAGAAGGACGTAGAGCACAGGGTAGACAAAGAACAAGATGGAAGGATAACATCAGAGAAACTTTATAACAGCACGATGTGCCTATGGTCGAGGCGGCCAGAAGAGCTAAAAACAGAACCTTATATCTCCCTCGACACCCACAGCGAGGAAAAAGAAGAAGAAGAAGAAGAAGTGAAAGAAGAAGAAGAAGAAGAAGAAGAAGAAGAAGAAGAAGAAGAAGAAGAAGAAGAAGAAGAAGAAGAAGAGAAGAAGAAGAAGAAGAAGAAGAAGAAGAAAGAAGAAAGAAGAAGAAGAAGAAGAAGAAGAAGAAGAAGAAGAAGAAGAAGAAGAAGAAGAAGAAGAAGAAGAAGAAGAAGAAGAAGAAGAAGAAGAAAAAGAAGAAGAAGAGGAAGCATCTTCTCAAGCTCCTTGCTAACAGTAATTTGGTGGGTGATAATCCTGAAACCGCTGAGTCTGTAATGGTCTTTGTCTGGTTTTAGAAGTGGGATTAGGTAGCTTTCTACCCATTCCTGGGCTACTGAATATGTTCTGATGCTCTGGTTGAAATGAAAAGCTATTTCTTTCAAGTCTTCATCGCACATACTTTTCATATAGGCATACCTAACTCCACCTGACCCTGGCGCAGTGTCTTTTGTTTTTGCAATATGTATATGTTTTTACTCCATCCTAACGACATCCTAAAAACGGTTATCATTTATAGTGTTGGAAAGATTAACTCTAGCCGAATTTCTTAGCTCCCTATCATTATAATCAGTCTAGAATATAAATATATCTCTCTCAACAATTTAAAAAAAAAAAAAAAAAAAAAAAAGAAAAGCGTCACCCTTTGTGTGTTGTCACTGGCTTATTATTATCAGTGTATATAAGATTTGCTGTGACTGGCCGATATTTCCTTCGCTTTTTTTTTTTTTTTTTGCATCTGCTGCACACCGCTTAAACTCTTCTACTTTTTCTTTTCTATCTCTTTCTATCCTCTTTACATCCTCTTGTAAACTATGAGGTGTCTTTCACACTTTCTGTAATTGCTTAACTGCAGTTCGCTTTGCTCTCCATGCCTGTTATACTTTGGCCCACCTTGGAGGCTGTACAAAAGCAGAGGAGATGGTTCTTCTGCATACCTTCTGTTGGAGGCGTCCAGGAAGGGTACTGTCCCTCTCATACTTAAAAGTCCTGCGCGTTCTGACAGCTCTGATCTTTCTAGCTTTAGAAATCAAGACTGAGCATGGCAAATGGTCACTCAGATGATCCCCTAAGACCCTCCATTTTGTGTCCAGTACTGCTGACTGGGTAAGAAAAACCAATTCAATAGCCGTGTCTGCATCACCAGGTCTCACTGCCATTCTAGTTGGCCTACCGTCGTTTACACAGACTACGCCTGCATCCACCATAGCCACTGCTAAAGAATGTCCATCTCTATTTTCCCCAGTACTGTCCCATGTTCTGTTCCGCCCATTGAAATCCCCACAAATAAGAAGCCTATTACCCTTTGTGGTGGTAGAACGTTGAATAGGCCTCAGTTTAATTAATGGGAAGACAAGAAGCAATGGTGGTGTCAAAGAAAAGAATTATTCCTAAATGTGTAATAAAAGTCAATGGTGTAATTTAGGGACAAGTACAGACATGTAAGTATCTGGGCACACAGATAACATCAGATGGAAGATGCATTGCTGAGATAAGAAACAGAAAAGGACAGATAAAAACTGCATTTTATAAAACGAAGAATATCTTATGCAATATATCTTTGTCATTGAGAGTTAGAAAAAGAATTCCTGCTTGCTACAAACATCCAGTTGTAACATATGGCTGTGATACCTGGACAATCGGTAGGCAGGCCAAACAATTTTTTGATGCCTCAGAGATGTGGTTTTATAGCAGAATGCTGAAAATACATTGGACAGCCTAAAAGAGCAACCAAGAGGTTTTGAGAGAGGTGGAAGCCTAAAGACAACTGATCACAGACATTAGAAGGAGACAGTCATCATTTTTCGGCCATGTTATGAGAAGATGGGAAATGGAACATGCTGTGACCACTGGAAAGATCTGGTGAAGGAGGGATAGAGGAGGACAATTAGAGAAGATACTTGACAGTCTTTGTTGTATGACATGGAGGTGTGTCAGCACACGAAGTGATACATGCTGCAAGAGATCGCAGATTGTGGTGAGGCATGATCGCCCACGTCAGTCGGCAAGACACCTGATGATGATGATGATGAATACTCGGGATTTTCTCCAAATCTATGAGCCAGTCCCCATTGTTAATTTTTGACAAGAGATTCAACAGCAGCGTAAACATTTACTAGATTCCAGGTACTATGATTCCACTGGTCCAGGCCAAGAACCACATGGTTCTCCTCAACAAATGGGAAAGTAAAATGCGAAATCTAAGAACTGAGAATGTTCCGGCTGTTCAAGTTCCTGCCAGTGATACAAACATAAGGGAAACAACCTAGAGTTTCCATCTCTGTGTTCTTGCTCAAGAGTCATCACATTTGGGTAGAATGTTATCTTTCGAATCATCTGACATTTAACTGCAACATTCTGAAGAATAAAGCAACTAAAGCACTTCGCAAATGAAGAAAATGGCACTAAATTCACACTGCCCGGATAATAGACGGGAGGAAAACACAGTAGAGGTGAGTTTTACTAGTTTTAGCTTTTTTTTCCCTAATCAATCATTATCAACTTCAACTACTCTTACAACTAAAACTAAAGTTAGTTAAAATCAGTAAAATGTATACTTTCGTAACTGAGTGATGAGTGTGAGTGGTAGGATCTTTTCCTCATATTACCCCTACGGGACTGCTGGATGCGCTAGTTTAAATAGTCATTATGAAACATGTTTGCACAGAGGTTCAACTAGGTACATGAGATTTGCTCTGTTGGGTTGCTGTCCAAACTGAAGTTTTTTGATAAACAAAATCTCGGTGGTCTTAGTTTTACAGTCTGTTTAGCAGCCCGGCCAGAAAAGACTCCAGATTCCTTCTGTCTTATTATATTTAAAAGTAATTGGTAGCTCCTCCTTATTTTTGAGAATTGAGACATACTACTTATGACGTCACCTGTACATACCCATATGATGACGACACTGTTAGGACATTTGATTTTGACCCAGAGACATTGTTAGGACATTATCACACAGCACCACTACTTGGAACAAATTAAACAACTTTACATACCCATATGACAACAATGCAGTGTCATTTTTGATTTTGTGTGAATTTTTGACATTATTAATGATGCGAATAAAGTTTTATGTATTAAGATTAAGTGTTTACTTGTGAAAATAGCAGAGCTAGATAAAGATTAAAATATTCAATATAAGAATACTTGAATGAAGTATGTAAGTCCATTCTCTAGGCAAAGATATTAAAATGTTAATGGCAGATGAGATACCATCATAGACAAATTAAAGAGTAATCTGACAAAAGGAGGATTCCGCACTGCATCCCAGTAAAACGTAAAGTGGAAATGACTAAATGTTTGCATTGTCACAATTATTGTGTGGCAATAACTATTTTTTTTTTAAAGAATCCCCCAGCAACTATATATCATTACAATCAGGACAGTGTGGCCTAACTGTATATGTATTTCTTAAATATGTATCATGCAATGGGGGCCTGATTAACATATTAAAAATTGCTGCTGGCTCACTATTTTAAAGTAAACACTATAAATTTCAAGTTTTTTGCCACAAGCCTGGCGTGATGAGGGAGACATAGTAGTGGCACAAACATTCAAGTATCTAATATCTGATAAATATATAAATATCTAATTCATTGTATGTGGGTTTACCCTAAATGGCCCGATCTTTCTCTACACAGTAGCTAGCCAGCTGTCAAGAATGATTTGATTTGATTCAAGAATGACATTGGAGCACTCGGGGCGTTCCCATGAGCGCTCTGTTCCCATCTTCGGCAGCCAGTAAAGAGTTCCAATATTAATGGTGTCAGTAGCATTTTGATTAAATGTCCGTCTTGCCTTTTCTCTGAGCCTCGAGCATCTGCCAGAACCTCTTGTCGCTCCCCCTTGCATCATTCTCACCAGACTGGTGATCCATCTGCTCCTCCAAACTGTACATGCTCTCCCACAAGGTACTAACCATGTCTGCCTTATCATGTTTCAGTATTCCACCAAGTTGTGCAGAGCCAGCCAGTCTGTCTGACTGTTCATTTCCAGACAATACTCCTCACCCGCATTCTCCACAGTGAAGCTTGCCACTCTGCACAAAGCATGCCTGTCCTGATCTTCCTCAGCATGCTTTCTGAGTCAGTCACATGATGTGTGTGTGTGTGTGTGTGTGTGTGTGTCAAGTTCTCTAACCAGCAGAAAGCTGCAGTGACCGCCTCTACCTCCATACTTAAGCTGGATGTTGTGGTATCATATACTAGGCTCTCCTGCATCAAACGTTGACCATTAACTTTTGCTAAGAAGCCCCAAGCGCTTCTTTTGCCTCTTGACATTCAACCGTCTGTGTAAATGGTCAAATCTTCTGAGCGTGCATTATCTTGAATTAATTGCTGAATTTCCACCTCTGTGGCACCTGCTGGCCAGTCTCTGCATTCCTGGCTCAGCGTGATTATGTCTACACAAGTCTGACTGTTCAGGTGGCACTTTGACCCACTCTTCTAATGTTCTCAAGGATGCAAACCTGTCTGATTGTGTCTTCTGCCTGAGCCATGCATGACTTCCCTCTTATCACCTGCTGACCTAGAGCTTCATGCAAAGGGTGGTCTGTGTCTGCAGCTACCCTGAGATATGACTTCGCCTGCATCACCTTGTGCCTACATGCAACCGTCGGCAAACCAAGGATGTATCGCACACACACCACCAGGGTGTCTCTTGTGCAACCCAGAATGACCCGCACAGCTGTGTTCTGTATGCGCTCTAGTTTGTCCATCTGACTCTTTGAGACGGTAAGCAGTCCCAGGCCAAAATAAACTACTGACAGGATCAAGTGCTGATATAGTGTGAAAAGCACTCTCTACTCTATGTCAATTGCCGCCATAGTCTTGTCACAACACTCTCCACATCATCCTTAAAGGAGAGGCTCCTGCCAAATGTAATTCCCAGATACATCAGTTTGCTCTTTTTGTTGACGTTTTCCACCATCTATCTTGAGACATTAGCTTTAATGATAATGTTGTCTAGAGAACACCACAAAACAGACGCATTTTCCGGGTGGACGACAGCCCTTATTAATTACACCACTCAGTCACTTTGTCCACTGTCGCTTGTAGCTCCCAGGCTGTTTGTTCCCTCTCTTCCCCCTGCCTATATGTATAAATGAACATGAACCACTTAGTAATGATAAAAAACATATAATTTCAATTTATTTGGTGATTTGTAACATAATAATTATTGGTGTTTGTGGCTGCGGTAGCAACATTAAATCAGTCGACTACCCTACGACCATGGGGACAGGCTTTCGGTTGGTTCATCGGACAGGTGTCAGACTTAGACTCTGGCAGTCGACAGAGGGACATTGACAGACATTTGTCGGACACTGGCTTTTAAGGGATAAGACATTCTTTTCCACTAGGCACTCAGATCAGTCTACCGAGGCCCATCCCACACGATGTTCTGTTGCGTCGAGAGCCAGCTTGAAGCTCTTTCAGCAGCTTTTACCAGTTGTTTTAGTGACCGTTTATGACCAGTTGCTTTAGCACATTGTGCATGAAAGTGGATATAAGACCTCTTGCACCTACCTTACGGCAAAGATTTTTACTGCATACGCTGCGTCTCTCCTCAGACCGGCCACGAGCTCCCCGTACTTCTTGGGCTTGTACATGTGATTTTCTTCTATCCGCGACTCGTACAGCATGGTCAGCTCAATCAGGATGAGCTGGCGTTTTTCCGCAGAGTGTATCTTCCCTGGCCTAGGGGCTTTTCTGCAGGCGGACAATACATGCTTGAGTGTCTGCTCAGCTCTGCACAGTGGGCATGTTGGGTGATTAGTTACATGCTATTTCACCATTTTGACTCCAGATGGTAACATATTGTACGCAGATCTTATGATACAGCTCAGCCGCAGCGAGGCTATTCACCAGATCTCACCCCATGTGAGTATTTGTGGCAAGGCACTCTCAAGGCCGATCCACTGGCGTTGCTGTGAGTACTGTGCTGCTTACAGTAGATTTTGACCCGGAGACATTGTTAGGACATCATCACACAGCACCACTACTTGGGACAAATTAAACAACTTTACAAAAAAATTAATGTCTATAGAAATAACTTTATATAACACTTAAATTAACTGTAACTTGCATTTAGCTTACCTTGTAGGTAGAATGTCACTAGAACTATCTGACACTGAAGAAAATTCCCTTTCACTAATATTTATTATTCTAGTGCCAGCTGACTGTCAGTGAATGCTTGTCTCATGTCATATATAATAAAAATATCTCTCGTCAAAGCTTGCCTGTACACATTTGAGACAAATCAGCTTCACTACTTTCTTTATTTACAATCATATTAATGCATCAACACATCACACGCAAATTACTTCAATCTGAGACTTCTAAAGCTGTAAGTTGTGTTGATGTGCATGGTCCTATTCGGCGACCATATCTGTTTCATACACTTGGTAACTCTGTAAAGCTCACAGAAAAACTGTATCTTTGCTTGTAACCATGTTTCCAAATAAATGAGTGTATCCCATGTGTTTTATTGAAACACAGCTTATAGAAAGAACAATCACATTTGGGGATTGGTATTTTCACACTGCCCAGTGGTTAAGAAAACAAAGGAGACATGTCAATTGTACGGTGATATTCTGTGCATAGATTATTCCGTTGAAATGTCATCCCAGGTCCATGCCCTACTAAGTCCAAGTAACTGATTACTCTAGGGGGTAACAAATGTCAAATCCAATGACAGGCAGAAAAACGTCACCAACAAGGTCAACTGTTGAAACTTCTACATTTGAGAACACGTCGTTGACAGGCAATATCAATACGTTTATTCAACAATTCTCCACAGATTTAATGTGTGTCCATGAAATGAATATGTTACAATCACTGTACTCAACGACGGTAGGATAATTCCTCTCCTCCAACATGGAGCTCAGAAACTTTGCTCTCCCGCAAACTACGGCATCAGGACGACGGTAGGATAATTCCTTTCCTCCAACATGGAGCTCAGAGACTTTGCTCTCCCGCAAACTGCGGCATCAGGACATATCAATACAAGCATCTGCCCGTCATACCTTTTTTTGTAACTGTCTTCTGTCCAATTCATGACGTTGTGTCTCTAGACATATCTCATGTCCATTAGCAGTTGTCAATAGTGTAAATCTTCGCACTGCACACAACATAAATGATGTATTATGCATTGAATAGGACTGTCGCATAGTCTTTTAAGAATGCATCATGCATTCCTTGGGATCCAATAACTAAAAAGTGAAATTGTTAGCTTGGTTTGACCGTAACAGTAATATATACAGATAATCACACTGCTACTGTTATTGAGGCAAAATCAATCAAACAACAATAATGACAATTACCGAGGTGTATAGTTACAGGCGGATCTGGCCGGCGCTCAACACTCAGGGAAAGGGCGAGACGGAGATACATTCAGACAAATACTGGTGCCATCGGAATTGAAACTCTTTGCTTGCTACTGAAGATGGGTACAGAGCGCTTATGGGGGTGTCCCTAGTGCTGTGATGTTGATTCTTAATTTAACATTCCACACTGGATAATGTCACAGCGAAGATGATGGCTGATGCTTAAGGCGTGAAAGATATCTATATTAATAAAAATGTTAATTTTCCGATGATGTAAGCTAAGAACTCGGAAACTACTGAACCGATTGCTTTCAAATTTGCACACAACGTTGCCTTTGACTCCCAGTGTGATTTTTTGTCAGCAAATGGCACAAACCACGAACAACATAGCTCAAGCAACAGCAAAATCATTAATTGTTCCGTTACCGGCCCGGATTTGTTTTTATGTTATCGGCCATATTTGACTTCTAAGCTCTTATTGAACTTTGCATTATTATATGATTTCATTTCCACTATTTGCCTGAGTGTTTGGTAGCGTAGTTGTTAACTATTCTGCCTATCATGCAGGTGACCCGCGTTAAATTCCCCGCTAGGTGATATAAATTTTTTTTAGCCCTTAACTGGGCGGCTGGCACGTTGTGTTGTGGTTTATAACTAGGCAACGATATCTACGCCTTTTTCGGTTTTGGCGTTTACAGCTAGCCTGCGACAGCGGCGACGTGATGCTCAATGGTCATGTCACGGGTAATCTTCGTTTGCCCTCGAGAGGGCCATAGGCACGTTGTGTTGTGGTTTACAGCTAGGCTGCGATATCTGACCTAAACTCTTCAGTCGTCGGTAGTAAAGTTATAAGTATGTCATCCTTCACTCGGGTAACCGGTGTTCGATTCCCTGCTGGGTGATAATTGTTCTTTTTCCCCTAAAAGGGTGGTTGCCACATTGTGTTGTGGTTTACAGCTAGGCTGCGATATCTGCACCTTTCGCTCAAAGTCATCCGATTTCAGTTAAGTCCTAATTAGCCTCCCCGCGACGCTTCTCGATCAAAAACTATTCGGCGATGACAGAAACTGTTAACTAAGACGGCTTACAGTCCAGTTTAGTTTGGGTGGACACGGATGCCAAGGTCAGTTAAAAATCGTCCCCTCAGAGAGGGACAGATGATGGGTGCGGGGTATTTTTCTCCCCTATTCGTGAATATAGTGTACATTTCACTATGGGTTCCATTACTGGTTACATGATGCATTTTTTTTTTCCTATGTCCGGGGCAAAATCAAACTAAATAGTCCGTGGCGACAGCCTGGGGTGCTAACTCTTCTTTTCTACACCAACCTATACAGACTGTAGTGACAGTTTTTGTTGTTGTTGTTCTTGTGATGGTGGTGGGGTTGTGGTTGCAGTAGTACTGGTACTGGATGGGTGATGTGGTAGCTGTTACACTGGCTAAATTTATTTATCTATACTAGTTAATGCTACCTATTTAAGTCTGGGTAGACACGGATGCAAAGCCCAATTTAGTTACAATATTTCGTTACACGGTGACTTCCCCATCCTTCGAAGAAGATGATATGATTGGGGGAGAGGGGGAGTGTTTATGCCAGACACAGTTAGCTGAAAGAGCTTAGAATATTATTTTAAAGTTCTATTTTTATTTTAATAATTTCGCCAGGTGATGATTTTTCAATCCTTCGGAGAGGGAGATATGATGGGTGGGGGGGGGGGGGGGGGTTATGCCGGACACAGCTGAGAGAGCTTAAAATATTATTTGAAAGTTCTTATTTCTAAACTATTTCTATTTTAATAATTTCGCCATGGATGATTTTTCAATCCTTCTGAGAGGGAAATATGACTGCATCGAGGGGAGAGGGGGGGGGGGGTATGACAGACACTGTTAGCTTAGAGCTATTTTCTTTCCTCTCCATTTCACCAATCTGGGCCACAGCAACGCGTGGCCGGGTACAGCTAGTTACTTAATATAAAGATATTGTATTACTAGATAAAATTAGTTAGGATAATATGTAGTACTGCTGAGTAACCTGGCCACTTATAGAAATGACAGCTAACTTAGTCACTTGCTGATGTAATACATGTTACTACTGCTACACTGTCTTTGAATTGAATAGTTGATATTTGTAACACTTTTGGACACTTGGCAGTTGTTTTATATATACTTTACTAAAGAACATTTACAATGAAACACATTATGTCCAACTGGGACATTGATAAATTTAGAATATAGGTATAGATGCCTATAAACAGGCGGACTTCAGTGAGCTGCTCTTTGCCGATGATCAGTGCATCTTCCACAGTGAAAGTTAACAGGACCACATAAACCAACTACACTACAGTTGCTTTAAAAGTCACATGAAGATCGATACTGAAAAAAACAGAAGTCATGCTAATAAGTTGAGAGCAACAAACCATCGACATAAAGAGGAAGGGGAGGTCAGAGAAGAGGATGGATTGAGGGAGTCACTGACACCGGCTTATCAAGCAACTGAGCACGCCCTAGCTCGGCTACCGATCGTCTGATGAACCGCGACGCCTAGCTGCATAAGCAGATATTGACAAAAGAAGAAGAAGAAAAAGAATAGGCATCACAGCACTCAGGACATTCCAATAAGCACCCCATCCCCATCTTCAGCAGCAAGTGCTGAGTTCTTTTTGTGATGGCACCAGTAATAGACTGATTGTATATCTGTTCGGAAATACAGAGGAAAATACTAGAACTTAACTGATGTTGCAGAAAATATCATTTCAATCATATTTCTTGGTCCCATACCATTTGATTGTTGTTGTTGATGCTTTGCGTTAGATACATTATAGTGCAGCCCTCCTGATAGCTTGCTAAAAGTGACTGATAAAATCTGCATCATCATTCTCTTCATCCAGCCCCATATCATTTTCAGGAAATTCTGTTCTATTTAAATTTGAGGTTTATTAAAGCTGTATATTGTGTTGATGGTATGTGAAACAGATTATTTAGCAATCATTGTTTTCCAAAAAAACTTGCAGTAAAGTGTTAAAACACACAGAAATACTATATTTCTGGCTTTCAGTTACTCATAATAAGTCAGTGCATCACACATGTTATTTAAACACAAGGAAGGACCACACAAAAAAGTCCATATAAGAAAAAAATAAATCAAACAGAAATATACTAATTAACAAAAGGTTTAGAAATGCACTAACAAATGTGAAGACAAGACCTAGTGCTGACTAAACAAAGATATTCTAAGAGAGGATAAAGACATTCAGGAGCGATATAGAGTGATTGTGAGGAACAAGTACAATGCAAAACCAAAAATACAAACGATAAACGATCAGTGGCAAATGTTGAAAAAGTCTATTCATCAAACAAGCAAAGAGATTTTATCAGAAAGAAGACCAATAGCTAAACAGAAATGGATGACCAAAGAAATTTTAAAGTTAACTGGTGACAGAAAGCAGTATATGAATGACAGAGAAGATTATGACAAGATAAATAAAGAAATAAGGCACAAGTGCATGAAGGCAAAACAAGATTAGCAAAACGAACAATGCAATAAAATTTCACACATTCCTAAAGATGCAAAAAGTGCATAAACAAATTAACAATCTAACTGAAGAAAGATAGGAGTAAAAACAGGATGTCTGAAACCAAAAGCAGGAGAGATCTTAATGGAGGAAGATGGAATGAATACATAAGAGAGTTATATGGTGGAAAGAGCGCAGAATTACCAGAAGAAAGAAATTTAGAAGGTCCGTCTATACTAAAGGAAGAAAGCAACGCTATTAAACATATGACAAAAGGAAAGTCAACTGGGCCAGATGTAATTACAGTAGAAGTATTAGAAGTACTGGGGGAATTTAGGGTAGATATATCAACTAAACTGATTAATGACATTTATAACACTGGATACATTCTAAGTGATCTGATGAAATCTGTATTTATTATGTTACTCAAAAGACCAGGAACAATTGAGTGTGAAGAATTTCTTGCAATCAACTTAATAAATCATGTCACTAAATTACTACTTAGAATTATAATGAGAAGAACTATTAGAAAAATTAGAATGGAAATGAGTGAAGAGCAGTAAGGATTTATGGAAGGTTAAGGGACAAGCAATGCAATATACATATTACAAACACTGATAGAAAGCACAATTTATTGCCTGGCATATTCCGCTGTATCTCGTCAGGTGCATACTACAGTAACAATTGATTAAAATGAAGCAAATAGCTGAACCAACGTTACGTTGATGACATACTTATCATCGCCACAAACAAACAACAGGCAGAGTCGTTTCACACCAAAAAGAACCAAATGCACAAAAACATCACAGTGTCCCTACAACATGAAAGTAGCAACACTTTGGCCTTTTTAGACATTTTAATTAGACGTAGAGATAATGGCACTATTGAAAAGTCAGTTTATCGTAAAGACACTTGGACAGGCCAGTAAATCCATTTCAACAGTTTTGCACCTTTGCAATACAAACGTGGTCTAGTGAGGACATAATTCCACCGCGCTAGGAAGACTTGTTCCATCGACACGCTAAAAGCTGAGTTTGAAACGATTAAACAAACACTGCTTTCTAATGGATATCCAGGTGGCTTTATTAAGTGCCATTGCCAGCCGCCTAAACCAATTACCTTAGAAATGTTGGTGCCAAAAAAACAAGTTTAAATACATCTAATGTTTCGGGGAGACGACGTCATACAATGTGTATATGACTGACTCAAAACAGCAGTCAGTCAAACCTTTTACGCAGCCATGCCTGTTATGAGATTTAAAACCACCAGGATTCCTACGCCACCAGTAAAAGAACCAGTGTCGACGTACGCCAGATCTAACTGTATATACCAATTTAAATGCACCTGTAACGCTGCATATGTGGGCAGAACTGATTGACGGCTGGAGAAATGGGTTGCTGAACATATTCCACTATGGGTGGTAAAAGCAATGCAGAACACTAACACCTCAACAACAACGAATCAGGTGACTGGACGACAAAATCCATCATCAAATTATTTACAATTCGGCCAACCATAGATTACTCTGATATGCGGAAGCTTCCGCGATCAGCCGGTTGAAACCTGATCTCTGTAGGCAGAAAGAAATGGTCGTTACCTTATGGTTACCTTGGTGAAACAGACAGTTTAGAATGTACTCAAATTTGTGTTTCAGTTTCTAGGATTCAGCTATTTGCTTCATTTTAATCACTTGTTACTGTAGTATGCACCTGACGAGATACAGCGAAATATGCCAGGCAATAAATTGTGCAGTCTATTGTTTGTGTCTTCTTTGTTCAAATTCACATCGGGGAAATACTCCTTTGATCCACTAATAGAAAGATTAATGGACATACAAAAGGACTTATATTTATACTCCATAGATTATACCAAAGCATTTGTCAAAGTTGAACATGAGGAGATGATACAGATGTTGGAAGACATCAATGTAGACGGGAAAGATCTCAGAATAATTAAAAACATTTACTGGAACCAAGTGCAGCAATTAAAGTGGGAAACAAACTGGGTACTTTTGAACAGATAAAGCAAGGAGTAAGACAGAGATGTGTCTTATCCCCAGACCTTTTCTCTCTTTATAGTGACACATTTTGAGGGAAATTAAAGAGAATGCAGGAGTAAGAGTTGGAAGATATAATATAAACAATTTGCATTATGCAGATGATACAGTTTTGATAACTGAAAATGCACTAGTTTACAACAACTGCTGGATATTGTGGAGATAGAGAGTGTTAAGAAAGGACTTTCATTGAATATTAAGAAAACGAAAGTAATGGTTATATCAAAGAAGAAGATAATTCCACGTTGTGATATCTCAGTTGAAGGAAAAAAATTTTACCAAGTTAATAAATTCAAATATCTAGGAACAACCATATCATCAGATGGAAAATGTGTGACAGAGATTAAAAGCAGAATAGGTCAAGCGAAGGCTGCATTCCAGAAAATGAAAAATATGCAATAAATCACTCTCATTTAATGTCAGAAATAGGGTGTTAAAATGTTACATAGAACCTGTTTTGCTGTATGGCAGAGAATATTGGAATAACAGTGAACAAATTGGGAAGAATTTGGAAGCAACAGAGGTGGTTTCTGAGACGAATGTTACGAATACCTTGGACGGCCAGAGTAACTAACAACAATTGCTTGAAAGAAGCTAATGAAAGTAGATCTCTGTATACAACAATAAGAAAGAGACATACACTGCTCTTTGGTTACATAATGAGAAGACAGACATTTGAGAACATCGTGACAACTGGAAAGATCAGTGGAAAAATGGGTAGAGGCAGACCAAGAGAGATGATGCTGGATGGGCTGAAACAATGGCATGAAGGGATATCATCAAGAGAGCTGTTCCAGGCAACCAGGGATCATGATCTGTGGAGATGCATAAGCACCTACGCCAGTTGACAGGGCACATGATGATGATGATGAAGGACAAGAAGGACCATACAATTTGAGACATTTGTTTTTGTTATTTGACTGCCCATGGTGACATTAACAGACAAATTATCATACATCAAGTGGAACTCTAGCATATTCACATATCAATGCATTTTATTGCTACAGAAATTATTATTTCTTTAATAGCTAAAGCGAGTCATTTAAATATTTTCACAAAGACTGCAACATGAAGACAACTCAAGACATCAGGCCACATAATGAGGAGAATAGAAACATTTTGTCTGGAAAGAGAAATAGAGGAACACAGATTGTGAATCTGGAGGATCATCACTTGTGGCCTGAACAGCAGGTCCACCTGGAACACCTGGGCCCAACATGCCAAAAGACATTTCAAATATGATGTCTGTGTTTGATCTGTGGCATATCTGTTACATTTGTGTGTGTGCATGTGCACGTTCCACCGCCACCTCTGAAATGCAAGTTAGTTACAATGCACCACTGAAGTCTTTGGAAGTATTTCTTGATGAGGCCTTGGAAGTATAACTTGATGAGGCCTTGGAAGTATTAC
>CAJHNH020001207.1:0-140000 GCA_905116865.2 Candidula unifasciata | reverse complement strand
GTCACACAGACTTACTATGATGTGGCAGTGTAATATCAATGTCTTCCAGTTGTCACACAGACATACTATGATGTGGCAGTTGTCACACAGACGTACTGTGATGTGGCAGTGTAATGTCAATGTCTTCCAGTTGTCACACAGACGTACTAGGATGTGGCATGTGGTCAGTTGTCACACAGACGTACTATGATCAGCGTAATGTCAATGTCTTCCAGTTGTCACACAGACGTATGATGTCTTCCAGTTGTCACACAGACGTAATATGATGTGGCAGTGTAATGTCAATGTCTTCCAGTTGTCACACAGACGTACTAGATGTGGCAGTGTAATGTCAATGTCTTCCAGTTGTCACACAGTCACACAGACGTACTATGATGTGGCAGTGTAATGTCAATGTCTTCCAGTTGTCACACAGACGTACTATGATGTGGCAGTGTAATGTCAATGTCTTCCAGTTGTCACACAGACGTACTATGATGTGGCAGTGTAATGTCAATGTCTTCCAGTTGTCACACAGACGTACTATGATGTGGCAGTGTAATGTCGATGTCTTCCAGTTGTCACACAGACGTTCTAGGATGTGGCAGTGTAATGTCAATGTCTCCCAGTTGTCACACAGACGTACTATGATGTGGCAGTGTAATGTCAATGTCTTCCAGTTGTCACACAGACGTACTAGGATGTGTAATGTCAATGTCTTCCAGTTGTCACACAGACGTACTATGATGTGGCAGTGTAATGTCAATGTCTTCCAGTTGTCACATAGACGTACTATGATGTGTAATGTCAATGTCTTCCAGTTGTCACACAGACGTACTAGGATGTGGCAGTGTAATGTCAATGTCTTCCAGTTGTCACACAGACGTACTAAGATGTGGCAGTGTAATGTCAATGTCTTCCAGCTGTCACACAGACGTACTAGGATGTGTAATGTCAATGTCTTCCAGTTGTCACACAGACGTACTATGATGTGTAATGTCAATGTCTTCCAGTTGTCACACAGACGTACTATGATGTGTAATGTCAGTGTCTTCCAGTTGTCACACAGACGTACTATGATGTGTAATGTCAATGTCTTCCAGCTGTCACACAGACGTACTATGATGTGGCAGTGTAATATCAATGTCTTGCAGGTGTCACACAGACGTACTATGATGTGGCAGTGTAATGTCAAAGTCTTCCAGTTGTCACACAGACGTACTATGATGTGGCAGTGTAATGTCAATGTCTTCCAGTTGTCACACAGACGTACTAGGATGTGTAATATCAATGTCTTCCATTTGTCACACAGACGTACTAGGATGTGGCAGTGTAATGTCAATGTCTTCCAGTTGTCACACAGACATACTATGATGTGTAATGTCAATGTCTTCCAGTTGTCACACAGACGTACTATGATGTGTAATGTCAATGTCTTCCAGTTGTCACACAGACAGGATGTGGCAGTGTAATATCAATGTCTTCCAGTTGTCACACAGACGTACTATGATGTGGCAGTGTAATATCAATGTCTTCCAGCTGTCACACAGACGTACTATGATGTGGCAGTGTGTAATAGATTTCTGTTGTCACTGGCTGTCTGGGATGTGGCTCGTATTTCAATGTCTTCTAGTTGTCTTCGCAACAATATGTGGCACATGCTAGAAACTGTATGTATTTTACTGTCTTCTGGGGCATGTCAATCTTTTGTCTTCTTTCATAAGAAGTCTCTTGAAACGCATATGGTTGTATAGCCGAACATCAAGGTATCACATAACTTGAAATCTGTAACCCGTTATTTACATTTACTAAAAATGTCTTCGCAGTTGTCACTGTTAAACTCTGTCAATCTTTGATTTGCACGGTCTTTCATAAGAAGTCATCTTGGAACACCGATATGGTTGTATAGCAGGAACATCAAAGCCTGTATCACACCAAGTCCGTAACTCAACTCTGCACATACAGATCTTTCTAACCCGTAACTAAGCTCTTCACATACAGATCTTTCTAACCCGTAACTAAACTCTGCACATACAGATCTTTCTAACCCGTAACTCAACTCTGCACATACAGATCTTTCTAACCCGTAACTAAACTCTGCACATACAGATCTTTCTAACCCGTAACTAAGCTCTGCACATACAGATCTTTCTAACCCGTAACTAAGCTCTTCACATACAGATCTTTCTAACCCGTAACTAAACTCTGCACATACAGATCTTTCTAACCCGTAACTAAGCTCTTCACATACAGATCTTTCTAACCCGTAACTAAACTCTGCACATACAGATCTTTCTAACCCGTAACTCAACTCTGCACATACAGATCTTTCTAACCCGTAACTAAGCTCTTCACATACAGATCTTTCTAACCTGTAACTAAACTCTTCACATACAGATCTTTCTAACCTGTAACTAAGCTCTTCACATACAGATCTTTCTAACCCGTAACTCAACTCTGCACATACAGATCTTTCTAACCCGTAACTCAACTCTGCACATACAGATCTTTCTAACCCGTAACTAAGCTCTTCACATACAGATCTTTCTAACCCGTAACTAAACTCTTCACATACAGATCTTTCTAACCTGTAACTAAGCTCTTCACATACAGATCTTTCTAACCCGTAACTAAGCTCTTCACATACAGATCTTTCTAACCTGTAACTAAGCTCTTCACATACAGATCTTTCTAACCTGTAACTAAGCTCTTCACATACAGATCTTTCTAACCTGTAACTAAGCTCTTCACATACAGATCTTTCTAACCTGTAACTAAACTCTGCACATACAGATCTTTCTAACCCGTAACTCAACTCTGCACATACAGATCTTTCTAACCCGTAACTAAGCTCTGCACATACAGATCTTTCTAACCCGTAACTAAGCTCTGCACAGAGACCTTTTTAACCCGTAATTACGTTGGGGGGGGGGGGGGGAGGATGGGGCACGTTTTAGTGTTTTAATGTTGTGTGTGTATATATATATATATATATATCTATATATATCTATATATATATATATATATATTATATATAATATTATTATATATTATATATATATGTGTGTGTGTATATATATATATATATATATATATATAAAACATTTATTGGCACCAGTCCGTCTTTCCAGACGATAGTGTTATGTTGCGCTATGAGGAGCGATGAGACTCACAGCCTAAGTCGATGGCGAGTGAGACTAGCAAAACCCGCGCGTGTCAAGAAGTCTTCCACAATGATAGCATGGGATTTCAGGACCATTGTTGTCAACATTTGTGTTTAATCCGTTTCTTTTCAGACGCTCAGCTCTCATCCTTTCTGCAATCATTTCTTCCTTCAGTCTCATTCCTTACCTGATATGCCCCTCCACACAACACGGGCCATGACATTTTGTTCCCAAGAGTCCGCCCCAGTATCTCTATCATTCATGTCCCACTTGCATACATCTTTATAACGTGGTAGAGGTCGGCCTCGACATCTTCTTCCTGTCTTTAATTCATCACAAAGTATGTCCCTAGGGACTCTGCCATCCTCCATTCTCCAGGTGTGACCCAGCCACCTGAGCCTTCGTATATATATATATATATATATATATATATATATATATATATATATATATATATATATATATATATATATATAATGATATATATATATATATATCAATTAAATAATGGGACTAGTTATTAACGAAAATAATACACTTTAATAGTAAGAGATAGAAAAGATTAAAAACCCGGCCACAAAGAGTTAATATGAAAATTCGAAAAATCAAAACACGAGTACTTGGGAATAAACTCTAACTGCTGCAACACACAAAGAGAATAACTACAACCTAGAATACGATCTGTCCCCCACACATACACACTCTCACACACACACGCATACAACCTAGGAACACTCTCAAAAACACACACTCTAAGACACACACGCATACAACCCAGAAACACTCTCAAAAACACACACTCTAAGACACACACGCATACAACCCAGAAACACTCTCACAAACACACACTCTAAGACACACACGCATACAACCCAGACTCATACAGAGACACACAGCTGTACAGACACACAAACACACACATAAACACACGTAGCCACATAAAAATATACCTACAAACACACTTACCGACGCACACAGACATAAACCCACACAGACACACATACGCAACCACAGACACACACACAAACACATATAAACACATACACACAGACACACACAGGGACATACGCAACACTCACACATACACAGACACGCAGACCGTCACACACGCAGTCACACACGCAGACACACATACGCACAAGGACATACACGCAGACGCACAAACCGACACAGAGACACACGCATACGCAGACATTATATAATAGACACACCCGTGGCGACTCACACACAGATACACACAAAGCCACACACACAGATACACACAAAGCCACACACACAGATACTCACAAAGCCACACATACAGATACACACAAAGCCACACAGACACGCACAGCCACAGACGGACACAGATACACACGCAGCCACACACAGACACATAATGATACACACACACCCGCAAACACTCGCACGGACACACACGCATACGCACACACAGCACACAGACATTATCAAAAAGACACACACACACACAGATACACACGAAGCCACACACTTGCAGGCCATTGTCTGGAAAACTGCCTGCAACGATTTGTTTGCATGTAGCCTTCGAATATCCACGAGACAAAATCAGTGGTATTCTTTAGTTCATCAATGCTCAGGCTGTTGAAAACCAGCCAGTTCCTCTGATCCTTTCCAACCATTGTAAATAAGTGAACTTTTAGATTTTACAGTAACAATCTAAATTTCCGGTTCTATTTTCTTGTCGGAGGCGTTCTTCATAATAATACATCTATAGGGGAAGTAACTTTTGTTGTTGTCATTTATGTTGAGTTGAGCTGAGTCAAGAAAGACATCACATCACTCTGGGCATTTCCATATGCGCTCCGTTCCGATCTTTAGCAGCCAGTTCAGAGTTCTAATACTAATGGTACTTAACGCAGTCTGATTATATGTCCATCTTGCCATTCCTCTGAGTGTAGTGTGCCGGTCAGACCCTCTGGTCACACCCAGGTGTATCAATATCCCCAGGCCATGATCATCTTGTTTCTCTCTTCTACTTGCTCCCAAAGGGCCGTGATCACATCTGCCTTGTCATGTCTCAACTCACCACACAGTAGTGCAGGTCCAGTCACTCTGTCTGCCTTGTTCAATAGTAAACATATCTCCAAAATGCAATAGTAAGTATTGCATGTCAGTCACCATTAGACCCCACGGTGTATGTTAACAGCACAGCACATTGTATTATGGTTGATACATTTAGATATGGAGATGTACTTGTTGCAATTGTAGATGCACCTGACGCGTTGATGATATTCAACCACTCATCGAAGAAATGGTTTTACTCATTCCGTATCTGACAATCCCAGAAGGTTGATAACTGTTACTGGCAGAACAAATTGTAATCCATCTCAGTGCCGGCACTCGTCTTCCTCTCGGAACACATGTTTAACACACTTTGTCCAGAAATGAATGTCTATTTTTGAGAAGGATTAACTTAACGTGTCAAAACTTCCACATCAGACATTTTCAATGTACTGTTCTTTTCAGCAAGTCTTGTGACTTTAACCCAAACAAGCTCTATCGGGTTATGGTGTCAATGATGTGCAGGCAGTCGCAGAGAGGTGTGGCCGTGTTCATTCATGATTTTGTCAGTGGATACACCTTTGTCTTTTTTGTTTTCTTCCCGAGCTACTACAACTCTACTTTCAAATATGTAACGTCAAAGTTGACTTTCTCCTTAGCAAGCCATGTCCTAATTTGATCTTCTGTAATTCATGTCGTTGGGACGTTGTCTTCCTCTGATACAGCATTATGATAGGCGGCATTATCCATTACTAGGCCTGATGGTCTGTCCAGAAGTGACAGAAAATCATTATCCATTACTAGGCCTGATGGTCTGTCCAGAACTGACAGAAGATCATTATCCATTACTAGGCCTGATGGTCTGTCCAGAACTGGCAGAAGATCATTATCCATTACTAGGCTTAATGGTCTGTCCAGAACTGGCAGAAGATCATTATCCATTACTAGGCCTTATGGTCTGTCCAGAACTGGCAGAAGATCATTATTCATTACTAGGCTTGATGGTCTGTCCAGAACTGGCAGAAGATCATTATCCATTACTAGGCCTGATGGTCTGTCCAGAATTGGCAGAAGATCATTATCCATTACTAGGTGTGATGGTCTGTCCAGAATTGGCAGAAGATCATTATCCATTACTAGGTGTGATTGTCTGTCCAGAATTGGCAGAAGATCATTATCCATTACTAGGTGTGATTGTCTGTCCAGAATTGGCAGAAGATCATTATCCATCCAGTGGGTGAAAATGTGTTCATTTATTTTACCATCCTACTTTTAATTTACCATCCCTACCATTCGTACTTTCTGATTGGAAAATAAGTCCAGCATCATGGATAAGGCCGTTGTCTTTGTTTCCTGCATCAGTGAGCATAAAATGCTTCCTTTGCTGCTTGGAAATACAGTATCATAGCCTTGCACCCGTTTGCTGCTTGGAAATACAGTATCATAGCCTTGCACCCGTTTGCTGCTTGGAAATACAGTATCATAGCCTTGCACCCGTTTGCTGCTTGGAAATACAGTATCATAGCCTTACACCCGTTTGCTGCTTGGAAATACAGTATCATAGCCTTGCACCCGTTTGCTGCTTGGAAATACAGTATCATAGCCTTGCACCCGTTTGCTGCTTGGAAATACAGTATCATAGCCTTGCACCCGTTTGCTGCTTGGAAATACAGTATCATAGCCTTGCACCCGTCGCTCACGGATCTACCTCGGATATTTACTTTGGTTAGCAATAAATGTGGCTTTTCATAAATAATATTCCTTCCATCTACAGTTTTAATGAAAGTGAACCCGGTGGCTCTTACAATTGTCCCTAGACTGCTGTTTGAAATGTCAATACTGCATTGTGATTCCAATATTAATTTATGTTTTCCGAGAGTAAAAGGTTTAGTTGTCTCTCAAATGTTGAAGATCTCTAATGACATTTACATCAAAGTCGTCAACTTTCATTTTCCCTCCTTGCTCGACATGAGTGTACTCTGTGTCCTGTCTAATCCAATGGTTAAATGATACTGTATCCAGACCAAGCGCCAATCTTGTTCGTTTCTTAGATTCACTGAGGAAGTGCTGGTTCAGTGAAACGGTAACCTTATGCATAGTTATACATTCGCATGTGAAATTCATGTGGAAATTGATGTCTATGTCAGCGCGAAACCCACACAGGGAACTCAAGAGTTTGAGTGGGAGACTATTGATGACATGAAGAAGCAGCTAGATAGATGGGTGTAACATTATCTGCAGCTTTACTCAGTTGATACTAAACTAACAGATAATGCTCCTAATGCCATGAAGACGCTACCAACTCTTGACTATCTGGACACACTTCAAACGATTGTAGAAGTTAGGAATGCTCTTAATGAACTAACTAGCTTCGGAAAATGCCATAGGCAGAGATGGCTTTTACATGTGATGCCTAAAAAGCATATTTGGCATTAAGTAACAGAACAAGATCACAAACACCGAGGTACTGGAACAAGCCGGTATTACAACAGTCTTCTCTTTGCTGAGTTTCTGAGTCACATCTGGAGAATTGATGATGGCAGTGTCCATAAGAACGTCCTTCATGGTGAATTAAAGACTCGTAGACGATGTCGAGGTCGACCTCAACTTCGATATAAAGACGTGTGCCAGCGGGACATAACTGTTACAGATATTGAGGTGAACTCGTGGGAACAAAATGCCGTGGACCGTGTTGTGTGGAGGGGACACATCAGGAGGGGATCGAGAATGAAGGAAGAAACGATTGGAGAGAGAATGAGAGCTGAGCATAAGAAGAATGAGAGTAAACACACATTTTGACAACAGTGGTCCTGAAATTCCATGCTACAATTATGGAAGACTTTTCTCAACGCGGGCGGGTCTTGCTAGTCACACTCGCCAACGCCATGGGCTGGAATCACCTGCCTCCTAATAGCACAATAAGACACTATCTTTTGGAAAGACGGAAAGGTGCCAGTCAGTACCGTATCTCTAGTTAGCAGATTCAGGGTACGCCGGTGTGTAAGGAAATGAGCAGGCAGATAGACTGGCCGGCTCTGCGCCACTTAGTGGTGAATAGATGTTTGACACGTCAGATATTGTGAGGGCCCTTTGGGAGCGAGTGAACAGTGCGGAGGCACAGATAGATCATTACGGTCTGAGGAGAATGGCGCTGCTAGGAGTGACCAGGGGATCTGGCAGACGCTCAACACTCAGGGGAAGGGCGAGACAGACATATAATCAGACAGTTACTGGTGCCACTGGAATTGGAACTCTTCGCTTTCTGCTGAAGAGGGGGACAGAGGGTTTAAAGGAGTGTTACGAGTGATGTGATGTCGATTCTTAATTCAACATTTTTTAAAAATTTGGTTTGACAAATGCGAGTACACCCAGCAGCTGTGTCATTTCTGTGGATTGTTGAATGTCTGAAATGTCTTAGTCAGTTCTGTCTGGGCCAGGTGCCACAGTACATCCCCTTTGATGAATCCATCTCTCATGTTGCACATTTTCTTATTTGCTCTTGCTTTTGACAATATTTAGTGTGCTTGTGAATGATTTTCGTTCAAGTATACTGTTGATGTTAAGACAACCCCTACAGACCATTGTATCCACAGTCTACAACCGGCTTATGGTAGTGTTTTTTTTTTTAACGTGCCACCTAGTTGTTTGTTGTTGGAATGCCGCCTAGTGTCCGTCATGCAAAGGTCAATATTACATTATAGATGAACACTGATAATCATCTGTGTTCCCTAGCACCTACGGTTGCCTGTTATGCCGTCTCAGAATAGAAGCTGTTATGGTAATATCTGTCAAGAGTCCACCCTGTGTATTGAAGCACTTAGTTTCCAGTGTTGTGTCTATTTTCACTCGACAGTTCCCCTAATTTCCAAATATGCATGACCACGTTCGGTCACTCTTGCGCTCCCTGCCCCTCTTCCCTCTGGCGGTGTTTTTCTACACGCGCTGGGGTGCCGATTACCCTACCGCTGCGGCCATGCAGATTTTTCTCTCTCTAGATATTTGTAGACAATAATCTGGCTAAAAGCTACCCGGCCAGCTAGTGGGTATTCTGTCAGTGGCGTCTGGCTCGCAGTAAGAGAGCTCACAGCAGGCGTTCTTCCGTGTGGCTGTTGGTCATACAACTTGCTTCTCCTGAATCTGAAATCTTCCCCAAGCCGATATGCAACATTTCCATACTACCAGGGCTGGCTCTTCGTGGCCAGTGCGGATATTGTGTCTGTTCTAACAGTGTTGAATGCAGACTTCATGTGAACTGCAACCAGCTATGATTGTGTAGATGCCAGTTACTTTAATATGCCTTGATGTGCACCTGTGCGCCGGTGGTTCTTAGATAAGCGACGATCTGCATATACATGTGTGTGTGTGTGTGTGTGTGTGTGTGTGTGTGTAAAAATGCATGCAGTTAATGCATTAAGTGGGCCTTTTTGTGTTTACATAGGAAACTTCTTTTGTGGTTACGGTAAACTTTTCACAGTGAGTGGCTGCAGATCAGCGAAGTATGCGATTTTCAGTTTAATTTGTTATTTTACCTGAATTGTCTAAAACCTAACGCCGAAGACTGTTTTGTTTGTTTCAGTGTAGTTTTTCTTTATAGTGACATCATGTTATACTGCTGTGGTATATTGTTTCTCCCTTTATTATAGCATCCCTCAGAGTGGTCATATAATGGCAAGATGCTACACTGTTGCGGTATATTCCCCCCCCCCCCCCCATTATAACATATCCCAGATATGTCATACTGTTGCGGTATATCCCCCCCCCCCATTATAACATATCCCAGAGATGTCGCACTGTTGCGGTATATTCCCCCCCCCCCCCATTATAACATATCCCAGATATGTCGCACTGTTGCGGTATATCCCCCCCCCCCCCCCAATTATAACATATCCCAGAGATGTCGCACTGTTGCGGTATATTCCCCCCCCCCCCCCATTTATAACATATCCCAGATATGTCGCACTGTTGCGGTATATTCCCCCCCCCCCCCCCCCATTATAACATATCCCAGATATGTCGCACTGTTGCGGTATATTCCCCCCCCCCCCCCCCATTATAACATATCCCAGATATGTCGCACTGTTGCGGTATATTCCCCCCCCCCCCCCCCCCATTATAACATATCCCAGATATGTCGCACTGTTGCGGTATATTTCCCCCCCCCCCCCCCATTATAACATATCCCAGATATGTCATACTGTTGCGGTATATTTATCCCACTTTATTATAGCATCCCGCAGAGATGTCATACTGTCCCACCCCCTCCCGACTTTATTATTGCATCCCGCAGAGATGTCATACTGTCCCACCCCCTCCCGACTTTATTATTGCATCCCGCAGAGATGTCATACTGTCCCACCCCCTCCCGACTTTATTATTGCATCCCGCAGAGATGTCATACTGTTCCCTCTCCCCATTTTATTTTAGCATCCCGCAGAGATGTCATACTGTCCCCCCCCTCCCCACTTTATTATAGCATCCCGCAGAGATGTCATACTGTCCCCCCCCCTCCCCACTTTATTTTAGCATCCCGCAGAGATGTCATACTGTCCCACCCCCTCCCGACTTTATTATTGCATCCCGCAGAGATGTCATACTGTTCCCCCTCCCCATTTTATTTTAACATCCCACAGAGATGTCATACTGTTCCCCCTCCCCATTTTATTTTAACATCCCGCAGAGATGTCATACTGTCCCCCCTCCCTACTTTATTATAGCATCCCGCAGAGATGTCATACTGTTCCCCTCCCCCTCCCCACTTTATTATAGCATCCCGCAGAGATGTCATACTGTCCCCCTCCCCACTTTATTATAGCATCCCGCAGAGATGTCATACTGTCCCACCCCCTCCCGACTTTATTATTGCATCCCGCAGAGATGTCATACTGTTCCCCCTCCCCATTTTTATTTTAACATCCCACAGAGATGTCATACTGTTCCCCCTCCCCATTTTATTTTAACATCCCGCAGAGATGTCATACTGTCCCCCCTCCCTACTTTATTATAGCATCCCGCAGAGATGTCATACTGTCCCCCCTCCCTACTTTATTATAGCATCCCGCAGAGATGTCATACTGTCCCCCCTCCCCACTTTATTATAGCATCCCGCAGATATGTCATACTGTCCCCCTCCCCACTTTATTATAGCATCCCGCAGAGATGTCATACTGTCCCCCCTCTCCACTTTATTATTGCATCCCGCAGAGATGTCATACTGTCCCCCTCTCCCACTTTATTATAGCATCCCGCAGAGATGTCATACTGTCCCCCCTCCCCACTTTATTATTGCATCCCGCAGAGATGTCATACTGTCCCCCCCCCCTCCCTACTTTATTATAGCATCCCGCAGAGGTGTCATACTGTCCCCCCCTCCCCACTTTATTTTAGCATCCCGCAGAGATGTCATACTGTCCCCCCTCCCCACTTTATTATTGCATCCCGCAGAGATGTCATACTGTCCCCCCTCTCCCACTTTATTATAGCATCCCGCAGAGATGTCATACTGTCCCCTCTCCTCCCCACTTTATTATAGCATCCCGCAGAGATGTCATACTGTCCACCCTCTCCTCCCCACTTTATTTTAGCATCCCGCAGAGATGTCATACTGTTCCCCCTCCCCACTTTATTATAGCATTCCGCAGAGATGTCATACTGTTGCGCTCCCTTTTTTATGACATCCTGTAAAGATGCTATACTGTTGCGGTATATTGTCTTCCCCTTTTTTATGACATGCCATAGAGATGCTATACTGTTGCGGTATAATGTCTTCCCCTTTTTTATGACATCCTGTAGAGATGCTATACTGTTGCGGTATATTGTCTTCCCCTTTTTTTTAATGACATACCGTAGAGATGCTATACTGTTGCGGTATATTGTCTTCCCCTTTTTTTTATGACATACCGTAGAGATGCTATACTGTTGCGGTATATTGTCTTCCCCTTTTTTTTATGACATACCGTAGAGATGCTATACTGTTGCGGTATATTGTCTTCCCCTTTTTTATGACATCCTGTTGAGATGCTATACTGCTGCGGTATATTGTCTTCCCCTTTTTTATGACATCCTGTAGAGATGCTATACTGTGGCGGTATATTGTCTTCCCCTTTTTATGATATCCTGTAGAGATGCTATACTGTTGCGGTATATTGTCTTCCCCTTTTTATGATATCCTGTAGAGATGCTATACTGTTGCGGTATATTGTCTTCCCCTTTTTATGACATCCTGTAGAGATGCTATACTGTTGCGGTATATTGTCTTCCCCTTTTTATGACATCCTGTAGAGATGCTATTCTGTTGCGGTATATTGTCTTCCCCTTTTTTATGACATTCTGTAGAGATGTTGCGGTATATTGTCTTCCCCTTTTTTATGACATCCTGTAGAGATGTTGCGGTATCCCCTTTTTTATGACATCCTGTAGAGATGTTGCCCCCCCCCCCCCCCCGCCGCCCATTTTTGAACTAAAAATTGTAAGTAACTCCGGCAAAAAAGTTCTGGTTGTTTGTCCACTTGCGGACTGAAGACTTGTTTAAGAACTGAGGTGTTGCGTGCACCTAACAGGCAGTAGGCCTGTTCTAGTTGTCCACTTGCGGACTGAAGACTTGTTTAAGAACTGAGGTGTTGCGTGCACCTAACAGGCAGTAGGCCTGTTCTAGTTGTCCACTTACGGACTGAAGACTTGTTTTAGAACTGAGGTGTTGCGTGCACCTAACAGGCAGTAGGCCTGTTCTGGTTGTCCCTCTAAGAAATGAAGTCGCACTGCAGAGATGTACAGTTGCGGTGAAATGTCATCATCATCAGTCATAAATCACTTCTGCCATTAATCGCCGTGAGGAGGAACAATTTGTCATCCAGTGCATGCAGGCTGGCACCCGCTGTTCTCATTTCGTGAAGACGTCTTTAGAAATGTCGATCAATGTTGTTCTTGGTCGTCCTTTGCTCTTGTAGCTGATCTTCTGAGATGCCTGTGGTGGTATTTTATATTGCTGCCTTCTGACGAGATGCATACAGTTATCACATTAAATAATGATGGATTCTGCGCTGAAATAACAGCGTTTGTGTGGGCAGTGTTTTTAAACTGAGCAATCTGTGTGTGGTTTTATACATACTACAATTGGAAATGACGGCTCAGTATTTACTTTCACTCATTTCTGTAAACTGTAAATAAACAATAAATAAAAGACACAGGCATTCCTGAATGCAGATATTGACGGTAACAACTCAAGCGCTAACCAGTTACGTAATCCGCCAATAACGCACAGTGCCGCTTAAATAAATAAATACTGGAGAGCAATAATGATATGCTGTGGGAGTCTCTTTGGCGATTCATTACTTTGCGGCGCAAAATTGTATTAAATATTGCAGCTGTAAATACAGAGTTTATCAAGCACACAACGCCTTAATTATCCCTACCCAGTCCCGGCTTCAGGTTAGGTGGTAACTGTCGGGAGCCCCAGTGTGACCTTACTATACTATATCTGTGTCTCCATCGCTGCCACATGTTTAGTCATTTCACTTAACTGCACATGTCTTGTCCCGCCACTCCTCAAATCTAACCGACGAAGTTAAAACCCCCTCTTGTCACTATTCGGACTGTTGGAAACACTCACCACCACACCACCACCCCCCACCCTCGCGGAAATTTGACCGATACAATGCGGGCTCAATTCACCGTCCCCAGCACGTCTATTGAGATGGTGCGCCCTGGTAAAACACTGGTGTAATAAATTCTGAATATATGAATTCTTGTTTGCCTCCATCTTTAAGTGGTTAAAAGCGGTCACAGGCCTCATCACTTATTGCATTTCACATACTATTTTCAGCATAAATGTTTTTGACGGATTGGGGTCTTTAGTTTTGTTCTTCCATCACGGGGGATGAAGACCACTGTTCATCCAAAGTAGTAATGATCAATGACTGCCAGTACCAAGGTGGCTGATTAGTCCAATATGAGCCAGGAAAGTTCTTGAGCAGTGAGGACAACAAATGGAAGCCGCTGTAAGTGTGGGATTAGCAGTACGGTTCTATCTAGTCTGCCTCCGTTTCTCTGCCTGGGCAACCTGCGCTGCCTGGCAGGCCGATGTACTATACCTGACGGATGTACGCCGTCGAGAACTGTCCTATGCAGCAGTCTCCTCTGTTGCTTTGTCGATGCCAGAAGTTGAGAGCAGTTTTGAGTGTCCCTAAAGAGCTTTTTCTGCCCTCCCTGGGACCTCTGACTTTGCTGGAGCTCCCCGTCAAATATTCTCTTTGGGGGGTGAGAGTCTGGCATGCAGGCTAGATGACCAGCCTAACGCAGCTGATTAATTGTTCAGCATTATGTGGATGCTAGACAGATTAGATTTGATTTGTTTCAAGAACCCACATCACAGCACGCGGGGCATTCACATAAGCGCTCCGTCCCCATCTTCAGCAGCCAGCGAAGAGTTCCGATACCGATGGTGCCAGTAGCATTCTGATTAAGCGTCCTTCTTGCATTTTCTCTGAGCCTCGAGCAACTGTCAGAACCTCTCGTCACTCCCCCTGCATCAGTCTCACCAGACTAGTGATCCATCTGCTCCTCCGAACTGTACACGCTCTCCCACAAGGCACTAACCACGTCTGCCTTATGCATCATTATGCCACCAATTTGTTCAGAGCCAGCCAGTCTGTTCGCCTGTTCATTTTCCATCACACCGGCGTGCCCCGGTAAATAAATCCAGACAATATTCCTTACCCGTGTTCTCCGCGGCGAGGCATGCATCTGCACGAAACATGCCTGCCCCGATCTTCCTCAGCATGCTTTCTGAATCAGTTACAATCACCGCGCGCGCGCGCGCGTGTGTGCGCGTGTGTGTGTGTGTGTGTGTGTGTGGTTGGTTTTTTTCTTTTTTTTTTTTCTAGCCAGCGAAAATCTTCAATGAATGTCTCCACCTCCATTCTTAAGCTAGAAAGTTTGGTATCATTTGCTAGGCTCTCCTGCACCAAACGTCGACCATTAACTTTTCCTAAGAAACCCCAAGCACTTCTTTTGCCTCTTGACACTGCACCGTCTGTGTAAATGATAAAATCCTCTGAGCGAGCATTATCTTGAATTAATTGTTGAATTTCCACCTCTGGCCAATCTCTGCATTCCCGGCTCAGCGTGATTATGACTCAACACAAGTCTGACTGTTCAGGTGGCACTTTGACCCACTCTTTTCCTCGCCTAATATTCTCAAGAATGCAAACCTCCGATTGTGTCTTCTGTCTGAGCCATCCATGACCTCCCTCTGATCAGCCGCTGACCCTTAACTGCGCCCAGAGCTTGGTGCGTCTGTGTCTGTAGCTACCCTGAGATATGACTTCGCCTTCAGCACCTTGTGCCTACCTGCAACCGTCGGTAAACCAAGGATGTATCTCATGCACACCACTGGAGTGTCTCTCTGGTGCTAGATAGGTTAGCCTTATCAAGAACCACAGTATCTTGCCATGTGGTTTTGAGCAGATTTCTAAGACAAGTTAAATGAAATTCATTCAGTTTTTTAGCATCGCGCTGATACACAGTCGAGGTTTCGCAAGCGTAGGGCAGTACTGAAAGAGTTACAGTTCTTTAGACCTTAAGTTTGGTCAGCAGGGAGATACCACCTCTATTCCAGACGTTAGTATGAATGCTGCTGAAACTGCTGCTGGCCTTTGAGATTCTAGCGTTGATATCGTCGTCGATGTTGACTCTCTGAGATAGGGTACTGCCAAAATAAGTCAATCTATCGACTATTTTTGGCCATTTACAGTGATAGAGGGATCACAATTTTTTTTTTTTTTTTAAATTTCGGGAGCCGTTTGAGAGATAAAAGTTTTTTTCGGTGTTGATAGTTAGCGCGAAGTTGGTACAGGCATCAGAAAATCTATCGATGATGTGCTACATACTGGCCTCAGAGCTAAAGTTTGGAAAGTCGTTGTCAGCAAATAAAAGGTCCTTAATTGTAGTAGTTTTAATTTAAGTTTTAGCTCTAATCCTCCTCAGATTAAAAAAGTTGCCATCAGTAAAGTAATTTAAAGCAATTCCTGGATCGTCATAATCAAAGGCATTGACAAACATTGCAGCAAAGTTCATACTGAACAAGATTAGTCCAAGCACACATCTCTGCTTTACGCCATGTGAGACAGGGAAAGGGTCCGATAATTGTCCCTTCTCCGTGACTCTGGCCTGAAAGTCTTTATGGAACTGCTGTACAATCCTAATTGTAACCATGATTTTCCACAGTCCTCCTCTACTGACTGTATCAGTGGCCTTTGTGAGGTCCTCTACTGACTGTATCAAAGACCTTTGTGAGGTCCTCTACTGACTGTATCAAAGACCTTTGTGAGGTCCTCTACTGGCTGTTTAAAGACCTTTGTGAGGTCCTCTACTGGCTGTATCAAAGACCTTTGTGAGGTCCTCTACTGACTGTATCAAAGACCTTTGTGAGGTCCTCTACTGGCTGTATCAAAGACCTTTGTGAGGTCCTCTACTGGCTGTTTCAAAGACCTTTGTGAGGACCTCTACTGGCTGTATAAAGACCTTTGTGAGGTCCTCTACTGACTGTATCAAAGACCTTTGTGAGGTCCTCTACTGACTGTATCAAAGACCTTTGTGAGGTCCTCTACTGACTGTTTCAAAGACCTTTGTGGGGTCCTCTACTGGCTGTATCAAAGACCTTTGTGAGGTCCTCTACTGGCTGTACCAAAGACCTTTGTGAGGTCCTCTACTGACTGTATCAAAGACCTTTGTGGGGTCCTCTACTGGCTGTATCAAAGACCTTTGTGAGGTCCTCTACTGGCTGTATAAAGACCTTTGTGAGATCCTCTACTGACTGTATCAAAGACCTTTGTGAGGTCCTCTACTGGCTGTATCAAAGACCTTTGTGAGGTCCTCTGCTGACTGTATCAAAGACCTTTGTGAGGTCCTCTACTGGCTGTATCAAAGACCTTTGTGAGGTCCTCTGCTGACTGTATCAAAGACCTTTGTGGGGTCCTCTACTGGCTGTATCAAAGACCTTTGTGAGGTCCTCTACTGACTGTATCAAAGACCTTTGTGAGGTCCTCTACTGGCTGTATCAAAGACCTTTGTGAGGTCCTCTACTGACTGTATCAAAGACCTTTGTGGGGTCCTCTACTGGCTGTATCAAAGACCTTTGTGAGGTCCTCTACTGGCTGTATCAAAGACCTTTGTGAGGTCCTCTACTGGCTGTATCAAAGACCTTTGTGGGGTCCTCTACTGACTGTATCAAAGACCTTTGTGAGGTCCTCTACCGGCTGTATCAAAGACCTTTGTGGGGTCCTCTACTGACTGTATCAAAGACCTTTGTGGGGTCCTCTACTGACTGTATCAAAGACCTTTGTGAGGTCCTCTACTGGCTGTATCAAAGACCTTTGTGAGGTCCTCTACTGGCTGTATCAAAGACCTTTGTGAGGTCCTCTACTGGCTGTATCAAAGACCTTTGTGGGGTCCTCTACTGACTGTATCAAAGACCTTTGTGGGGTCCTCTACTGACTGTATCAAAGACATTTGTGAGGTCATCTACTGGCTGTATCAAAGACCTTTGTGAGGTCCTCTACTGGCTGTATCAAAAACCTTTGTGAGGTCCTCTACTGGCTGTATTAAAGACCTTTGTGTGGTCCTCTACTGACTGTATCAAAGACCTTTGTGAGGTCCTCTACTGACTGTATCAAAGACCTTTGTGAGGTCCTCTACTGGCTGTATCAAAGACCTTTATGGGGTCCTCTACTGACTGTATCAAAGACCTTTGTGAGGTCCTCTACTGGCTGTATCAGAGACCTTTGTGAGGTCCTCTACTGACTGTATCAAAGACCTTTGTGGGGTTCTCTACTGACTGTATCAAAGACCTTTGTGAGGTCCTCTACTGACTGTATCAAAGACCTTTGTGGGGTCCTCTACTGACTGTATCAAAGACCTTTGTGGGGTCCTCTACTGGCTGTATCAAAGACCTTTGTGAGGTCCTCTACTGACTGTATCAAAGACCTTTGTGGGGTCTATGACGGTAGAAAAGAGGTCGCAGTTTTGTTGTTGACACTTTTTCTGTGGCTGGCGAGCAGCACAAATCATGTCAATGGGCCCTCGATCTGGCGAGCAGCAAAAATCATGTCAGTGGGCCCTCGATCTGGCGAGCAGCAAAAATCATGTCAGTGGGCCCTCGATCTTTTCGGAAACCACATTGGCACTGTAAGAGGGGTGTCTAATTAATACTCTGTATTTAATTGCTGAGCATCACCCGTTGAAACTTCCGCATCTTTGTCGCCACTCTGCCATATGTTAATCCTTTCGTCTAAATGCACCCGAAGCTCTTGCCGCTGACAGACAAATGCATTGTCTTTTATATAGGCGGAACGTTATGGTTGTACGTCCACCGCTGGACTTTGGTCTTGTTTTACCTTTGAAACTGTACGTGCACATCTATTGAACAGTTCTAGTTTATCTGTATGGAGATAATTGGGTCCTTGCCTTTCAGCTAAAAGAAAACCACAGACTCTAAGTTTCAACGGAGGTGACAGCGAAATATAGTTTTCAAGAAATAATTTCTTGAAGTGACCCCAGTCGCACAGTGGAGCAAAGATAATGCTGATCTGTCTTGATGCATGATGCGCCGAAAAAAGGCTGGTAGAAATTATAATGAGATCTTTAATTGATATGCCCAGAATTGTGGTTGGTGGGCACAGTATAAACAAATTACGTTATGCTGATGACACAGTCTTGATAGCAACAAGTCAGAAAGAACTACAGGAAATGATAGACATTGTGGTGTTAGAAAGTGGAAGAAGTGGCCTCAGTTTGAATAATGGGAAGACAAAAGTAATGGTGGTATCAAAGAAATGAATTAATCCTAAATGTAGACAGAAAAGTTGCGACATGTATTTTAGATGACAAACACGTACAGAAAAGTTGCACACAGACATGGGCATTGAGGGAAAACATGTAGACAGACACGATGCACACAGACATGTATAGATGCAAACACGTTGACAGACAAAAGTTTTATAACATGAAGACATGTAATGATGCAAACATGTAGACAGAAAAGTTGCACACAGACATGTATTGATGCAAACATGTAGACAGAAAAGTTGCAGACAGATGGCTGTATTGATGCAAACATGTAGACAGAAAAGTTGCACACAGACATGTATTGATGCAAACATGTAGACAGAAAAGTTGCAGACAGACATGTATTGATGCAAACATGTAGACAGAAAAGTTGCAGACAGACATGTATTGATGCAAACATGTAGACAGACAAGTTGCACACAGACATGTATTGATGCAAACATGTAGACAGAAAAGTTGCACACAGACATGTATTGATGCAAACATGTAGACAGAAAAGTTGCACACAGACATGTATTGATGCAAACATGTAGACAGAAAAGTTGCACACAGACATGTATTGATGCAAACATGTAGACGGACACATTGCACACAGACATGTATTGATGCAAACATTTAGACAGACACATTGCACACAGACATGTATTGGTGCAAACATGTAGACAGACAAGTTGCACACAGACATGTATTGGTGCAAACATGTAGACAGACAAGTTGCACACAGACATGTATTAGTGCAAACATGTAGACAGACAAGTTGCACACAGACATGTATTGGTGCAAACATGTAGACAGACAAGTTGCACACAGACATGTATTGGTGCAAACATGTAGACAGACAAGTTGCACACAGACCGCGAGAGTATTTAGCCTGGACGTTTCTAATGTTGTGGTGATCAGCGTTTACAGCTGTAAACGCGGCAAATCAGTCTTTGATTCAATGGGCACGTGTATTAGATTTCTCTTAACGGAGGGCTTCGGGAGCGTCAGCAAGCACGCACACTCGCACACACAAACACGCACACACACATGCACGCACATACACACACACGCGCACTCCCGCCAGTAGTTGGCTCATGCAACTGCACTATGTGATATTTGTTCCCCAGATGTGATGTTGCATCAACTTGTGTTAAGGTGGCACTTTGATCACATAACGGCAGTTTTAAATATAACTTTGCTAAAATAACAAGGCCACTGTTCTTACGTATTGATTATGTATATTTGTTTAGTCTGCCCCCCCCTCTCTCTCTCCCTCTCTCTCTCTCTCTCTGTGTTGGTGGTGGGGTGTGTGTGTCGAAAAAGTGGGGGGGGGGGGGGGTAGGGGTTGAAAGAAATGTAAAAACTAGAGACAAGTGAAGTAGGCCAACCACATTTACAGACAAAGACTAAGAAAACCAGTGGAGGGAAAAGTTGAAATAGACGAGAAAGTGTTCAATAATGATACAAGTGAGAGGATCAGGTTAAACACGGACAAACAGCATTCTGAATGTGTGTACAAACAGCTTTAAAGAACCGTTGCAACCAACCTGTTTTTTCCAATGGAGATGGTACCTAATTGATTGCTAGAAACATAAACGCCTGCTCACACGACACAGCCCATTCTCCGTCTTTTGTTATTTGGCTAACGTTGGTCACATGCCCGACTTAATCGTTGACTGTGCTAGGTGAGACAATCAGCGACCTTGATCCTTTCGTCCAGTAGCGCAGTTTCTGCCCCTAGTGACCTTTAACGAATCTAGGAATGGTGTCTGCTGTCTTAAATCAGGCTGCCGAATATTGCACAGAAGGCAACATCCAACACTATCTAGAAGCTGGGCTTATTGCAGCGTTAACACACATCCCCCTTGGAGAGATGATCAATAAGCAGACGCTGGAAGGTACAGCAATCTTCAGTGCTGGAACCAGAAAAGACATCGCCTAAACGATCCTAGCCAGACAACTATCTTAGGGGAAGGACACGGCGCTGTGACTACATGAAACATTTATTGCAACAGAAATTGATTATTTGTCCGAATTTCTGGATTTTTTGGGGCAACGATGATCGCGTCTTGCAAGATTTGAGAGAGAGAGAGAGAGAGAGAGAGAGAGAGAGAGAGAGAGAGAGAGAGAGAGAGAGAGAGAGAGAGAGAGAGAGAGAGAGAGACACAGAGAGAGAGAGAGAGAGAGAGAGAGAGAGAGACAGAGAGAGAGAGAGAGAGAGAGAGAGAGAGAGAGAGAGAGAGAGAGAGAGAGAGAGAATGCTGCAGACAGAAGTGTCCGGGTCTATATAGAAAACAGGTAATCATATTCCTTCGGTTTCTTTGGCTGAGCTTTGCGAATGCGATTCATAATTCTGGGGTGCCGGATTCGACTCCAGCTGCTGGTGATTTGGCAGCAGACCGCCTAGTGTTGGTTTAGACAGTGGTATCGAGAGCCGCCCTTTTAGGAAAGCAGTGGCAAACTACTGAATGTAAGTTTGCTTAATGACATCACAAGCAACAGAAACAAATGCTGTGGTCGGTTCTGCGACGTCCTGTAAATGGCGCGCAGGTAACTTGTGATCATTTTCCCGTGATAAATAGCTTGATGTAGTTTTAGGCATTGTGAAGCACCCGACAAGGGTGCCCTGAACGGGGGTGACTAGTTTTCTTCCTCACTACCCTCTCCTGACCCTGACAATATAGCAGATGGCTCCGAAGCCATTCCTAGCGAAGCCGCGATAAACTGTTGGTTAGCATGCTTGCAAACACTGCTTGGTGGCTGTGCGTTCGACCTTGGATGGAAGTGGATTTTCTCTGATGACCAGCTTTAAATGGGTATCAGGAAATGACATTGGAAGTCAAAATTATCCGCGTGATGTTGACCATATAAAACAAGTGCCCGCTGGTCTGTACACATTTGGTGAAATCACCATATGTCCAGACCGTGGCTTAGAGGTTCGCCAATGTGGTTAACAGTTTCCTGATGCTCCAGTACTAGTGTTCGTTACCCACATTAGAATAATCTTGTAGTTCTCGGACAATAACGCTTAGGGTTTCAGCTCAAGCTCAACAAATGGTGTGCTGATGGCATATCCAAATCGTATCGTAGAAACCAAAAAAAAATGTCAAACTTTGTCCTCTTTCAGCTGCCCGGAGGCCTGCTTTATTGAAGACCGTTTCTTTGCTATCTGATTCAATTTGATTCTGTGTGGCAAACATTTTCGCCTATGTTGGGGTATTTGCTGCTGCGTCTTGTCTGCTCGATGAGGCTTGGCGGGCGTATTAAAGTTTTTTAAAGAGTTGATTTGTCAGCCCTAAAAAGAACTGCCATTTTTGCCTGGAGTGGCCTGGAACGGGAAGGGCGGGGTCTGCGGTGAGCTGATTAGTTGGGCTGTCATGGCGGCTTGGGTGTTTTCATTAGTTGTTGTTACAAGTGTTGGTAGTGGTTTCCTTTGCCTGGTGTGTATTTTTTGGATTTCCTAGGCATCTGGCGCAGCTTTTGTTCTTCCTGAGCGAAATGTCGTGTGGCGGCTATTTTCATTTGTTTGAAGAGTTGGAGGAACCAGTCTTGTCTGGCTTGACATTCCCCAGGTGTTAGACTTTCCCCCTCCTCTTTCCACGCGTCCTCGTCATAATCTGTAGTCACGGTTTTGGTTCACGCTTGTGCGGAAACATTAGCTCATAAATTCTCAGGTGAAGCTCTTGTGCGTCAGCCTCGCTGATTTCGGTACCCTTCTCTGGGAATGTTAGTGTGACGAGCTACTCTGTCTGTTGCAGTGTTTCGATCTTCGCTTACAGTGGGATCTGTCAGTTGTGCCTGGTGCCTCGTCGCTAGCGCTCCGGTGACTGTGCTCTTGCCGGCCCTGCTGACATTTTGTTTCTTTGCGGCTCTCTCTTTCGCTCTGTAACCGGGCGCACTCTGTTCTGGCTGTCATCTTGGCTGCTTCTGCCTTAGTCTCTACTAGTCGGGTGACTTCTCTGTAGGCTTCCTATCTCGCCTCTTTCAGCACGGCCACCTCTCTGCTTCTCTCCTCTCTCTCCTCCTGTCTGCGTCTCTGTCGTCTGCTGCCTGTGTCGCTGCCAAACTTGCGATTAATGCCTTGATGCTTTCTTTAGTTTCTGCGTCTTGTTTCTTGTTGTAAATTTGCTGTGCTTCATAGGCTTTTCTGTCCTCTTTCAGGGCATTTTTTTCTCTCAGCATTAAGGTGATTAACTCATGCGTCTCAGCTTTTTTAGCGGCGGCAGCGGCTTTTTCCTTCTTCAGTTCGGATCTCAGTTCCGAAATTGCTTGCACTAGGTCGTGGTCTTTTGATGGCAGGGTAGGCTGGCTTCTCAGTTGGTTTGTTACATATGGTCTGGTGGGTCCGGGCACCTTGTACCTCTGCTGCCAGATACCTCGCACTGTGAGCGCCTGTGCAGTTCGAGCATCATCTGTTAGCGTTCGGCCTCTTGAAATCCTGGTCTAGTTTTGCTAAGGCGTTTGCGAGTCCGACTCGTAAGCCAGCATACCGCGATCGAAACCCACTGCAGGCTGCGTGGATTTTTGTCGTGGTATGGGGACGTCGCAGCTCGACCCAGCCTAAAATGGGTACCAGGATGGGCTGTCCTGGGAAAGTAAAGACAGACGGCGTAATGCTGACCACATTACCCACAGAGTGCTAATGGTCTGCCCATACGCTCTGCCCATATGCCCGATGCGCCGAAAGGCGTGAAAAGGGAACTTTACTTTTTTTTTTTACTTACTCCTTAAAGTTGTGTGTCCCTGAGCAGTATCGACATTTGGTCCCGCTTCTACAGGTCGCCATGGTGTGTGCCACGCCCTATTGCAACGAGCGCACCATAGGATCTCTGGATTACAGGACATCTGCTGGTGCTGGTTATTGCGCGCGTCGCTGTGTTTCGGTGGCCTTGTTACTGGCTGGGTCTCAGGAGCGTCGGCGGCACTGGGTGGTGATGGCTGGACTCTACGGGGGCTTTCGGTTGCCGGGTCTCTGGTGGGCTCTGGTGCTACCTCGATGTCGGCCGGCAACGGGGCTCAGCGGTACTTGAGATGCCAGACTCTTGTTGTCGGTAGTGTAGGCTTCTCCAGCGTTAGGCTGCATCTTCTTTGGTGTAGCGGCGTTGACTTGTTTCTTAGCTTTCCCCATCTTGTCAATAGAGGTATCTAGGTGGTGCCTACAAGGTGCTTAGTGAAAGCTTGATATATGAGAGGTCGGCAAGACTTGTTGAGAATCCTGAAAAGGATTCCAAGTGTGCTTTCCAAACAGTATTCAATACTTAACGCTTAGGGTGATGGTATATAAGCGGGCTGCTAAAGACCCAAACGTAGTGCCAACCAGGATAGCCAGCCAAGACTGACTCAGCCGAATGTCAGGTGAATCGGTGTCAAGTATCTAGCTATCAAGAATTGGGTAACGAGTGGATAGTTAGCGTGCGGCGAGACAAGACAAGCTGCTTATCGTGAGCATATCCAAACCTACTGTTCCCCACTTTTATAATCTCTCCCAAGCTCCTCCTACATTACTCCTGAAACCACTTTCATTCAAGTGCTGCCAAAACTGTCTTGGGGGACAGTCCTATCACTGAATGCCTGTTGGTCCAGAAGACAGAAACACATGTTTGCCAACAATGGGTTACATTCCCAAGGTCTATCCAGCTGGCCAGAGCTCATAAGCAAAGTCACACTTTTCTCCCCATCTTCAACCTGCCATATAGCAGGCCTCCCGGCGGCTGAAAAAGGATCAAATTTGGAATTTTTGTTGGGCAATTTGAATTCATCCTGCCAGGTTTTGTCTGCTGACACCTCCAGCAGACCAGTGTCAATACTTGCCATCTGACCTGCACTCTGAGTGTTTGATATCAACTGCAGTCCAGGGTCATTAAAAAGCTTTGTTCTGGTCGACCTAGATTTAGGTTACTGCCAAGGAGCATGTTTTCCTCTATAACTTAAAATATATAAACAAAAAAATTAAATTAGGGTAAAAACGCATTCTGAAGTGGTCAAACGTATGGTCATCAATTAGCATTGTAGAAGTGGTCAAACGTATGGTCATCAATTAGCATTGCAGAAGTGGTCAAACGTATGGTCATCAATTAGCATTGCAGAAGTGGTCAAACGTATGGTCATCAATTAGCATTGTAGAAGTGGTCAAACGTATGGTCATCAATTAGCATTGTAGAAGTGGTCAAACGTATGGTCATCAATTAGCATTGCAGAAGTGGTCAAACGTATGGTCATCAATTAGCATTGCAGAAGTGGTCAAACGTATGGTCATCAATTAGCATTGTTGAAGTGGTCAAACGTATGGTCATCAATTAGCATTGTAGAAGTGGTCAGAAGTATGGTCATCATTTAGCATTTTAGAAGTGGTCAGACATATGGTCATCAAGTAGCATTGTAGAAGTGGTCAAATGTATGGTCATCAATTAGCATTGTAGAAGTGGTCAGACGTATGGTCATCAATTAGCATTGTAGAAGTGGTAAAACGTATGGTCATCAATTAGCATTGTAGAAGTGGTCAGACGTATGGTCATCAATTAGCATTGTTGAAGTGGTCAAAAGTATGGTCATCAATTAGCATTGTAGAAGTGGTCAGATGTATGTCATCAATTAGCATTGTAGAAGTGGTCATTAATTAAGCACACTTCTGCATGCAGCTGTACTACAATTTTGTGTATAAAGCATGTTAATTTTTAAACAAGGTTATGCAGAACAAGGGCCGGAGAAATGAAGAAGCAGAGGAAAAAGAAGTAGCAGCAGCTGAAGAAGAAGAAGAAGAAGAAGAAGAAGAAAAAGGAAAGTGCAAAGATCAGTATTGATAGAGATACATTTCCCACTGATAGCTTTTCTGCTTTGACCTCATGAGTTATTCAGGTCTGTTAGCTGAACATTGAACACTAATGATGTAAGATACCTTAAAGTATATTTAGGTTTCCCCCCCCCCCCCTTCCACATTTTGCCATTAGGATGTTGTTCTAAAGATGTAAGGTGATCTGTGTGTTATGGAATGTTTATATCCAGACAGGAATCATAACAGAACCATTGTAACTTTTTAGACCAAATGCAGTGTTAATTCTTTGTTAAGAAACAAAATTAACCTTACAAATAAGAGATTGATACCAGTTTGACTCAGCAAAGTCATCATTATGTACAGGCGGACAATGAGACAGAAGGGCAAAAAAAAGCGGCCATTATCAGTGTGCAGCCTGGATGAGAAATCCCGTAGTTGCCTAATGAGTCAGGTAGTTGACATGACTTCTATTGGTGGTGCTAGCCTCATGGACAGCAAGTGTTTAGGGACATCTATGAGACGATCAGTGTCTGACATGTCATCAGTTGTAGCATGCAGCATGTTCAGAGCTAGTTATGGAGACTGTTCTACCAGTCGTGGTGTCAGCAGCATTTCACAACCATGTTCATTTATGAAGAATGAGAGAGACAGTGTCAAAACTTTAATTCAGTCCAGTGATTCTGGTTTCCTAAGTGATACCTATAATGTTGATAGTTTCAGAGAAGAAAAACAGGCATCCACAGTTTGTGCAGTGATTTCCCAGAACAACTGTGACTCTGTTTTGAACACATCCAGAGCTGATCAGATTCATGAAACTACAAAGAGGCCATCAGGGTTGTTGGTTTCCCCCATGTTGTCCCAGGATCTGGTGGGCAGTTTACATTCCCATGGACCAGTGAGATCATCATCTATAGATCATTCTCGCAGTGGTTTTCATTCAGTTAGTTTTCATGAGAGCTGTCAAGGAAAGGTTCCAGTGTTTCCATCAGAATCTGTCAGTTTCAAGTGTCCAGACCAGACAAGTTCTGGTGTTGCACTTGACAACACTAGACACATGTCTAGATCATCAGCATGTCACATGACTACAGGTGGTTGTGCCCTGAAAGCTAACAATGCAGGTCAAGTCTGTACTGGCAAATCCAAAGGTGAATGTTTCAATGTGCCATCAGGTCGTCGCCGGCCTTTGAGTTTCACTGATACATCATTTACAGCAAAACTTAGTAGTTCACCGTCTGCTAGCTTCAGAAGTTCACATTCATTTTGTGCAATTTCAACATCACCTCTGTCACTTCAGCACAAGAATAATTTGTCATTAATGAGTGAAAAAACATGCACCAATCTAAAGTTAGTTCCTGTTAACAACAGCTCTTATAAATCAGACATTCGTCAGCATCAGGCATCCACAAGCAGTGGTCATGTGAGCCCTAGTCTAACTTCAGCAGTTGCAACACCCAGGCAAGGTACCAGCAGCCAGTCAGTGACACCCACCAGTGGCTATTTGAACGCATCAGTGTGTGTTCAGTCATCAGTTAGACATACAAGTGCCTCAGTGAGAAAGGAACATAAATTCTGCTCGCATTCTGCGTACATAAAAGAACATGAAAGTGGATCTGATTCTGTGTATAAAATTTCAACAAATCAACAGCACACAATTTCACACAACGAGACCAGAGAATCTACATCCACTTCTCTATCGTGTGATGCTGATTACAGTATCTCCACAACAGTGGAGTCTGGATCTTTTTGTCCTTTAGTGTTGACCAATAACCATCTTGCTGCCTCCAGTAGAATGGAACCTAGTCAGTGTTCAGGATGTCTACATGAGCCGCTGAACAAACACTTTGACTATGATGTGTTCTTGGATTGTAGTGAAGTGAGAGTGCTTTCTCTTGAGGAGATTTTAGTTTCAAACCTGGACACTTTGAAAGAGAAGATGAAAAGTGGCAGTGAAATTGTTATAACTCAGGTAATATCAGCCTTGGCATTTCACAGTGTGTGAAAGTATTGCAGCAACAATTGCTAATTAATTCTTATTTTCTAGTACTTGTTCTTTTTGAGTATTTCTACATACTTTCAGGGCATACTTTAACAGATATGATCAAATTGAGGTAAATTCATTCAGTATTTTCAGAATAAAGTACATGACTTAAATAAGAGTTCCAGAAAGGCTAACCTGGTCAACAAATGTCTCCAGAAGTCAGATGTGTCGGTCGAAAGGCGCAAATATCGCAGCCATGCTGACACCGTGCACAGAGCAATGACATCTTTGGTTGAAGGCAGAAGGAATGGAAGAATAAGAGTTGATGTGAACAATGACAAGTGCAAACTGAACATATCTAACCATGGGTTTGTGACTGAGTGCAGAAGACATTGAATGCTGAAAGTATGGACACCAGATATTTGCACCATGAGCACAGATGATCAATTATAAAATAACAACCAGAAAATAAAATACCGAGCCTGTTGAGAATGTGTGAATCTAAATTAACAAGGACATCAGTTAGTAAAATAATAATGATAAAATTATCCACTTATCAGGAAAGAAGTCACAGAAGCATCCTTTTGAAATATCCAAAGATCATAATATATTCAAGGATACTTGGCATCGATGTCCTAGATTAGTTATTGAAGTACATACAACCATACAGGAACAGACACAGCCATGCAGGAACAGACACAGCCATGCAGGAACAGACACAGCCATGCAGGAACAGACACAGCCATGCAGGAACAGACACAGCCATACAGGAACAGACACAGCCATGCAGGAACAGACACAGCCATACAGGAACAGACACAGCCATGCAGGAACAGACACAGATTAAAGAAGGTTGAATATAAAAATAAAGACTTAAATAAGATCTCTGTGCACTAACTAATGAGAACGAGATACAAAACAGATTCTGTATAGAAATAAATAATAGACTTGGTAAATCCTAAAATTATATTTCAATATTTTATGATTGGCGGGAAGGATTGAAGAACTGTCAGACAGGATGCAGACACAAATACACTATACTTCAAGATGGTAGTTCACAGGAAGTGAATGTCTGAAGACATTAACAGTAACAGAAAAATATTTCAGCAAAAGGGGCCATACCCAAAAAAAAAAAAACATTTACAGAATCCTTTGACAGTTGAATGCAATATGGCCAGAAATATTACAGCTTGAAAAAAATGTTAGAGGTATTAAAAAACAATACAGCACCAAAAATACACAATTTATAAGCAAAAGATTTAATGGTCTTACTTTGAGGAACACACCTTTATCAACATATTGCTTGAAAAATCACAGATCGAAAAATTATAATTCCTTGCGATTCTAGAGAATAGTAACGGTAATTTTAAAAAGATTTTACAAGAATAATTGAGTCTGATATACAAAAACATATTTAAAAATAAAATGTTTGCTTTTGAATTGCAGAGTTTAGCTGAAGTTTTCCGATGTTTCATCTGTATGGAGAAGTTGCGTGATGCACGGCTGTGTCCTCATTGTTCAAAGCTGTGCTGTTTCCCCTGTATAAGGGTATGTATTGTTGAAATAATCACATGCCCTATCATTGTTTAAATATTAAATACAAATAAAAATCTTTGACACATTGAGATGCACTAAGTGATATGCTAAGCTGGTAATCTTGACTTTCTGGAACATTTCCTGGTACTCATTTTAGGCTGCTTAACCAAAGAACCCAGGACAATGTTTACAGAATACATTGTGCTCACAAAAGAATGTGGTAACACTTGAACTTCTGTGGTAATCTCATGGCTTTCTTGCATTTCAGTTGGTGAGCTGTGCATTGTAACTAGTAAAGACAATGTGGTTTGTGTTGTTTCAGTGGAAAAGATTGATGTTTGTGTGTGCTTGATTTTATGTTGATGAAACTCTGTCATGATACCACCTGGAAAAGATTGATGTTTGTGTGTGCTTGATTATATGTTGATGAAACTCTGTCATGATGCCACCTGGGAAAGATTGATGTTTGTGTGTGCTTGATTATATGTTGATGAAACTCTGTCATGATGCCACCTGGAAAAGATTGATGTTTGTGTGTGCTTGATTATATGTTGATGAAACTCTGTCATGATGCCACCTGACAAGGTCAGCAAAATTTGGCAGGCAGTACATTTTGCAGTGTATTGTCTGTGTCTACCTTATGCAGTTTTTTCTTCAAAGGTCAAAGGTGACGCAGCTATAAACAACACATGTGGATTGTTGTTGTGGGAATCTGTTTGTTGTGTGTGTGTGTGTGTGTGCGTGTGTGTGTGTGTGTGTGTGTGATGTTCACTGCTGCATATTGGTCAGCAACAGACCAGCTCCCATGTATTGAGACTTATTGATGGTCATATGGTGCTCACCCAATATTTATACACACTGCATGTGTTAGTTGAGTTATCATCATTGTGCTTCGGATATGTTCATAGATGCTCAGATTCTCCTCTCAGTATGAACTCCAGCGTCTGGTGGCTAATAGTACTAGTTCTGTGTTGATTAACAAGTTCTTTGATATGCCAGGTGTTTTTTGCTATGCTGATCTTAACTCCCAAGTCTGTCATTTTGGTGAGTGATGGGGATTCACTGCCCCCAAATTTCTTCACCCTTCTCATTTCTCGGAAGTCATTTATTGTAACAGCATGATCCTTAGGTTGACCTTTGGTAAAGATAATGGATCCAGTCAGCCTGTCAGCTCTTTCATTTCCATCGACACCTGCTGTCCTGAAGCGAAAATAACGGTGACTCCACGCACAGTGGACTTTTGTAATGATTCAAGCCATTGTCTTTGCACCAAACCTGCCTGAAACCTCCAGATAACACTCATGGAATCACTGAGTACACATGTGTGGGTGTAGTTTTGAATTTCAAGCCATGTGAATGCTTGCGTTACGGCCATCACCTCCATCGTCATGCTGCTGGTTGTCATAGAGAAAGTGCCGTTGGCTTCTGTGACTGTTCTGCCCACTGAACGTGCTATGAACGCCCATGCCCTTCTTTGTTGGCGTATAATGGATCCGTCTGTGTAGATCAGTACCTCTGCCTTTTCAGCATTTTTACTGATGAGAGCGTTGACCTTTGCATTGACAGCAGCAAGATTCGGCTCATCGTCTGTCGAGTGAAGAATAATCACCTCATCCCACCTCACCTCATTTTATTATCTTGTACAACCTTAGAAAGATGCTCTGCCCTGCTATCTTTTATTTGTGGAAACAGCCTATTTTCAGGGAGCACCATTTGAAGCAATTAATGCCAGCTGGCATTGGGGAATAAAGTCAGTGGTGAGCAATGCCCCATCAAGTTTGTAGATGACCAAGCCATGAAATAATCATTATTATTATTATAAAGAAAATCCCTGCAGCCATAGTATTTGATAGGAAGATCCATCTGAGTCAAATGAAAGGTTGATATTACCAAACAAGCCCTTGTAATAATAACATTAAAGGCATGATGTGCAGAATTGTTCAAGTGCAGAAATGTTGAAGTGCTGAATTGTTGAAGTGCAGAATTGTTGAAGTGCAGAATTGTTGAAGTGCAGAATTGTTGAAGTGCAGAATTGTTGAAGTGCAGAATTGTTGAAGTGCAGAATTGTTGAAGTGCAGAATTGTTGAAGTGCAGAATTGTTGAAGTGCAGAATTGTTGAAGTGCAGAAATGTCCCTTTTTTTTAGCCAAATCATAACAGAGCATGCTTCACCTTGAAGCTAAGTAAGAAGTAGTTTTGCAGTTCACAAGACACATTCTGGGAGAAACAAGCATTTCTGATGTCATCTCCTTTGGGAGTGTGCAACACAATAATAATTGTCTGAGGTCAGAGCAAGTATGGGATAAGGAATATGATAGTGATAACTCTTTATGTCTGTACTAAATGACCTGTACATCAACTGTTGGGAGGCCAGACAGACAGATGCTTAGGAGAATTCTTGGGGTAACCCCAAGTTGGGAGGCCAGACAGACAGTTGCTTGGGAGAATTCTTGGGGTAACCCCAGGTTGGGAGGCCAGACAGACAGATGCTTAGGAGAATTCTTGAGGTAACCCCAAGTTGCGAGGCCAGACAGACAGATGTTTGGGAGAATTCTTGGGGTAACCCGAAGTTGGAAGGCCAGACAGACAGATGTTTAGGAGAATTCTTGGGTTAACCGGAATTTGGGAGGCCAGACAGACAGATGCTTGGAAGAATTCTTACGGAAACCCAAGGTTGGGAGTCCAGACAGACAGATGCTTGGGAGAATTCTTGGGGTAACCCGAAGTTGGGAGGCCAGACAGAGCCATGCTTGGGAGAATCCTTGGGGTAACCCGAAGTTGGGAGGCCAAACAGACAGATACTTGGGAGAATTCTTGGGGTAACCCGAAGTTGGGAGGCCAGACAGACAGATGTTTGGGAGAATTCTTGGGGTAACCCCAAGTTGGGAGGCCAGACAGACAGATGTTTGGGAGAATTCTTGGGGTAACCCCAAGTTGGGAGGCCAGACAGACAGATGTTTGGGAGAATTCTTGGGGTAACCCGAAGTTGGGAGGCCAGACAGACAGATGTTTGGGAGAATTCTTGGGGTAACCCCAAGTTGGGTAGGTGAAGGTAGAACAAAATGCTTGCACATATAAGAAGATTCTAGGACATTGTGACATCTAGTACTGGACAGTTGAAACGTATGGACCGTCATAGTGACTGATAGAGATGTGTTTTGGTTAGATTGCGTTTGTAATTGTGTTGTAGGATGTTTGACAAAGTAAAGCTCTTGTAGCATTGTTAGATGGTTAGGTTTGTTGAATAAGAAAACTTCAGATTAGCCATCTAAGGTTGTTGGGTATTGGTTGTGGTGATATTTTCTGCACTCACACATTCAGCCACTCACTCTGTACGTACCTCACGATCCTCGTGTCGAGGCCAGCGACATTAGTAAGAGCCTGTCGGGAGAAGTGTGGGTTTGTGCCTGGTGTTTATTCACGGAGAAGGAAAGGCCTGATTGAGATTTGTAAAGCCATCACGGCCTGTGTTTTGGATGGGGGCACCTACACCCTCTTTGGGCAAACTGCCAGGTGTTTGATGATCTTTGTACATTAAAGATTATTGTGTGTGCTCTAGAAGTGTTTGTGTTTGGTGTGTTTAGGGAAGATTTATCTGTCACCAGCCTGTAACTCGAGCCATATGCCTTAGGGCAGACAGAAGGTTGTTGTGTGTTCGTGTTTGGTGTGTTTAGGGAAGATTTATCTGTCACCAGCCTGTAACTCGTGCCATATGCCTTAGGGCAGACAGAAGGTTGTTGTGTGTCCGTGTTTGGTGTGTTTAGGGAAGATTTATCTGTCACCAGCCTGTAACTCGTGCCATATGCCTTAGGGCAGACAGAAGGTTGTTAACAACATTTGTTGTAGTCTTCTTAGTTTTTCACAGTATGGGACTTGTAGATCTGCTCATTCAATTACCGGAGGACATAATACCAGGAAAGAGAATCAATGCATGATCAGGAGATCAAATCACACATGGGCTGGAGTTTAATGATCACACAACTTCAGGGCTGGTCTTCAGACTGATTATGTAAACTTGAACAAAGAAGACACAAACAATAGATTGCACAATTTATTGCCCGGCATATTTCGCTGTATCTCATCAGGTGCATACTACAGTAACAATTACATAAATAAAGCAAATAAGTGAATCCTTTATAACTGAAGTACAATTTCAACAACGATCAAACATGACTCCCTGTTTTTACCAGGGCAGCCATACAGACTGAACCATATATTTCTGAATACAGAGTTCCGGGCGCAGGTGATTTATGTAAACAGTTATATTAATTATGACCAGGGGCATTGTGAAAGCATTTTTAAGTGTAAAATTTAATGTATAGAAATATTTATTTTACTTTTGTGTTGACATAAACTTTTGTGAGTATTATGTCTGCATGTGTTCATTGTTTTATTTTCCCAATGTGAGATAATCCTTTTGCTATTTGTGTAATCTGACAGAGATGGCTAACAGAGCAAAGATCGCAGTGTCCTCACTGCAGGTAAGAGAGATTGTCTGGAAAGTATGAATTGCTGGTTAAAAACAACTACTGTGTATCTTCTTGTGTTAATATGACGTTTAACCCATATTCGGCACCGTGCCATTTACTTAAGCCACTAGGGCCTGCAGCTTCTCGTTGCTGTTTATTAATAACACAATCATCAGCATTCATCATCATCATGTAGCAGGTCCTTTGCAGAACGTCACTCTCATTACAGTCTGCCTGAAAGAAACTCGGTCTCTCGCCAGTTCTCCTGCCTCATTTACTTTCATACTCAAGAAGTCACTTATATCCTGTGCCCATCTTCGTGTCGATCGGCCCCTGCCCCTCCTTCCTGGTACCATGCCTTCTGCTATAATTTTTTTTCGATTCGTTGTGGCGCTTGATATGACTAAAATATTTCAGCTTCCGAGACCGGATGCTGTTTATTAGCCAATCTTCTTTGATGTTTAGATCTTTCAAGATGTCAGTAATTCTCCTCTTCTTTGTCCAAGATATTATGAGAATCTTTCTATAGCATTTCAACTCAAAAACCCCTATTCTCTTTCTTAAGGACTGAGAGATAGTCCCCGATTCACATCCGTATGTAGCATTAACATTGTTTATTATTATTGTATTACATAAAGTTATTAAGTACAGAAGTTTCTGCAATTTTGTCATAGTTCACCATCTCCCCCACCATCTTCCTCACCTTCTTCCTCACCTTCTCCCCCACCCTCTCCAACACCCTCTCCCCCACCATCTCCCCCACCATCTCCCCCACCCTCTCCTCCACCCTCTCCCCCACCATCTCTCTCCCCCATCCTCTCCCCCACCCTCTCCCCACCCTCTCCCCACCATCTTCCTCACCTTCTCCCCCACCCTCTCCAACACCATCTCCCCACCCTCTCCCCGCCTGCTCCCCCACCATCTCCCCCACCCTCTCCCCCACCCTCTCCCCCACCTCTCCCCACCATCTCTCTCCACCATCTCTCTTCCCCACCATCTCCCCCACCATCTCTCTCCCCACCACCTCTCTTCCCCACCATCTCGCCCACCCTCTCCCCACCCGCTCCCCCACCCTCTCTATCTCCCCCACCCTCTCCCCACCATCTCCCCCACCCTTTCCTCCACCCTTTCCCCCACCCTCTCCCCCACCCTCTCCCCACCATAAATCAAGCAGAAAAGACATGTTGACAACTTTGTCTTTGGCCATACACCTCTTTGAAAATATTGTCAGTTGAATCAACTCTACGATACTGTCATAACATTTATTTCACACTGTGTGTGTTTTCCATTGACACATGTAATATGTGCATATTCAGTCAAAATCCAAGTTTAAAAAGTTAACTTAAACAGCAAAATGGGAAACTTTAAAAGATGTTAATTGCCTGTGATGAAGATATGGATGACAGCACTGATGCCATCATCATCATCTTGTGCCTAGTTAGATGGTTGAGGTATTCTTATCTCTCCCCAAACCTGGGTCCTTTGTGTTCTGGATCAGTCCTATTGATGATATTCCTCTGAGAGCAGCCAGCATCATTTCTCTGTGTGTCTGTCTGCTGCTGGTCTTCCAATTATCACCTTGTTCTCAGCAACCTTTCTTGTCAACATATGAAAAAATGTCTCTTTGTTTTCATTGCATTTACTATTCTGCTTGTTGTAGCTTTCCAGATAATCTTTGTTAGCTACTGTGGCTATCCAAGGTATTCACAACAGTCACCTCAGGAACTACTTTCTCAGTCCTTGTTAGCTACTGTGACTGTCCAAGTTATTCACAACAGTCACCTCAGGAACTACTTTCTCAGTCCTTGTTAGCTACTGTGACTGTCCAAGTTATTCACAACAGTCACCTCAGGAACTACTTTCTCAGTCCTTGTTAGCTACTGTGACTGTCCAAGTTATTCACAACAGTCACCTCAGGAACTACTTTCTCAGTCCTTGTTAGCTACTGTGACTGTCCAAGTTATTCACAACAGTCACCTCAGGAACTACTTTCTCAGTCCTTGTTAGCTACTGTGACTGTCCAAGTTATTCACAACAGTCACCTCAGGAACTACTTTCTCAGTCCTTGTTAGCTACTGTGACTGTCCAAGTTATTCACAACAGTCACCTCAGGAACTACTTTCTCAGTCCTTGTTAGCTACTGTGACTGTCCAAGGTATTCACAACAGTCACCTCAGGAACTACATTCTCAGCTGCTTCCAGGCTCTTCATAATTTGCTGATGCTCACTTGGAGCAGAATACGTTTGAGAACAAATGTCATTTCTGTCTTTCTGACATTCACTGAAAATGACTTGTAACACTCAATACTTTTCATTTTCTATTAGCTTTTCCGTCTCTTAATCTGCAATACATTTACCATCTGATGTTATGGTGGTCCTTTAATATTGAATTTGTGTAACTGATCATTGTAGAAGCATATTTGAGTGATTAGTGTCTTTTTTCTGTGATACAATAGTTGTTTTATTTTCTTGATATTCAGAATAGGTTTTTAAAACTATCTTTCATGTTTTATTTTCTTGATATTTAGAATAGGTTTTTCAAACTCTCTTTCATGTTTTATTTTCTTGATATTCAGAATAGATTTTTGAAACTCTCTGTCACTACAGTGTTCAACAGTTCCTGTCTGTTGTCAACCATCAATCAGCACTGTGTCATCTGCGTGATGTGGATTCTTATATTATATATTATAACCATCAGCTGGTATTCTTCTTCTTTTTGTTCACGTTCACCAGCTGTAAACTCCGGCGGAAAGTTCTGGTTGTTCGCCCACATCTGGACTGCAATCCTGTTCGAGAACCTGAGTTTTGCATATGCATCCGTTTGACAGATCAGACTAATTTGTATGCAGATTGCTGGTTCCTTGCCTCTCAGGCAAATGCACTCTGACTTAGAAGCAAGCTCCCAATTAGTCGACTCTTACGACATGCTTGTTGGGTAGGCAGTGGGTCTGTTGTTGTTTTCCCTATAACAGGGCCCGGAACCTACACTGGGAAGCTGGTATTCACTTTTGTCTTTGTCCTCTTTTGTGAGTTAGGGGGGAAATTACCCTTTTCCACAACTTGAGACTAGCAGAAGATGTCCTGATAAGCTTTGTTTGACCTGCTGACTCAGGTCATTAGAAAGAATATGTCTCAGTGGGGATTTGAAACACCCAGGATAGGAAGATGACTAAAATATTGCAATGTTCAGCATTTATTGTTATTGTTTTTGAATGGACTTGACTTCCTATTAAATGTGCTGTAAAATATTGATGTGAAATTTAGAGCCTCCTTGCATATTCATGAACTGGTGAACTGTCGTTGGGCCGAGGAAGTCACACAGCAGCTAGACACTCTTCAGCATTCTACACCACTGGCCAGAGGAGATAGAGACTCCAGTAGCTGGAAGGAAATGTGAGTAAAAGTTTCTGCTCTAGATACAACTTTACCTGAGACTGTGTCAATAAATCACATTGTGTTCTGTTTTTCAGTGTCCCATTTTGCTAATAAATATTATCATGTCATATGTTTTTGTTTTTGTCAAGTTTTTGTTTATTAAAATTTTTTTACTTTTATAAATGTCATCATCTAGATAAGATGATGTGCTTTCTCCACTTACAAATAATTGGAATTTCACTTTCCCAAACGCATCTTACAAAATTGAAACTATCATTGTACCATTTTTGTGCACAGTAGCTAGTGTATGTCAAGAGGATTGCTCTGAGGCGTGAGTTTAATCCTTTTGTTCTGAGTGACCACAAAAATGACACCTCTGAAAGGGTCCAATTCCTGTTACTGTCACTTTTCTGACTTGCCTCTAATGACCTGTTTACAAGGTGCATAGTTTATGCTTTAGCTGTTTTTGTGCCTGCACAGATGTTTAGGAAGTCATGGTATCACTACATTAACTGGAAATAGCATTTAAAGGGATTTTCCTTTAAGTCATACAGCTTTTTTCAAAGCCAAGTTGACACCATATTTTCCCAGCGCCTGGAAGATAGAAGTCATGGGAATAACAACATGAGTCATCCGATATATGTTTTTTCAGGCCCCAGGAAAGGCATTCCATTGAATTCTTTACCCTGTTAGTGTTTATTGATTACTTCCTTTATATATCTTATTTTAAAAAAAAGAAAGAAGTTATTAGTGACTTGTGTGACATTTATTGTTTATTTTAAGATTTTTTAATGGAATACCAATGACCTATTTTCTTTAGCATTACTGGGGTGAAAGGGGTAAAGGTTGTTTGTCAAAACTGCCTGACCCTGATGGTGGCGGTGTTTGCTATTGCCATCCAGGATTGCAGTCCATATGATTAACACTTCAAGAAGGAAAATCAAACCAAAGCACATCCCAGAAACCTTCGTCAACCACATAAAGCAGTTATATTAGGCTTCAGGCCGGGCATTTATACTACATCCAGTGTATTGTTATTTGGAGTACATGGTTTGTTTTCCCCCAGTGTGTTTTATGAGAGTGTAGGGCACTGGAAGAGAATGTGTAAAGTGATTTCTAAAGGTTGAGAAGATTTTAGCATGCCCAGTTTGAAACTGACAAATTAGATCCTTGTTTTGTTTTCCATGTTAAGATGTCATTGATGTTGTCATTGGTTTTTAATTGGGATATTTATTAGGAATTTAATTTTATTCTTCCCTTTGCCCATCTTGGTGCTGTTCCCTTTGCTGTCTTAGTAGGCCTCCTGCTTTGTTGTTTCTAAGAGTCTGTTGGACTGTTCTTGTAACAGGCAAGCGTATTCTTAGATCTAAAACTAAATTAGTGAAAATACTATGATTACTAAAGAAATGTTAAAAGATTTATTGAAGAGAATGTAAGTATTTACCTTTAAGGTTTATAATTTATAAGTTAGTTTGTGACAGCTGTTTGTTCAAACTGAAATCATGTTCCATTGTTCATTGATATTGACTGCCTGCTTGCCAGGACAGTATTCCAGGCTTAGTCTAAAACATTAGAAAGATTCTTGTTTGATTGTCATTACAGTTCTGTGGTTAGCTCTGCTTCTTTAAAAGGATTCCTGATAATCTTTAACATTGTTTGGGTAGCAGAAGTAGCTAGCAAGGAACTGACTACCTAACTTTATTATGTACCAGTCTAGAGTACATGAGGGTATCCAACTTCATTTTTCAATTCCACTACAAGCGTTGGACAACCTTTAGCATTTTGTTGTTTCATGCATACATTAATATGCAGATTTTTCCATTGTTCAACCATGTTGACTAAAAGTGTTAAATGTTCTGTTTTCCCCCCTGTTTTAGTATATTTTCTCACAAAATCCTTGTGCTTGCTGTAGATTTATGACCTTGTCTGTCTGTCACTGAACAGATGCAGTGAACATCAAGAGAAGCTGAGTGTTTTCTGCTGGACCTGTAAACAGTGCATTTGTCATCAGTGTGCCCTCTGGGGAGGAACAGTGAGCTCTGCATGTCTTGTTTGTTTGCTTGTTGCATTGATTACAAACACCTAACAGTTCTGACAGCATAAATCAACTTGGCAGAAATGAGCACATGATAGCACTACAGATATAAAGTTTGACAGAAATGAGCACATGATAGCACTACAGATATAAAGTTTGACAGAAATGAGCACATGATAGCACTACAGATATAAAGTTTGACAGAAATGAGCACATGATAGCACTACAGATATAAAGTTTGACAGAAATGAGCAGATGATAGCACTACAGATATAAAGTTTGACAGAAATGAGCACATGATAGCACTACAAAGTTTGACAGAAATGAGCACATGACAGCACTACAAATATACAGTTTGACAGAAATGAGCACATGATAGCACTACAGATATAAAGCTTGACAGAAATGAGCACATGATAGCACTACAGATATACAGTTTGATAGAAATGAGCACATGATAGCACTACAGATATAAAGTTTGACAAAAATGAGCACATGATAGCACTACATATATAAAGTTTGACAGAAATGAGCACATGGTAGCACTACAGATATAAAGTTTGACAGAAATGAGCACATGATAGCACTACAGATATAAAGTTTGACAGAAATGAGCACATGATAGCACTACATATATAAAGTTTGACAGAAATGAGCACATGGTAGCACTACAAATATAAAGTTTGACAGAAATGAGCAAACCAGAATGTTCAGCCTAAGACAGGAGGCTGTAAACTCACATCACACCCACACCAAATGGGTGTCATTGACTCTTCTGCCACATGTGGTTGTGGTATACCAAACCAAGTTCCAGAACCATTTTTACAAGATTGCCCAGCCTCTATCAGTCAGAGTGAGAAAATCGAACCCACAGGTGTGACCGTACAAGACAAACTATAAGACACTGATGAAGAAATCAAGAGGACCGTCCTGTTTGTGACTGATGCCAGAATAAACATGTAGCCAACAATTGCTGAAGATTAAGCTAGCAATAGAATTTTATGAAAGCACATGTAGTCGTTAAGATAGTGAAATGACTCATACAGGTTCATGAGAATGTCAAAGGGACCATTATCATTACATTGCCACATTCATACATACAGGTCAGGAGATAACAGAAATTGTAACAAAACATTTAATTACACCCAGAGCTTGTATTTTCAATCTGCAAAACACACATGCACGCAACATGGAAGGCAAAATTATTATTGCCAAGGATCATATTCTCATACATTAGCAGAGATGTGAAAGAACTGTACAACTCACACAATGGACAAGTTGATGATGCCAGTAACAGTAGACTACTACCAATTTTGACAACAGAATTTCAGATTTCTTTTAATCATGAAATCTGACAAAAGATGTCAGGTCTAGACAACTTAACAACAAAAATGATCATACTTTAAAAGAATATAAAATACACCATCACCTTAACAGCGAACATGATATACAATGCTGAAGGCTTATGGTTGTCTGTGTTTATTGCAATCTTTAAGAGAAAAGCAGATTGGGAATGTGGTTAACATCAGACAGTTATCATAATGAGTCACATCACAAAACATGTACTAATAATAAACATTGTGCAAAGTGTTAGGAAGACAATACAGCCAGAAACAGAAAAGCTAAAAAAAATATAGGCTTGTTGAAGACAAAGGTTCATCTAACATTCATTTGCTGAGAGCATTATGAAGGTTTTGATAACAGTAAATAAAGTTCTTATTTGCTTCACTAACTAAACAAAGGCTGACAGCAAAGTAAGAATCATCTACCTAATTAACATGTCAGCAAGTAATGGAAGGACCTGGGACTTATCAAAAACAAATATTGGAAATTGCTGCCATACAAATTGATAATGAACTAGCTTAATTGCACAAAATCAAGAGAAGATGAACACCAGGAATGTAGAATTTATCCAGATATTTTTCCTTTTATAATGAACAATTTGACAATTGAAAAAGACATGAGAGGAATCACAATCAAGGGGCATAACTTCAAGCAATTAAGATATTAGGGATACAGTAGTATTTACAGCTGACAGGATCTACGGCATTGAATTGAGGAAGTCCGTGTACACAGTCAGCAACTAAGCTTAGAATAACATCAGTTATGTTCATCTCCTAGGAGACAAATGTCATAATGTAACATTCAAGTAATAGGGATATTCTGATATTGAAATGTCTAGTAAATTATACGTATGTAGTCATTCCCTTGTGGGATGCAATTGTTTGTTATTTTGAAGCGATACTCAGGCTCTTTCCAGGGGCCACAATATAGCATGGCTATCAGGTGCTTATCACTTGTGTGATGTCCCACTGGTGTAAAAGTACTACTACTGATAAATCTTTTCATATTTTTAATCAATTATCTCCATGTGGGATGCAATTTTTAGTTATTTTGAAGCCCCAACCTCTGGCTTTTGCTGGGAGCCCTGAATATAGCCTGACGGCTGAACAGAGTTTCTGGGACCTCTCCCAAGGTGATCCTCATTCACATGATGGCACTTTGTGTCATCGGGCGTTTATCCCTTTCTCTAGTCATGGTAGAGTTGAATCTCACTGACTCAGTCCATTTGCTATGTTCCTAGTTTTCTCAGTGATATTCTGTGCAAGTTATTCACTGCTTGTAAATCTTTCCATTTTGTCTCTCTGATGATCTTTGGTTTCTTATGCATTTGACATTTCCATGGGTAACTGCAATCATGGATAGAGATTTATATATAGAGAATGGATTTTATAGAAGAAACATACTTTCTGCGTCCTGCTCTGCAGTTATTTAAAAAAATGCACTGTTTTCTGATGGCACATTTTTATTAATTAACCTGTGGTCCTAAAAGCTATTGATGGCTCGGATGCAACAGAACTGTCAGTTGATTGTTTTAACCATAAGGTATTCTCATGTGTAGTTCTGACCATTAAATTCAAAGATTAGGAAAGTCAGTTTTGTAGTGACTCACCATACCTGCCAATTTGTAATTGCAGTATTGTGCTTCTACAGGACCCACAAATCAGAAGGGACTTGCAGTTAAATGATGTCATAACTTGTTTGTTTACCTGCATGGAACTGCAGGTGACACATGACTGATATAGCTGTTATAGGTGCCCAAATTAGAACTTCTTTGGAAGTGGAACAGAGTATCTGCAATCTGCATTGTTGATCTTCTGTCCAGATTACAATTTGTTTAAACTCTCACGATGGTATGGCAAACCCTCAAGTGGCAGCCCAGAAGGGGAAAAATCCATTGATCAATCACATTGTAATAATTTAACCATAGCAAATGTCACAGAGCTTAAAAAGAGTGCGAATGGAAGACATCACAAAGTTATATTTAAATGCTGTGTGAAAATATGAAGTCAACAGTTTTAAGGTGGAATCATCTGACATGAAACATTGCATAAGCAGCTTAGACATACTTGCACTGTATAAAAGAATAGCAGTGTCAGTAACAGCAGAAATATTATTATTTAAAATCAATAATTTGCTTTTAATGTAAACAGCTTTGTCCACTGGCATGTATTTGATTGTTTGGGACACCAGGATATCAGCATATTGTTTGGGACACCAAGATATCAGCATATTGTTTGGGACACCAAGATATCAGTGTATTGTTTGGGACAATAAGATATCAGCATATTGTTTGGGACACCAAGATATCAGTGTATTGTTTGGGACACCAGGATATCAGCATATTGTTTGGGACACCATGATATCAGCATATTATTTGGGACACCAAGATATCAGCATATTGTTTGGGACACCAAGATATCAGCATATTGTTTGGGACACCAAGATATCAGCGTATTGTTTGGGACACCAAGATATCAGCGTATTGTTTGGGACACCAAGATATCAGCGTATTGTTTGGGACACCAAGATATCAGCGTATTGTTTGGGACACCAAGATATCAGCGTATTGTTTGGGACACCAAGATATCAGCGTATTGTTTGGGACACCAAGATATCAGCATATTGTTTGGGACACCAAGATATCAGCGTATTGTTTGGGACACCAGGATATCAGCATATTGTTTGGGACACCAAGATATCAGCATATTGTTTGGGACACCAAGATATCAGCGTATTGTTTGGGACACCAAGATATCAGTGTATTGTTTGGGACAATAAGATATCAGCATATTGTTTGGGACACCATGATATCAGCGTATTGTTTGGGACACCAGGATATCAGCATATTGTTTGGGACACCAAGATATCAGCATATTGTTTGGGACACCAAGATATCAGCGTATTGTTTGGGACACCAAGATATCAGCGTATTGTTTGGGACACCAGGATATCAGCATATTGTTTGGGACACCAAGATATCAGCGTATTGTTTGGGACACCATGATATCAGCGTATTGTTTGGGACACCATGATATCAGCATATTGTTTGGGACACCATGATATCAGCGTATTGTTTGGGACACCAAGATATCAGCATATTGTTTGGGACACCAAGATATCAGCATATTATTTGGGACACCAAGATATCAGCGTATTGTTTGGGACACCAAGATATCAGCGTATTGTTTGGGACACCATGATATCAGCGTATTGTTTGGGACACCAGGATATCAGCATATTGTATATCAGCATATTATTTGGGACACCAAGATATCAGCATATTGTTTGGGACACCATGATATCAGCATATTTTGTCATTGACTCAGTAATGAAAGAATGCATGTTGTCTACAGCACTCAGGGCACACATTCAAACCATTGGAAGGAATTTATGAAGAACATAAATCTAAGATATCCTCAGAACTAAGCCAGCTCAAGTCCCGTCACATTGAACTGATCTGTCTGGTTCAAGATGTGGTAAGTACTTAGCTGGGTACTCCCACCTGTTATTGTTTATTGTTATTGTTTTTTAAGGTAGTTATTTATGTAAATTGATATAAGGTGTCATCATCATCAATGTCCACTTTTGGGATTAAGCATCATGATAAGCAGCAGTTTGCAATCCATTGATAGATGGGTAGCAGTGGCTATTGTCATTCTATGTCAGTGTAGAAGATCTTGAACATCATCAGTCTCTGTTCTTTTGGGGCATAAACAGCAGTCCAGCTGATAACATAAAAACTGGCTAGACAACTCAACCTAGGGAATGGAAAAGATGTGCACAAATGAAACTAAACATTGAGACCAAAGTCTTTATCACTTGAGTACTAAACACAACATAAACTCTTACTGGAAAAAGCAATGCAGGAGACAACATAGCTTCTGAACAACAGGTCAACCTGAAAACCAAGAAATAGCTAATGGGATAGACATGGATATTAGAGAACACAATAATGAGAGTTTGAATAAAGGTGATCAGCTGTAAACTCATGCCATGATTGTAACTGACTCACAGAGCATGCTGAGAAAGGTGGAAACAGGCATGCTTCATGCAGAGAGGCAAGTATCACTTCAGAGGTCCCGGGTAGTTAGCATCCTTTATATATTTTCTCCAGGTCATAACAGTGTGTTGAAAAAAAAGCAGGCAGATAGACTGGTCGATTCTGCACCACTTGTTGGTGAACTGATGTATGACAAGCTAGACGTTGTGAGGGCCCTTCGGGAGCGAGTGAACAGTGCCGAGCCACAGATAGATCATTACGGTCAGAGGAGAATTGCACTGCGAGGGGTTACAAGGGGATCTGGCCGACACTCGACACTTGGGGGAAAAGTGAAACTGATATACAAGCAGACAGTTAATGGTACCATCGTAATGTTAACTCTTGGCTTGCTCTTGAAGATGGAGATGAGGTGCTTCTGGTGTGTCCCGAGTGCTGTGATGTTATTCTTTATTCAACATTCAGCACAATTTATTACCTCATATATTTCACCGTGGTAGTCCTCGTGGCCTAGCAGCTGGATGCTGACATGCGGATCGGAAGGTCGTGAGTTCGCTCCCTGGCGGAGCTAGACTTTTTATTAAACATGACCCTGACTCCCAGGTCGACCCAGCCTTGAGGCAGTCCCGGCAAGTAAAGGTGGCCGGCGTGATGCTGACCATATCTGCCATCTTGTGCTGATTGGTCTAGCCCTATATGCCCTATGTGCCTTAAGGTGTGGAAAAAGGACCTTGTTTTGTTTAAAATTGCAAATGTAAATCAGTCATAGATGTTTATTTACATCCAGTCAATATCAGTTATTTAGTACTTTTGAAATACAGTCCTCAAACTAAATAGATATGAAGAAACAAAAATGATAGTCACATGAATCTGTCATTGTGAGAGAGTTAATGAGAATTGGTTAGGATAAACAACAATTACCACCTAGGGTTTCCCAGAGGATCTTCATCCAACTTTATGGAATGCTGGGACTTTACCAATCAACAAATGACTCCCAGGTCGACCCAGCCTTGAGGCAGTCCCGGCAAGTAAAGGTGGCCGGCGTGATGCTGACCATATCTGCCATCTTGTGCTGATTGGTCTAGCCCTATATGCCCTATGTGCCTTAAGGTGTGGAAAAAGGACCTTGTTTTGTTTAAAATTGCAAATGTAAATCAGTCATAGATGTTTATTTACATCCAGTCAATATCAGTTATTTAGTACTTTTGAAATACAGTCCTCAAACTAAATAGATATGAAGAAACAAAAATGATAGTCACATGAATCTGTCATTGTGAGAGAGTTAATGAGAATTGGTTAGGATAAACAACAATTACCACCTGGGGTTTCCCAGAGGATCTTCATCCAACTTTATGGAATGCTGGGACTTTACCAATCAACAAATGTTGTCCATCAAGATGACGATGACCACTCTGTTTCATCAAGTATGAGTACAAAGATGACTGATGAGGCTGATGCGGGCCTGAACAGTTCTAGGACAATGAGGACAAGGAATGAATGAGTGTTGTGCCAGTTAGGGGATCTCCTGCAGTCGCCTTTCTGTCCATCCTTTTTTTAATCAGGCTTGCTGTTCTGTTTGCTTCACATGTAGCCGCGCCCTTGTGTAGAGCTGCACGCCATGCATTTCAGTCTTGAGAGGCAGCCTCCCAATTGGTGTCATACATCACAGATGCTTTGAGTGAAGACTTCAAGGTGTCCTTAAAGCATTTCTTTTGCCCGCCTTGGGAACGTTTCCCATTTTGCAGCTTACCATTGAAGTTTTTTTGGGGGGAGCCTGTGATCTGACATGCGTGCCACATGACCAGCCCAACGAATTTGATACTGCATCAGTAGAGTGTGGATGCTGGGCATAGCTACTTTCTCGAGGACTACGGTATCAGGTACTTTATCTTGAAATCTGATCTGCATTAGTTTTCTAAGGCAGACTGTGTGAAAGTGGTTTACCAGCCTGGGGCTGGTATAAAGTCCATGTTTCACATGCGAACAGCAGTGTAGTTATTACAGCCGCTTTGTATACTTTAAGCTTTAACTGCAGGGTTATGCCACTTCTGTTCCAAACATTTGTGTACAATCTGCCAAAGGCAACGCTAGCCCTAGAGATCCTTGCATTTACTTCGTCATCAGATGTGGCTCTCTGTGAAAGGGTGCTGCCTAGATAAGTAAATTTCCTGACAACAAAAATACAAATTTGTCTTGCATTAGTTTTGACAGTGATACCAAGAGCTGACCGTTCAGAAGCAATGCAGTAAACATAAAATGATCCTAGAAAAGCCAAAACAGCTAAAACATGCTGGTGTTAGTTGTGAAACATTCTGTACAGGATACACAGCTAACTAACACTTGACCAGTGGACAATACAGGCAGTATTGGCAGTGTCTCTGTTTATGTACTGTTTGTATGTTTATGTACTGTTTGTATCTCTATGTACTGTTTGTATGTTTATGTACTGTTTGTATGTTTTTGAACTGTTTGTATGTTTATGTACTGTTTGTATATTTATGTACTGTTTGTATGTTTATGTACTGTTTGTATGTTTATGTCCAGCATCCTGTGTTCCTCGACCAGTAGTCAGTCATGTGTGCATGTCCAGCATCCTGTGTTCCTCGACCAGTAGTCAGTCATGTGTGCAAGTTTATGTCCAGCATCCTGTGTTCCTCGACCAGTAGTCAGTCATGTGTGCAAGTTTATGTCCAGCATCCTGTGTTCCTCGACCAGTAGTCAGTCGTGTGTGCAAGTTTATGTCCAGCATCCTGTGTTCCTCGACCAGTAGTCAGTCAAGTTCACAGGAAAAACACATTTCTTAAATTTAAAAAAAAATATCTATTTGATTGCAGGAACGTAATATTGAGAGTGTAAAAAATGCTAAAGATGAGCGTGTGAGAGAAATTCGGAATGCAGTCGAATTAATGATAGCAAGACTTGAGGCCCAGCTAAAGAGCAAACTTTTAACTCTTATTGGTAAGTACTTATTTTCCGATTTAAATTTTATATGTATTTGTAGTATAGATTAGAATTCCCCTAGTCCGTTACATATTTTGTTGAATGGTACTTGTCTGAAACAAGTTAAAGAATTTAAATATCTTGGAAGTTTATTCTTGGAGTTTGGGAGAAGAGATCGGGAAATAGAAGTAAGATGCCAGTGAGCCATTGCATTTATATACCAACTAACACCGTTATTAAGACATCTAAACACAAGTATGAGCGCTCATAAACAGATTATAAATAGCATATTCATACCAACACTGTGCTACCAGTGCCAGACTTGGACATTCTCAGCTGCTAACCTACAACAAATTAGCACTTGTGAATTGAGATGCCTGAGAAAAGCCACCATCTTAAACATCTGAGACAAAGTAAGAAATGATATCATCAGACAGACTGTAGGAACAGCACCAGGCATCAAATTCATTGAGAAACAGAAGATAAAATGATTTGGTCATCTAGTAAAAATGCAGCCAGAACAATTACCAGCTGGTGTGATTTCATTAGATTATTAGGTTTTACATAAACTGTTGTAAATTGTTAGATTCGTTTGGCATGAAATAATGAAAATCTTATAATTTAAATATTTGTAAATACTTATAAATACTTATAAAAAACTTATAATTCTCAGTAAAAAAATTTTTTTGACAAACCAATTTAAGTAGGTTTTTTTTGTTTTCTTTTAAAAAATTGTTGACAAACCAATTTATATAGGTTGTTTTTGTTTTCTGTTGCAAAGGTCAAAGAAATCAGCTAACTCAAGAGGTCAGTGTATGGGAGCTGGCAATTGAAAAGGTGGAGTCAGAACTGAGAGATTCTGGGAAGGCAGAGCTTGTAATGAGAAGCAAAGACTTGCTGGAATTATTCAGGCAGGCTCATCGTCAGTCAACTTCATCATTTGTGACAACACCAGTGCCCGCTGACTTCACAAGGTGAATATAATAACTAGACAGGGAAAGGATTTAAACTCCGGCCACATACAAGTCCATAATATGAAAATCAAATGAACGGATGCAAATTTTAACTGCTTCATCATTCTGAGTGAAGAAATACAATCTAGAAATAAAGTATACTATGCTCTTCAACATCTGCTAAAGTCAGAAGGTCTGTCTCGCAACACTAAGATCAAAATATATAAAATGTTGATAAGACCAGTCGTTTTGTATGGAGCACAACTGAAAGAGATGAAGCCTTATTACAGATTTTCAAGAGTCATGGCAAATCTTTGGACCCATCAAAGATGCAAACAGCAGGGAATGGAGAGTGAGAAGCAACAACTAAATTCATAATCTGTTTAAATCCCTATTGATAACTGGCATTATCTGAGCTATAAGACTGAAATGGTTGGGGCATATTGAAAGAATGTCAGATGACAGAGAGGGGAAAACTGTATACAAAAGGGAAATGAAAGGTCGTAGACCACAAAGCAGACCAAGAAGACGATGGTGAGAGAATGTCCAGACAGACCTGCAAACACTTAGTGTCACCAACTCGAAAGAGAAGGCCAACCAGAGAGATAAATGGGGGGGGGATTTGCAGCAATGAACCTCGAGAGCTCGTAATGCTGAAGAAGAAGATTTACTTCCATGCCACCATCATAGATCATTTGGATCTTCAGCTTTCAATACTGTGTGTGTTATCAGTATCATGCAGATTATCTTTATTACAATCCCTGACTCAAATTTATGGTCTGTTTTTAATCTTTCTTTCTATAATTTTGCCACAGGAAAAGACATCCAGCGACAAACTTCATGTGACTTTTTTCTTGCTCAGTTTATTATTATAAGTATTTTAAACAGAGAAACTAAGAGTGTCTGTGTAGAGAAGGCCAATGGAAGTGGGACATTATTTCTCAAAAACTATCAGAGAAAACGGTTTGCTTTGGTAATGTGATGAGAAAAGGTGCAAGAAACTTCAACATGATAAGAAAAGGTGCATAAAACTTCATGATAAGAAAAGGTGCATGAAACTTAAATGTGATGAGAAAAGGTGCATAAACTTCAACATGATGAGAAAAGGTGCATGAAACTTTAATGTGATGAGAAAAGGTGCATAAAACTTCAACATGATGAGAAAAGGTGCATGAAACTTCAACGTGATAAGAAAAGGTGCATAAAACTTCAACATGATGAGAAAAGGTGCATGAAACTTCAACATGATGAGAAAAGGTGCATGAAACTTCAACATGAGAACTGGACAAACCAGTGGTAGAAGAAGAACAAACTGAGAGGAAGATGCTGTGTTGTCTGTGGCAGTTGCCTCAAGAATGTCAACAAAATGGAATCAGAGCACTCACAATTGGTCAAGAGACGTCAATGCTTGTTCTTGCTTTTTGACAAGATATATGATTTAAAAACAAATGACACTGTTATATGGTTAAGAACATGGCACATCCCAGGGGATATCATGTAATAGTGCTGATTACCATTGATGTTTGACTGCATCACATTCTTCAAAATTTATGAAACTGTATGTGATAGTGCTTAGAACTGTTTAAAAATAACATTCAGCTAATACAAAAGTAAATAAGACATACACCCAAGACAGTACTGAAACGTATAACAAGAAATACCCTGGGTTGCAAGTGGGTAGTGAAATAAATAATTGCTATAACCTGGTCAAGAAGCAAAGAAGAAGAGGTCAAAGAGACTCTGGTGTACTTACTACAGATGAAGACAACAGTCCACAATATCATTCTGATAGTAGTGCATGTATCATATGTTTGAATTGTTGAACACATCAGTTTTTTTGGTTGGAGTCAGTACAAATGTCCTTTGTGAAGTCTCATGCCTCCAAACAGTGATCTTAAGTTTTCCTGCGAACATTCTTGAATACTATGATAAATATTCAGGGGCGGTTTAATCACATTTTTGACATAAGTTGTATTTTTGTCTTGTAGTGAAATTGTTCCGCAGTATGACACCAGTACCTTCATGATGAAGAGTTTTAGTGTGTTGCGACAGAGAGCTGATCCAGTTTACAGCCCTCCACTGTTTGTCAATGGTTTAAGCTGGAGACTCAAAGTTTACCCGGTAAGTAACATGATGTCTAACCCTCCTTCTTCAGCTTTCCCTGTTTTTCACTGGTTTAAGCTGGAGACTCAAAGTTTACCCGGTAAGTAACATGATGTCTAACCCTCCTTCTTCAGCTTTCCCTGTTTCTCACTGGTTTAAGCTGGAGACTCAAAGTTTACCCGGTAAGTAACATGATGTCTAGCCCTCCTTCTTTTGCTCCCATTATTTGTCACTGGTTTAAGCTGGAGACTCAAAGTTTACCCGGTAAGTAACATGATGTCTAGCCCTCCTTCTTCAGCCTCCACTGTTTGTTTGTTGTTTTAAGTTGGAGACTTGAAGTTTACCCTTTAAGTAGCATCATATCTAACCCTCCTTCAGCCTCCGCTTGTAAACTGAACAGATCTGGAGCATGGTTGATAATTTCTTCTGCTGTTTCAGTTGGTTCTGAATTAATTTTTTTTTATTGGAGTTAAGGCTGTCTAGTAGTAGCAGCAGTAGTAGTAGTAGTAGCAGCAGTAGTAGCAGCAGCAGCAGTAGTAGTAGTAGCAGCAGTAGTAGTAGTAGCAGCAGTAGTAGTAGCAGCAGCAGCAGTAGTAGTAGTAACAGCAGTAGTAGTAGTAGCAGCAGTAGTAGTAGTAGCAGTAGTCGTAGCAGCAGCAGCAGTAGTAGTAGTAGCAGCAGTAGTAGTAGTAGCAGCAGTAGTAGTAGCAGCAGTAGTAGTAGTATCAGTAGTAGTAGTAGTAGCAGCAGTAGTAGCAGCAGCAGCAGCAGTAGTAGTAGTAGTAGCAGCAGTAGTAGTAGCAGCAGGAGTAGCAGCAGTAGTAGTAGTAGCAGCAGTAGTAGTAGTAGCAGCAGTAGTAGTAGTAGCAGCAGTAGTAGTAGAAAAAAAAAAAGAAGAGAGGTTCTTGTATTATTGCTAACTCTGGGCATCAGATTACCTGCTTAATATTTTATATTTCACTGGGTACTTGCATTTTTTTAAACTAACTTTAAAACACAATCCTTGCTTGGCTTCCAAACAACCCATTGTTTATTCAACAAATTTGTATTAAATTTATTGCTCTTAGTTTGAACTTTTTACGTTTTTTTTTTAAAATAAAGATACCAGAAAAATTTTGAATTGTTTGGCTGTGAATTTATTGTTTTAAATAATTTTCTTTTTTCCTTGAAACCTCTCTCTTTTACTGATAGGGACTGTTGTTTTATACTAAAACTTTCTCAAAGGTGTTTTAATTTTTTTTCTTGAAAGTTCTTAGATTAGGGTGTTTCAGATAAATATTTTTTGCTGATGCTAAATGACTTGCTTGTGTGTTTTTTTTTAAATGTTTTAAAGTGCAGAGAACTTACTAGAATAAAATTATCTGAACACAGGATGGTAATGGTGTTGTCCGTGGCAACTACCTCTCTGTTTTTCTGGAGCTTTCAGCTGGTTTACCCGAAACATCCAAGTAAGATTTAGATGTAAATTGAATGTACATCTTCTTTTTCTTGTATTTGCTTATGCCACTAGGCGTCACAGTACATCTGACAATCGGCAGCCAAGCTCTAACCAATGTACATTGTTTTGGAAATTCTAGATAGGACTGATTTTCACATTTTCACTCAGTATGAATAAACAGAAAAATGGTTAAAATAATCTGTTGTAGATACTGTTGTAGGGATGTGAAACATTAGGCCATCACACATACTTGATCATGGTTCATTCAGTCATCCATCTTGAAACTGCAGTTGAATGTTTATGAGTCCGGAGGTGACTTATAAGTCCAATGCGTGCCTGGAAAAGTCTAGGACATTGAGGGCAGGTCACAGTCTGTAGATAAAAGGCCTATTTGACGGTTCTTTCTGGCCTGTCTTGGCTGTTCAGCTTCACTTGTCTTAAATGCATTGCAGATCCTTGTACCATCTCAGATATTTGTGCACCATAAAGTACTATCTTGTGCTGCAGCATACCAGGTGTCAGGGTTTAAACTGATGGCTTTTAATGATAACTTTAGTGTGTCCTTGAGGTGCGTTGTCTGACCCCCATGAGAATGTCAACCTTCAGGTTTCTCACATAGAAGATTATTTTTGGGAGCCGGTGGTCAGGAACAATATGACCAGCCCATGGAATCTGTGGCTGCATCAGGATGGTATTGATGCTGGGAATGCCAGCCCATGGAATCTGTGACTGCACCAGGATGGTATTGATGCTGGGAATGCCAGCCCATGGAATCTGTGGCTGCACCAGGATGGTATTGATGCTGGGAATGCCAGCCCATGGAATCTGTGGCTGCACCAGGATGGTATTGATGCTGGGAATGCCAGCCCATGGAATCTGTGGCTGCACCAGGATGGTATTGATGCTGGGAATGCCAGCCCATGGAATCTGTGGCTGCACCAGGATGGTATTGATGCTGGGAATGCCAGCCCTCTCCAGCACAACTGTGTCCAGGACCATGTTTTGCCACTTCATGTTCAGTATCTTTCTCAGGCAGACTAAAAGGAAGTGTTTGAGTTTTTTTGCCTGACACCTGTATACAGTCCACGTTTCACAGGCATACAGTAGCTCTGGAAGCACTGCTGCTCTGTATACCTTCAGTGTGGTTTGCAGACTGATGCCAATAGGATGCCAGACATTTGTGTATAACCTGTCAAACGTGCAGCTAGATTTAGAGATCCTGGTGCTCACCTCACCGTCGACGTTAACATTCTGAGACAGTGTACTACTGGGGTATGAATATCCACAACCTTTAATGTCTTGCTATTCAGTGTACACTTTACCTGGTTGATACATCATTTCAGTTTTCTCAGTGTTAATGGTAAGCCCAAAATCAGTAGAGGTCTCTGAGAATCTGTCCATGTTATACTGCAGATCTGCTTCTGAACTGGCATTAAGAGAACACTCGTCAGCAAACAGAAGATCCCCAAATAATACATGATTTAATTTTTTTTTTGCTCTGAGCCGCCTAAGATTGAACAGTTTTCCATCAATGCGATAGCAAATATCAAATCATTTATCTCGATCTGGAAAAGCGTCAAATAGTACACCTGAGAAAATGATACTGAATAGAGTTGGTACGAGTACACATCCTGTTTGACACCATTTGTAACAAGGAAAGGTTTAGAAGATTCTCCATTTTCCTGGATTCTGGTCAGCATTCCATTATGCAGTTGCTGAATAATCATGATAAATTTATATGGGCAGCCATATTTGGCCATGATCTTCTACAGACCCTCTCTGTTGACTGAGTTAAATGCTTTTGTGAGGCCAATGAAAGCCCTGAACACATCACAATGCTGTTCCTGACATTTTTCTTGTAACTGCCTTTCGGTTAAATACCATGTCTATGGTTTCGCTCTCTTTCTGGGATCCGCATTGGCTTTCAGGTAGCAGGTCTCCATCAAGGTGTGTTGTAAGACGATTTAGAAGTATTCTTGCAAATATTTTTCCTGCGATTGATAGCAGGGATATGCCATGATGATTGTTGCAATCATGGTGATTCCCTTATTGTTTGTAGAGGTGTATTAGTGATGCATCTTGTGGAAAGATTTCAGTCTGCCAAATTTGCAGAAACATCACAAGAGTGTTTCTCTGTCAGGATTTGTCTGCCAGCTTGGTAAACCTCTGCAGGGGTTGAGTCAGAGCCAGAAGCTTTACCACGAGAAATTGGATGAATCGCCGACTCAGTTTTCTCTTGGATTGGTACTTGTTCAAGTGCCATGTTTATAGGGACTTGTGAAAGGCGGTTGTAGCGCCATTGTTAACAGATGGGGAATGATATAAAATATTGTGAAAATGGTCAGCACATGTTTTTTTTAAAATCCATGACTAGAGTTTTTCTATCTGCTTTGAGGAAAGGAAGAGGTCCTGATGATGCTGATGGACCATAGACTGCCTTAAGTGCACAATAAAAAATTGTCTGATCATGTCTGTCCACAAAGTTTTGGATCTCATCTGCTTTTCTACTCAACCATGAGTCCCTGATCTGACGCGGATTGTGGAGGCCATCCTTGTTGGATGTAGACTTTGGATCGCTTAGAAAGGCTTTATGAAGGCGATGTTTCTCAGCCAGCAGCTCCTGTTTTCCTCAGAGTTCTCATCAGACCAGTCATTTTGCTTTCAATGACTTGACTTGATCAGAGTGTAATCAGGCAGGATAACCACCTACCATTATCATTAGCTGTGCTTCCCTGACAGTTGTCTGCTACATATTTGATGAAGTTTTATAAACAAGTTTACTAACAAATATGTGACCACCACTTATCAAATACAGTTAGCCATTTTATATTATTATTGCTACATGTCTGTGAAAAAGATATTAAAATTTTCATCAGTAGCAAATAGCTACATTAAAAAAAAAAATTCTCTTCTGCTAATACACCAAATTAAGTGCTGTAAAATTGTATTTATTCTTGTGCTGTGTTTCTCATTTTGATAAATTTGTTTGTGGCTTTGATATGTGATGGTTTCATATTGACAGGTATGAGTACAGAGTTGAAATGGTTCATCAGACTTCAAGGGACTGGACAAAGAATATTGTCCGAGAATTTGCCTCGGATTTTGAGGTAAACTGGTCAGATGTTCGTGTAGCAAGTGGACAGCTATTTTGAATATTGTTTTGTGCATTTATTTTGATGAAATAGATATGGTAATTGCCTTTCTTTTTTAGTATCTTGGACAAGAGAACTTGAATTACAAACACAGTGTGTCTGTATATATAAGATAACAGGACTGGGAAACATGAAGCAGTCTACAGTTATTCCTTTTTATTTTGTTTTCATTTGCTCTCCAGCATCTTTTAATATTTAATATTTTCTGTCAAACAGTACCATTGTCTATTGTCTAGTGCCAGCTAAATGACAATCATTACTGTCCTCTTGATTGTCTATTGTCTAGTGCCAGCTAAATGACAATCATTACTGTCCTCTTGATTGTCTATTGTCTAGTGCCAGCTAAATGACAATCATTACTGTCCTGTTCATTTTTGTTAACTCTTATTGTTAATGATGGGCTTGCATTCAGGAGGAAATTGCAGTTAATGTAAATAACATATTCGTATCAATATAACATGTGGAAGCAGTATGTATATTAGTTTTTGTTCTATCTAGATAAACTTTCAGAACATTATTGGAACAAAACAGTTAGTATCATTGCACATAAAATAAGCTTCTTAAAAAAAAAATGTCAAGAGTGCTTTTAATTTTACAGCTGTGTTTGTAAATGATAAAGATGAAAGCACTAGATGCTGATGAAAATGAAATATCCAGTGCCATCTGACTTTATTATCTTTGTCAGATAAGTCTGTAATGGGATATCTGAGAAAGGTGGTCCAAATGACAAGAAGGGACAAAGTTTGCAGTGCATGCATCAAGATCTTGAAACCCAGGCTTTACAAACTCGAGTGGATCAGCCACAGTTACTATGGTTTGAACATGTTTGCAGAATGGGAGCAAATCGGCCACCATGGCAGGCATGGGAGGCTAAGAGCCAAGGACGCACACCTCCAGGGTGACTCAGGGTCTGCTGGGAGGACATCCGACAATCCCTGACTGACCGAGGATTGAAATGGAACAATGTCAGAAGTAAAATGCTGATAGAGAAGTCTGGTGATCTTCCTGGCAAACCTTTACACCCCAAGGTAGAAGTGGAGTAACTGATAGAGAAATCTGGCGATCTTCCTGGCAAACCTTTATACCCCAGGATAGAAGAGGAGCGACTGATAGAGAAGTCTGGTGATCTTCCTGGCAAACCTCTATACCCCAAGGTAGAAGAGGAGCAACTGATAAAGATAGAAGAGAAGTAACTAATAGAGAAGTCTGGCGATCTTCTACACCCCAGGGTAGAAGAGGAGCGACTGATAGAGAAGTGGCGACTTTCTGGCAAACCTTTACACCCCAGGGTAGAAGCGGAGCGACTGATAGAGATAGAAGAGAAGTAACTAATAGAGAAGTCTGGCGATCTTCTACACCCTAGGGTAGAAGAGGATCGACTGATAGAGAAGTCTGGCGATCTTCCTGGCAAACCTCTACACCCCAAGGTAGAAGAGAAGCGACTAAGTAAGTAAATAAGACTCCATCCTTAGTCATGCTAATATCCCCGACACTGACAAATCTCACAGTCTGAAGTAAAGGCATTTAAACAAGAACCATAAACAGCTTTTCTCAAACAAATGGTGCAGCTGAAAAGAACTAAATAAAAGCATCTTTGTTGAACTGATTGAGCCACAAGAAATAAGTATCTGCCCATTCCCAACCCTAATGGCCCTCCAAGTCTCACAGTTGCTAACAGAATCACTGTATCAGTTGTGTTCTAATTTTTTTTCCATGTCTTGATAAATACTGTTGTTGCATTTCCATTTGTTGTCATACTCCATCTCTTCCTTCCAGTCTTGACAGTTTGTTGTCATACTCCATCTCTTCCTTCCAGTCTTGACAGTTTGTTGTCATACTCCATCTCTTCCTTCCAATCTTGACAGTTTATTGTTATACTCCATCTCTTCCTTCCAGTCTTGACAATTTGTTGTCATACTCCATCTCTTCCTTCCCGTCTTGACAGTTTATTGTTATACTCCATCTCTTCCTTCCAGTCTTGACAATTTGTTGTCATACTCCATCTCTTCCTTCCCGTCTTGACAGTTTATTATCATACTCCATCTCTATCCTCGAAATCTTCCAGTCTTGACAGTTTGTTTAGGTTTCTGTTTTAGCATTGTGAGAAACATTTTTGCCTGCTTCCCTCGAATGTCTGTGACAAACTACTCATGTGTCTAGTTTCCTTTAAAACATTATCAAATCATCTTTGCCCAGCCACCAACTATCCAGTTTGCAGCCATATTAGGAACACATCACAGATCATATATATTTCACACTTATATACAATGACTTTTACAGTATTCAGTTAGAAATTCATCTTGATTTTTATTGTTTTGTTTGACAACTTTAGGTTGGTGAATGCTGGGGATATAATAGGTTTTTCAGACTGGATTTATTAGCCAATGAGGGATACTTAAAACCAGAATCTGATACACTGGTACTGAGATATCAAGTCAGGCCCCCAACATTCTACCAGAAATGTCGAGACCAACAATGGTAAGTTGATTTTACATTCTACCAGAAATGTTGAGACCAACAATGGTGAGTTGATTTTACATTCTACCAGAAATGTCGAGACCAACAATGGTAAGTTGATTTTACATTCTACCAGAAATGTCGAGACCAACAATGGTAAGTTGATTTTACATTCTACCAGAAATGTCGAGACCAACAATGGTAAGTTGATTTTACATTCTACCAGAAATGTCGAGACCAACAATGGTAAGTTGATTTTACATTCTACCAGAAATGTCGAGACCAACAATGGTAAGTTGATTTTACATTCTACCAGAAATGTCGAGACCAACAATGGTGAGTTGATTTTACATTCTACCAGAAATGTCAAGACCAACAATGGTAAGTTGATTTTACATTCTACCAGAAATGTTGAGACCAACAATGGTAAGTTGATTTTACATTCTACCAGAAATGTTGAGACCAACAATGGTAAGTTGATTTTACATTCTACCAGAAATGTCGAGACCAACAATGGTGACTTGATTTTACATTCTACCAGAAATGTCGAGACCAACAATGGTAAGTTGATTCTACATTCTACCAGAAATGTCGAGACCAACAATTCTGAGTTGATTTTACATTCTACCAAAAATGTTGAGACCAACAATGGTGAGTTGATTTTACATTCTACCAGAAATGTTGAGACCAACAATGGTGAGTTGATTTTACATTCTACCAGAAATGTTGAGACCAACAATGGTGAGTTGATTTTACATTCTACCAGAAATGTCGAGACCAACAATGGTGAGTTGATTTTACATTCTACCAGAAATGTTGAGACCAACAATGGTGAGTTGATTTTACATTCTACCAAAAAAACTCATTACAGTGTGGTAGTCCCTACCATTCATACTTTGTGATTGGAAAATAAGCATAGTTATAAATTTGCATCTCAAATTCTTTTTGAAGTTGATGTCTGTGCCAACTTTTGTAAGCTAGCCAAATGACACAATAACTCAACACTAATTTATGGATGCACTTTTGACTAAACAACCTTGACTGACGTATTATTTTGGTAACTGGTCGCTAACAGTGGAACTTTGCATGAGAAAATAATGAAAGTATGGATGGTAGGGTAGAGACTACCACACTGAAATGAGTTGAGTTGAATTGAGTCAAGAATTGACATCACAGCACTTGGGGCATTCCCACACTGAAATGAATGGATGGAGTAGTGTTTATTTACTGTTGAACAAACTATAGTGTACAGCCAAGGCAAGAAACAATCAAGTGTTCATAAAGTTCCATAAAGACATTGGAAAAATTGTAAAACTCCAGAAACAACTGGGACGCATAGCAGATTAACGCTGCAAAAGTGACAGCAGCATGGTTCTCTTTGAACTACATAGTACACACAATAGCGCCCTTTGTGCATATGAATGGTGAAGAGATAGCAAGGACTGAACTTTTAAAATACTGGGGAGTAAGTTTTGATAGGCGACATTGCTGCGTATTCCAGGCTGATACTATGAATCAACAAGGCCAGAAAGGGTTTGGCTGCAATCAGAGTTATGGCTGTCATGTGTGTAGTCATCCTCTGTCAGGGTTTGATCCTCTCTGTCATAGAATATGCACTGGCCTCACCCTCAGCAAGACTGAGGTATATCACATTGACACAGTCCATCACGAATACAGCCATACTTATCTGTGAGTCCCTGCATTTCATTGACACCTCAACCTGATAGAGCTTGTTTGGGCTTAAGTCAAAGGACAAGTTGCCGCACGTGAGTCCCTGCATTTCATTGACACCTCAACCTGATAGAGCTTGTTTGGGCTTAAGTCAAAGGACAAGTTGCCGCATGTGAGTCCCTGCATTTCATTGACACCTCAACCTGATAGAGCTTGTTTGGGCTTAAGTCAAAGGACAAGTTGCCGCACGTGAGTCCCTGCATTTCATTGACACCTCAACCTGATAGAGCTTGTTTGGGCTTAAGTCAAAGGACAAGTTGCCGCACGTGAGTCCCTGCATTTCATTGACACCTCAACCTGATAGAGCTTGTTTGGGCTTAAGTCAAAGGACAAGTTGCCGCACGTGAGTCCCTGCATTTCATTGACACCTCAACCTGATAGAGCTTGTTTGGGATCAAGTCAAAGGACAAGTTGCCGCACGTGAGTCCCTGCATTTCATTGACACCTCAACCTGATAGAGCTTGTTTGGGATCAAGTCAAAGGACAAGTTGCCGCACGTGAGTCCCTGCATTTCATTGACACCTCAACCTGATAGAGCTTGTTTGGGATCAAGTCAAAGGACAAGTTGCCGCACGTAAATCCCTCTCAACATTAAACATTCATTTCCAGAAAAAGTGTGTTGAACTTGTGCTCCGAGAGGAACAGACTGGAAAAGGTGCAAAAGGAAGCAATACACATCATACTTACCTGCACCAAAGACATCATATAGAGCAGTGGCTCTTAACCTTCCGAATGCCACAACCCTTTAATGCAGTTCCCCCATGTTGTGGTGACCCCCCAAACAATTATTTCCCTTTATAACTTCAATGAATATGTGTTTTTGATGGTCTTAGGCGACCCATGCAAAAGGGTCGTTCAACCCAAAAAAGGGTTGCAACCGGCAGGTTAAGAACCCCTGATGTAGAGCAATGAGATACCTACTAGATGTTCCAGATATAGACAGCAAGTTTTAAATGCACCAGGTGTGTGGCTACCTCAAAATCTCTCAGGCTTTTACCCACTGGCTATGAACTAAATATGTGTAAAGGCAACAGACTGAAACAAGGCCAGTCTTGGGTGGGTAGGGCAGAGACAGTACATGCAGAGACAGTACATGCAGAGACAGTACATGCAGAGACAGTACATGCAGAGACAGTACATGCAGAGACATTACTTTAGCAGATGATTTTCCGTCAAGACACAAACCATGGAGGGGAATGGAAACCCATCCCAAATGAGTGCCAGCAGTACTTTCTGGGGGTCATCACTCTGAGAAGACAGAGCTATGATTTGGCGCTACCAGTAGATGATGCAGAAGTGGAAGCATTGGTGGAGGAGCACACAGCACTGGAAGATGCTGTTAGGTATACAGATGGTTCTGGGATTCCTCAGAAGCAAAGTGCATGGCTTTCACAGCAAGAACCAAAGGAAAAGTTATCAAAGAAAACACTGGAGCCTTTGCTTCTACCACAAACAGCATGACAATGGAGGTCATGGCGGTGACAATAGAGGTCATGGTTGTGACAATAGAGGTTATGGTTGTGACAATAGAGGTCATGGTTGTGACAATGGAGGTCATGGTTGTGACAATAGAGGTTATGGTTGTGACAATGGAGGCCATGGCAGTGACATAGGCCCTGAAGTAGCGGAATACCCAGGAGTTCACCAATACATGTTGGCTCAGTGACTTAATGAGCATGCTACAACAGAGCAAGGCAAGGTACATATGGAAAATCATCTTCATTTTTGTCTCACATGAGAGAGCAGATGCTCTGGCTGGCAGTGCAACTATCAGGAATGGTCTATGGTCAGGTGAGACATCATCAGAAGCCAAACACTATGAGGCTTTCAGTTTCGTGTATAGACTGCATACCCTGGCTGTACCAGTTGTAGTGGCGAGACACAAAAACCATCCAGGAGCCACCCATGGTTACATCAGCCAAAACAGAATGCAAGCTGTTAGCCTACAAGCACTTTTAGACATACTCAGGAGGTAGCCTACAAACACTTGGAGACATACTCAGGAGGTAGCCTACAAACACTTGGAGACAAACTCAGGAGGTAGCCTACAAACACTTTTAGACATACTCAGGAGGTAGCCTACAAACACTTGGAGACATACTCAGGAGGTAGCCTACAAACACTTGGAGACATACTCAGGAGGTAGCCTACAAACACTTGGAGACATACTCAGGAGGTAGCCTACAAACACTTGGAGACATACTCAGGAGGTAGCCTACAAACACTTGGAGACAAACTCAGGAGGTAGCCTACAAACACTTTTAGACATACTCAGGAGGTAGCCTACAAACACTTGGAGACATACTCAGGAGGTAGCCTACAAACACTTGGAGACATACTCAGGAGGTAGCCTACAAACACTTGGAGACATACTCAGGAGGTAGCCTACAAACACTTGGAGACATACTCAGGAGGTAGCCTACAAACACTTGGAGACATACTCAGGAGGTAGCCTACGAACACTTGGAGACAAACTCAGGAGGTAGTCTACAAACACTTGGAGACATACTCAGGAGGTAGCCTACAAACACTTGGAGACATACTCAGGAGGTAGCCTACAAACACTTGGAGACAAACTCAGGAGGTAGCCTACAAACACTTGGAGACAAACTCAGGAGGTAGCCTACAAACACTTGGAGACAAACTCAGGAGGAGATCGCAGCACTTATGGTCATGTCTGATGAAAATGATCTAAAGAAAAACAAAAAACAGTGAACAACATATAGAATAAGTGAAATAAAGTAGAAACACAAAACAGTGAACAACATGTAGAATAAGTGAAATAAAGCAGAAACGAAAACAGTGAATAACATATAGAATAAGTGAAATAAAGCAGAAACGAAAACAGTGAACAACATATAGAATAAGTGAAATAAAGCAGAAACAAAAACAGTGAACAACATGTAGAATAAGTGAAATAAAGCAGAAACAAAAAACAGTGAACAACATGTAGAATAAGTGAAATAAAGCAGAAACAAAAAACAGTGAACAACATATAAAATAAGTGAAATAAAGCAGAAACAAAAAACAGTGAACAACATATAAAATAAGTGAAATAAAGCAGAAACAAAAAACAGTGAACAACATATAAAATAAGTGAAATAAAGCAGAAACAAAAAACAGTGAACAACATATAAAATAAATGAAATAAAGCAGAAACAAAAAACAGTGAACAACATATAAAATAAATGAAATAAAGCAGAAACAAAAAACAGTGAACAACATATAAAATAAGTGAAATAAAGCAGAAACAAAAAACAGTGAACAACATATAGAATAAGTGAAATAAAGCAGAAACAAATAACAGCAATGTTTAGAAATCTAGTATTTTGCTTTTTACATGCAATTAATAAAGTGTACTTTGGCTATATAGAATGCTGTGCATCAGATGTATTTGCTGTTTTATTTTTCCCCTCATAGTTTTGCTTTTTCCTTGTCAGTTTCCAAACATATAAGAATCAATGTCACAAGTTTATTCTCTGTTTTGCTGTCTGTATGAAACACTTGATTGTTTCAAAAGTAGCTTGTAGAAAGACAGTGAAACCTGTCAGGTTTTATGTTCTGCTTTAGGTACATCAACCAGCTTGAGTCGGCCCAGGTGCAGTACCTGCAACAGAACAGTGATCTCAAAGATGTAAGTACAGTTGGTGCCTAGCATCAACACAATCACATATCCATATCAAAACAGCATGTTGCAAAACACTGAACATTGCAAGTGAATGTATTTAATGTTGAATTAAGAATCAACATCATAGCACTCAGGACACTTCCATAAGTGCTTCATCCCCAACTTTAGCAGCTGAAAAGTTCCTGTTCCGATGGCACCAGTAACTGTTTGATCATTGCCATTCTAGTTGGCCTACCGTCGTCTATACAGACTACATCTGTATCCACCATAGCCTCTGCTAAAGCATTTCCTTGTCTTTCTTCCCCAGTACTTTTCCCTGCATTGAAATCCCCACAAATGAGAAGCCTATTACCACGGATTTCCTACAACTCTTTAAGCCACTGCCAATGTTCCTTTGTGACAACATAGTCAACAGCAGCGTAAACATTGACTCAGTTCCATGCTGTACCCCCGTGATCTATCTGTATACCCTTGAACCTTTAGTGTACCATGATTCCACTGGCCCAGGTCAAGAAGCACATGCTTCACCCCATTCTTCACCAACAGACCCTGCCCATGTCTTCCCTAGCCTGTAGGATTTAAATAACTGATGTATAATTTATTTATATAATAATATATTTGCTATCCTCAGAATAACGGTCTGAAAAAATACTCTAACAGGGCCTCAGTCATTGTAAATTGCAGACCTTTTTCGGGCAACTATACCGCCACCGCCAAGAGTATCACCCGCGCCGCTATGTGCGGCGTGGGGGGGGGGGGGGGGGGGGCTAAACTAGATGGCTGGGACTCACAAGCAAATAACATGGAGGAAGCTGCAGGAGATCCGGTAACTGCTGCTTGTGAGTCCCAGCCATCTAGTTTACCCTTGAGAACTGGGCTGAAATCGAAAGCATTGACTGAAAGGATTATCTTCAGTAGTTATGTTCCAGAAATGCCCTGTGAAGCCCAGAGCAGCCAGAACATAGCAGCAGCAGACCAAGCACAGAATCAGGCTATCAGATGTTCAGTGCAGCAAACTATTATTGCTGAGATGGCACAAGTTTGGTTGATAGAAATAACACTTGCTCTCTAGATGGTAGGACAAATGTTTGTGACAAGCCACTCAACTGCAGAAGATAGGAAACACAGCCGTGGGATTGGTTAAGTTGTTGCTTTGTGTGATGTTAGTGTTAGCAGTTAATACTTGTTGTCAAAAGTCAGTGGATACTGTTTTTGTGTCAATGTTCAGACATTCAGTTTTATATTGAAGCTGTGGGGGAAAAAAGAGGGGGGTTTTGAGAGAAAGAAAGAGACTGAAAGACAGAAAGACTAATTTATGCTTTTTTTTTTACAAATTGTTAGCGCCTCCTTCTAGAAATGTCACGGAACACAAGTAAATCTCCAGGAAAGAAAGCCTGTGTGCCAGGTAACATTAAAAACACTTGCTCAACAAACACTTTCTGTTGCACTTTCCCTAATGGCATTTACTTTGGAAAACACAGATTTGTACTCAAGTTGTTACTTATGATAATTAATCACTTCACTTCTTCTCTGTTCTTCCATCAAGACATAACATTCTTCTCTTAACATTTCCTGTTTTATATGTACTCGTCAGTTGTATATTTTCTATTTCATTACACAAAGTGCTGGAGAAGACAGTGTCTACAAGAAATTTTGGAACTGAGAAAACTCTTTCTAGGAGGTTTGGGAAGTTACCGGTCAGGGAAGGATACATGGTCAAATGCAGCCACTTTTGCCTTTGACGCCTCGAAAGGTTTTAAGAACAGACTGAAATGATGGTAGCGGCACTTGATTTACAAAATGCTTACAACAGACTACTTAATATCTTGATGACAGCACTTAAGGAGAAGGGAGTCTGTCCTTGGTTGGTGAACTAAATAGCAGCTGCTTTGTATTTTTGTCGTGTAGCTCTCCGCCTGGGTTCTTGGACCTCCGTGCTGACATGTCTTTCATTTACTATATGTTTAGATTTATATGTAAAAGGATGCTCATGTATAGAACTTATTGAACATTCTGATTGTATCTTCTAACATGCAATTATTATCATTGATCTTGCCCTTCAGTGCCTGAGTCTCCCATGGAGTTGGGTGGCTCAAACACCCAGGACACAGCTGCAGCTGTAGTATCTGCAGCTGTTGTATCTGCAGCTGCAGTTTCTTCATCTTCACTCTCAGCTTCTTCATCTTCATCACACTCGACAGCAACAGCTCCCACTACACCTGCTATCTCAGTATCCTCCAAGCCAAACACATTTAGAGACCCGCAGGTAGAAGATGATGATGAAGATGATGATGAAGATGATGGAAATGATCAGAGCAGTACTACATCTGATGAAAGTGATTACGATGCTGAAGATTATCATGAGGTGAGGCTCTTTGATCTGCTGAAATAGAGTTTATTGTATTTTCATCTTCTTGATCATTGTTTGTGATATACTTTTGTTGCTAAAGATAGGCACATTCAGAAATATGTCATGCAGTCCTGTGGCTGATACTTGAGCTGTTTGTATCAGCAGAGCTGACCATGATTCTACTACCTGCCTGGGTGATGGCCCTGGACACCGGCTGCCTTGTCAATGTCTGCCCAGGTCTGTGGAGACCAAGAGGAAGGGATTGCTTCAACAGATAGTGTCAGCATGCATGCCTCTGCACAGATCTCAGTCTTTGGTGCTCTGGAATAGTTCTGTTGAGGATATTTTATCATACCATATGGGGAGCTGAGCGGTCTCGAGGCAGGGCATCTGCCACGAGTGCTGGAGGTCCCGGGTCCGGGGATTTTTTCACGTGGACTTCTAGTAATTTCCCTTAGTCTCTGGGTAGTAAGACCGGATGCCCGTGTATGTTGTCTCACACGTAAAAAATCCTTTGGCAGTTGGAAATCGAAAAGAGTAGCCTAACGGTGCTGCAGGAGCAAAAGCTGGAGTTAAAAATCTACCCAAAGTATTTCAGGATCCTCGCCGGTGCTACGGAGCTTGAGCACTATGCTGAGATTCTTTGGACTCAGGCTTCAATTAGAAGTAGAACAGAGATCTTAATGGGTGACCACTCTTGTGCCATGATGTTGATCCGTTGTATAAACAAACATACTTCCATATTAGACCATCTGCATAATTCCTCTTGTTCTGCTGTTTTTGTTTCTCTTTCTGTTGCTGATATCCCTACTTGTCAGTATTTTCCAGCTGATATCCCTACTTGTCAGTATTTTCCAGCTGATATCCCTACTTGTCAGTATTTTCCAGCTGATATCCCTACTTGTCAGTATTTTCCAGTGGCTCTTTACATCAGCAAAGAACACTGTCTCTTTCTTACAGTTGCATAGGATACTCTCTACATACAAACACACGTGCACGCCCGCGCACCAACACCACCAACCTTCCTTCTCCACCCCACCCCTTTTTTCCCCTTCTCACCTCCTTCCAGAACATTGTGTTATTGACTCTGGCTGTCCTCAGTATTTGCACCATTTGTGTTGTCTAGAAAGAGTGCACATTTCATTTCAGTGTTTCCGAATATTGTTTCTGGGTAAATGTTGTCAAGATCACGTGAGAAAACAAACCTTTGATTGAATGCCTCTTGTTATTGTTGATTGAATGTCTCCTGTTATTGTTGATTGAATGTCTCCTGTTATTGTTGATTGAATGTCTCCTGTTATTGTTGATTGAATGTCTCCTGTTATTGTTGATTGAATGTCTCTTGTTATTGTTGATTGAATGCCTCTTGTAATTTCTTTGAATGCGTTCAGTTCTCCTTCAACTTTAAGAAAGTAATTATTCCTATTTACTCTTAGACCTTTCCTTTTGTGCTTTGTTATGTACACTGTCAAAAAGATCCAGATGTTTCATGGTGTCATTGTTTTCAGTTACATATTACTGAAGGAAAAACCTGACAAAACACTGCAATTTGCATCCACTTGTTTGATCCTATTGGACAGGATTACAAGGGTTGAGCCAGACTATGCAGCCATAAATCAATACTGTAAAAAAAAAATAAGGCATAGTAACCTGATGGCGCTTTTTTTAAAGTTTGTAAATGAAATATTGTACTCGGGTATGTGAAAAGCAGACTTAAATGTTGTTTACCGTGTCCAGTGGACATGTGGGCATGAATTGAGTGGGTTTTTGTAATCATTACTACATCAGTTGTGTTTAAGACCATATTTGTGAGCATAGCTCACGATGCCTGCAAAAGAAAGCAAAACAATTTGTGGTTAACACTATTCACTGCCTACGCAATTAAGACTCTATAAAAGGATAATGCTACACCAAAATGATCAGTTCATGTTCAAGCAGTCATGAATGGTGCCTCTACTAATAAATTTAAGGAAAGGCCTACCTACGCTAACAAACTATAGTGACCCAGATGCAAACAAAAGTGTCAATTGATTGGTTGAACCCTAAGGTATTCTTGTGTGAAATTTGAGTAATTTCACTTACTGCATAACAAAGATGCAGAATTTCAAAATTGCGAGTATGTTTGTTCCTTTTAAAAACTATGCGTTTTTTTTTTAACAGTGTAGTTTTGACAAAGGGCTCCGTACAACTTGTTCATGTTGGCAGACACCTCACACTGCAAAATATTCTATCTACTTAGTAGCAAATAATGTTCAGGAGTGAGTGCAATATGTCTGTTAGAATGCCTCTGGGGTCAGACTGTAAGATGCGCTGTAAGGTCTTTAGAAAACTGCAAATGGTTCAGGATATACACTTGTAGGAAGTGGCAAATTCCAACTAAATACAAAATACATATCTTTGAGACGCCAGCAAAACTTTTTGTTTTAATTTGCTTGATTATTTTCCATTTTCCCAGAAAAATCTTTCATTTCTTCATGCATTGAACCAACATGACCTGGATGAGAACTCAGTGGAGTCCATAGTTGCAGATATTGATAATGTGCTGAACACAGATGAAAATGATATTGACGAGGAAACAATGTATGTCTATGTCAGCTGATTGTTGTTTTGCTTAGCATATTTCTCTTTGTGGTCTTCTTACTAATGTTTTCCCTGTGTGGGTTCTGGGGCCCCATTATGGGGAAAACAAGAATCGACCCACTGCCTTCTCAGCAAGACTGTCGTAGAAGTCGACTTATTGAGAGGGGCTTCCTTTGAAGTCGGAGTACATCTGCCTTAGAGGCAGGGTTCTAACAATCTGCATATAAGTCAGATCTGTAAAACGGATGTGCATGCAACACTTAGGTTCTGGCACAAGACCAAAATCCAGAAGTGGGTGAACAACCAGAACTTTCTGCCGTAGTTTTGAGCGGGTGGACACGAAGAAGAAGAAGTAGATGCTATTATTCTTTCCTGATTTTGTTTTTTCAGTCTGTTTATGTAGACAGTATAAAAACACCTGGGTTCTGATGTGAATGAGTGAGTTGGAGAAACATTTAGGATAGTTAAGTGAGAGTAGCATTTAAGAGAGAATAGGGATAAGTAATGGTTGTATGTAATGAAGGCGTGCAGAACAAAAACTATGTGTTCTGATCAGTTAAATACAATAATCTTTTTAAGCTGTAGTTTTGTACAGTCAGAGTTTAACTGATCAAAATGGGAAATATTGATTCTGTGTTATAAACATGATAGATGTCCAGGATTAGTCAAACATAAATAAAAACATGAACAGTGAATGAAGAAAGTCTAATATTTTGTAACCAAAATAACAGAACTTAGGCTTGTCTTTTGTTTGTGGAAGATATTGTATAATTTCATCATCATCATCACCTTTGCTGACTAGTGTGGGCGATCATGCTACTCTACAATCTGCGATCACCAACTGCCTGAATCACCTGTGTTGATGTGGCTCCATGCCATGACAAACAGATGTCAAGAATCTTCTCATGTTGTCTTACTCTGTCTCTCTGTGCGTCTGTATGGGTGACTGTGTGTATGAGTGTGTGTGTGTATGTATGTATGTGTGTGTGTATACACACATACGTATGTGTGTGCATGTGTCTGTGTGTGCATGTTTGTATATATGTGAATGTATGTGTTAATTGGCTGCCTATGTGTGTGTGTGTGAGTGAGTGAATGGGTTTACGTGTGTATGTGTTTGTGTGTGTGCCTGTGTCTGCATATGTGTGTGTCTGTGGGTTACTGTGTGTATGAGTGTGTGTATGAATGTATGTATGTATGTATGTATGAATGAATGTAAGTGTATAGATGTATTTTTGTATGTATGGGTGCATGTGTGTATGTATGTGTGTGTATGTACGCATGTACATATGTGTATGTGTGCATGTTTGTATGTATCTGGATGTGTGCGTGTATTGGGTGCCCATGTGTGTGTGTGTTAGTGAGTGAATGGGTTTGTGTGTGCATGTGGGTGTGTATGTTCACGCGCGAGTGCGCGCACATATTTTTACCACCCATGCTTTTGTTTTTGACTCAATATTAATAATATTCATATTATGACATAAACATAACATGCTTTATTGATGAAATACAACAGCTGTGGGAAAGATGGGAGATTGGAAGGGCCGAATGTAAGACAGGCCTGTGTGCCTAATTTTTGACCCTTTGAAAATAAAGTTTGTTCGTTCATTCTCTTTCCACAGATGTTTCCAGGTGTCACAGTATGTTCCAGTTGTCCTCTTATAATATGACCAACAAAACAATGACTGTCTGTTTCTAATGTCTGTGATCAGTTGTCTTAGAGCTTTCACCTCTTTCCAAACATCTGGTTTGCTTGCTCTTGTTGGCTGTCTAAGAATTTCTAAATATTGTTCTGTAAAATCACATCACTGAGGCCTCCAGAAATTGTTTGGCTTGTTTATTAATTGTCCAGGATTTACAGCCAAATGTTAAAACTGGCTCTGTATCAATCAGTCAGGTGCCAGCTCCACAGTGAAGGTTGGATCTCCAACACACTCGTTCTCTTGTCCTGGTTGTAAACTCTTTCAGACTGCTGCCGGTCCATCTTGCTCTCTTGCCTTCGACCTTTCCTTCCAGTATGGTTTTGAAAAGTGTGTTATGTCATACAATGGGGCCATAGTTTTTCAGTTGTCCCTTTAAAAAATTTTTTTCAGTAAATCTGTTTTCATTTGTAGCATTTCCAGAACCTCTGTATTGGACTGTTTTTATTTCCATGAAATACGACTTATTTTTCTGTATACCCACATCTCCAGAGACTCAATTGGATTCTCTAGTTGTTTGTTTATTGTCCAAGTTTCTGAGCCATATAGCAGGACTGAATATTTATAACATTTGATGATTATTATCTTTAGTGTGTTTTTTATCTCTTCAGCTAACTTGTGCATCTTATTGAAGACAGTTTTAGCCATTTCTATTCTCTTTTTGATTTCTGTTTCCCTTCTTCCATCGTCTGTTAATGCGTGTCCTAGGTAGGAACAACTTGTTACTTGTTCTAATAGCTCTCCATTTACTGTTCCTCTCTCTATAACATGTGAGAATGATTTTACTAACCTCCAATGACAGATTTATTTCGCAGAATGTTCTTCATTTTATCAAATGCAGTTTTGTCCTGTCCTTTTCTGTTCTTTATCTCTGTGATACATCTTTCATGGAATGTTATCCATGTGCCTGGATACTTACATTTTCTGTACCGGACCTAAAATAAGGCCTTGAACAATTATCATACAATTGGAGATTATACTTTTCTTGGATGTCACCATTACTTCAGTCTTCCCATTATTCAAGCTTAGGCCCATTTTATCACTTTCTACCACTGCCCTTTAGTCCCTATAGTTCTTTCTGATTTGTCACTATCAAGACAGTGTCATCAGCATTACATAGGTTGTTTGTATAATATCAGTGGCAGATAACTTCATGTGAGCATTCTGCTCCATTTGTGTTTTCATAAAATATCCCCTCTTTAAAACAAAAGATAATCCCCCATTCTACACACCGGTAAACATTAGCTCGCTTTTAATTGGTCGACCTTCAGGCGACCTCACTCCTGATTGATTGGCCTCGAGCCATCCAACTTTCACACAAGGTGACGGGCTGTTCTGCACTGCGGTCGATATCGTGTGTTGTATATTTTACCATGCCAGAGCTTTTGACACTCCAAAAACATGTGAAGACTGGGTCTAACACACAGCACTCCTCGAGAGTGATGAAACCTATGTCAGAGGCAGTCTCTTTCTCAGAATAAAAACCTAAATGCACCACAACAACACACAACCACACCAATAACCTCGACCACGGTAGACTAGTCCAACAAACTTATCAATCAAATTGACCTACTTTTCGTGGGGAGACCAATGTTTGTATAACCTCCTCCCTCATTCCAGGTCTGCTGACAATGATGTGGAGCATGCTTTACAGTGGTCGGATAGTCATCTTATTGTCTCTGGTGGAGCTACTGCTGCTGTGGCTGGGGTATCAGCTGCATGTGGAGGAAGTACAAACACAGGTGTTGAATGCAGAATTTCCAAGGGATCTAATAATCTCTCTCAGCCTCCGTCAAGGTCAGTTGAACCTAATTTACTGACATTCTTGGATCTAACATGGGCCTGTGTGCCCAGTTGAACCTAATTTACTGACATTCTTGGATCTAACATGGGCCTGTGTGCCCAGTTGAACCTAATTTACTGACACTCTTGGATCTAACATGGGCCTGCGTGCCCAGTTGAACCTAATTTACTGACATTCTTGGATCTAACATGGGCCTGCGTGCCCAGTTTGTGACCCTTGAAAATAAAGTTTGTTCATTTGTTTGTTTCTAACATCAGTCAGTACTGAAAAGCTGAATGGTTTCATGGAAAACTTGTTTGGCAGTGAGGGTAGTGATAGCTTCCAAGAATCCATGTGTCTCAATATCATTTGTATAGATAAAAGTCATACATTGACTGTATGTAAAAATTCAGCAAGATCTTTTGTTCTTCATTATCATTCACATTACATCATATTTGTGTGTTGCATTCAATCTCTCTTTCTTAAATATTTTTTAGTTCTGTGGTTCTTTGCTGCATTAAATCTCTTTCTTATTATATATTAATTAGTGTGTTCTGTGTTGCATTCAATCTGTCTTTCTTATATATTTTTAGAATGTTCTGTGCTGCATAAAATCTCTCTTTTTATTTAGTATTTTTTGGGAATGCTCTATGCTGCATTAAATCTCTTTCTTTTTAGTATATTTAGGGAATGTTCTGTGCTGCATTAAATCTTTTTTTAAAGTATATTTTCAGCATGTTCTATGCTGCAATAAATCTTTCTGATTGAAATGTTTTTTGGAAGGTTCTGTGTTGCATTTGAACACTCTTTTTATTAAAGTTTATTTTAATGTTCTGTGCTGTATTAAATCGCTCTTTGTTTAAAGTTTATTTTGGGAATGTTCTGTGCTGAATTAAATCTCTTTTTAAATCTAAACTTTCACTGAAACTGAAATAGAATTAGTAATGAAAATATGAAACCTGGTTCTCAAACACTCTAATATAGAGTTGAGTATTGTGTTATAGCTTCTGGAAGCTGCTGATGCCTTGCCAGTGTGTGTCATCATTTGTGTTTCCTTGCTATCAATAATACTACCCAGATAAGTAATTGATATATTACTTTCATTTTGGTTGTCTCTAGTGTTACATCTGCTTGATCTGTTATTGGTGGCTTCAGTGTGTTTGTCTTTTCATAAGGTAATAATTCCTTATAATGCTAGAGCCATTCTGTTTCCACATTCCACATTCTAATGTCAGATCCCTCTTATTTGTTTCTACTCTCTTTACCTCAGGCAAAAATCAACTCTGTCAGTCTTCTGTGGGAGTCACTTATGTTCAGACATACAGTCTTACAGGAATAGTGGCATCATTGTTACATCACTTCTTTCTACATCTCGAGTACAGCAGGCAGGCTACATAATTTCAGTACAATAGTTCCTTGAGATTATATTTAGAGTTATAGCTGGCACATATAAAGAAGCACGTATTGTTTTGATTTCATATACAGTCAGAAAAAGGATGAGGAGGCCTCTCTGCTACAATTTCTAGAACAGCATTCCTCTGACAAGAGTAATACTTGGTCGGGTCTGCAGGAATCTTTAAATCTACACTTAGGCAGCACAGGCAAGTGTCATGTTCATGTAGCTGTGTTATTTTAACTTTGACCTCTATCCGGTGTAAAATCAGAAGCATTTAAATCTGACTTAGCATCATGATTTTCTCTGCTTCGATGCTGACATTGTTCCCCAGACCCACACATGAAATCTGAGGCAGTCACAACAATTAGGTCTAGAAATTGATGTGGGTGTAGGAGAAAATAGGTTCGGTCATCAACCCTGATAAGGCAGCAGTATTGTGGTGTTCTTTAATAATAGAATTGTTAGAGATATGTTGCCGAAAATTGTAGTAACATTAAGAGATTATTTACTAAAATATACAGGAATCACTTTTGACAGGAGCCTGTCTTTCAAAGACCATGTGGAAGAGGTAGTTTTTAAACATAGGGAAAGAACTCAATGCTTAGAAAATGTTGGCATCAGCAGACATGGAACACAGAGTGCTCTGTACACTCTACCAGCAACTGATGATTTCTGCGATGGTCTATGGTCCGGGACTGTTAACATTTTCTCATACTCAACTCGAGAAACTGAAATGCATGCAGAATGAAGCCATGCAAGTCATTTTGGGATGTACATTGGTCACACCAGTTGGGACTTCAGGCCGAAATGAAGGAATGGCTTGACACAATGTTAAGCTTCAAAGTAATTTTTACAGCTAACAGCGCTTTGCTAATGCAGTTTTCAGATAAGGACAGTCGTCTGCGGTTTTGCTGCTTGAGCGACTAAGATTAGTGCTTGCTTGCAGCCTTGTAAGCTGTGCCTTTCCTCTGGGCAGCAGTTGTGTCATGGATTCACTATGGCCAGTAGCCAATTTACTTGTGAGTTGGTGAAATACCTTATTTAATAATTCTAAATGTGTATAGTAACCAACTTAATCATGCCCAACTAATTTTATCAACAACAATGTGAATTTTTGGTGGCGATTGTTGGCTTTGGCACCTCCAGCAACTGAAATATTTCTGGATTGTTCTGGGACTAGTTGTTTGTTTCAAACGTGACAGTCTAGGACATTTCATTTGATTTGCAGTCACGTGAACGGAGCAAGTATGGGAAAAACCTGATTGCTATGATATTGAAACCTTGACTAAGATCAGCTGTGTGCATGGGGCACATACTTGATTTGTGCCTTAAAGTTGTAATGAACAGGGAACACAGTTTAGTAGAATTTATATCTTGGTGTTTAAAATTGTTACATAACCACTATTGCTTGTTTGGTATTGACTTTCTGGGTACTAGGGCATTCTTATTGAGGTAAGATCACCTTTGTCTGCTTTAGTCAGAGATTGACATCCTAGCCAGAACAGAAACATACATGGTGTTCAGCTCTCAGAGGAAGTCAGGGATAATACAAGGACATGTCTCATTATCCATTGAGACTTTCATTAGTGCACATCAGCAAATACATGATACTCTGATTCTGAATTCACCTAAGGAGTTGTCACATCCAGCAATGCTTAACTTGCTTCCACACATTGAGTTGTCACATCCAGCTATGCTTAACTTGCTTCCACACATTCAGTTGTCACATCTGGCTATGCTCAACTTGCTTCCACACATTAAGTTGTTACATTCGGCTTTGCTTAACTTACTTCCACACATTCAGTTGTCACATCCAGCAATGCTTAACTTGCTTCCACACATTCAGTTGTCACATCCAGCTATGCTTAACTTGTTTCCACACATTCAGTTGTCACATCTGGCTATGCTTAACTTGCTTCCACACATTCAGTTGTCACATCCAGCAATGCTTAACCTGCTTCCACACATTCAGTTGTCACATCCAGCTATGCTTAACTTGCTTCCACACATTCAGTTGTCACATCTGGCTATGCTTAACTTGCTTCCACACATTCAGTTGTCACATCTGGCTATGCTTAACTTGCTTCCACACATTCAGTTGTCACATCTGGCTATGCTTAACTTGCTTCCACACATTCAGTTGTCACATCCAGCAGTGCTTTACCTGCTTCCACACATTCAGTTGTCACATCTGGCTATGCTTAACTTGCTTCCACACATTCAGTTGTCACATCCAGCAGTGCTTTACCTGCTTCCACACATTCAGTTGTCACATCCAGCAGTGCTTTACCTGCTTCCACACATTCAGTTGTCACATCCAGCAGTGCTTTACCTGCTTCCACACATTCAGTTGTCACATCTGGCTATGATTAACTTGCTTCCACACATTCAGTTGTCACATCCAGCAATGCTTAACCTGCTTCCACACATTCAGTTGTCACATCTGGCTATGCTTAACTTGCTTCCACACATTAAGTTGTTACATTCAGCTTTGCTTAACTTGCTTCCACACATTCAATTATCACATCTGGCTATGCTTAACTTGCTTCCACACATTCAGTTGTCACATCTGGCTATGCTTAACTTGCTTCCACACATTCAGTTGTCACATCCAGCAGTGCTTTACCTGCTTCCACACATTCAGTTGTCACATCTGGCTATGCTTAACTTGCTTCCACACATTCAGTTGTCACATCCAGCAGTGCTTTACCTGCTTCCACACATTCAGTTGTCACATCCAGCAGTGCTTTACCTGCTTCCACACATTCAGTTGTCACATCTGGCTATGCTTAACTTGCTTCCACACATTCAGTTGTCACATCCAGCAGTGCTTTACCTGCTTCCACACATTCAGTTGTCACATCCAGCAATGCTTAACCTGCTTCCACACATTCAGTTGTCACATCTGGCTATGCTTAACTTGCTTCCACACATTCAGTTGTCACATCCAGCTATGCTTAACTTGCTTCCACACATTCAGTTGTCACATCCAGCTATGCTTAACTTGCTTCCACACATTCAGTTGTCACATCCAGCTATGCTTAACTTGCTTCCACACATTCAGTTGTCACATCCAGCTATGCTTAACTTGCTTCCACACATTCAGTTGTCACATCCAGCAATGCTTAACCTGCTTCCACACATTCAGTTGTCACATCTGGCTATGCTTAACTTGCTTCCACACATTCAGTTGTCACATCCAGCTATGCTTAACTTGCTTCCACACATTCAGTTGTCACATCCAGCTATGCTTAACTTGCTTCCACACATTCAGTTGTCACATCCAGCTATGCTTAACTTGCTTCCACACATTCAATTGTCACATCTGGCTATGCTTAGCTTGCTTCCACACATTAAGTTGTTACATTCGGCTTTGCTTAACCTGCTTCCACACATTCAGTTGTCACATCCAGCTATGCTTAACTTGCTTCCACACATTCAGTTGTGCTTTGAAAGAATACATTCTGTGGATACATTGAGATTTTGGTATCTTCCACACAAGAGCAAATTGATTGTTCAACCTTTAGTCCGGTACTCACAGCTAACATTACACATTGTGCTATTGACAAAAGTTTGTTTTGAGGAGGAAGTTTTTTTTTAATGTTTCTGCTTTTGGTGTTTATGAAAATCTGCAGGTTTCAGGCAGAACATTGTGCAATTAGTTGTCTTTACCCCCCCCCCCCCCCCCCCCCCCCCCCCCCCACCCGTACCCCTTTTTTTGTTCCCCCATTGATTGATTCTTCTATAGTTGCCCTTTAAAGAATAGTTGGCATATTTTGTTTTTTTTCTATGAAGGCCACACCTTCAGCTTATCATATCTTGTTTCAGACAAACCAATGTTTTCCAAAGCCAAACCCCCCCCCCCTCCAAGAGACAGTAGCGGCCTCTATCACATTTTTGTTTGTAAAAGACAGCAGTAGAGAAGGAGAGAGAGAGACCATTTTGATAAACTATGAATACTGTTCTCAATGTAGATTAACTGATTAAAACTGTAGTGAAAGAAATCGTATTACAGCCAGGTGCATCCTCTCATTAAAGAATATGTTAATGTTTAGTTTTATTTAAATGTTCCCGTACTTGGACACTGAGTGGAAGGATGGCCTGAGCTGAAACATCTACAAGAAGCTGTTACAATAGTAATTTTTAAAATTTTCCATAGACATTCTTTGTAGAGAGTATCCAACGGTTTGTCCTTCGGCTTTAAGAAATGTGTACATTTGCACAAAGCAACATTATTTCTCATAGCACTGATCCAGCATTTAGTAGACTGGGAAACTGATTGTCATTATGGCCGATTTCTTATGTTGTAAGATGTGAGTTTGGTAGACCTTGTAGCCTTTAGTAGGACACATTCTTGACGGGCATCAGTGACTTGTGGTTTGGGCGCAGGCTGATGAGTGAGCCATGATTTACTTTATTGTTGTTTGTGGTAAGTGCATTTTGAGGTTCCACTCATTGAGAATTTCCCCTGCTGAGCTGTTTAGGCTTGTGATGTCTATCCAGCAGTTTTCAGTGGGGGTGCTATTTTGTTAAAAATATCCGTATTATCACTGTCTGCCGTATTTGTATGACTTTAAGTAGTCATGAGATAACTTAAAATGGTAGCCTGTTGATTTCTGTAGACACCAGTGGTGATGGTAGCCTGTTAATGTCTGTAGACACCAGTGGTGATGGTAGCCTGTTTATGTCTGTAGACACCAGTGGTGATGGTAGCCTGTTTATGTCTGTAGACACCAGTGGTGATGGTAGCCTGTTTATGTCTGTAGACACCAGTGGTGATGGTAGCCTGTTTATGTCTGTAGACACCAGTGGTGATGGTAGCCTGTTTATGTCTGTAGACACCAGTGGTGATGGTAGCCTGTTTATGTCTGTAGACACCAGTGGTGATGGTGGCCTGTTGATTTCTGTAGACACCAGTGGTGATGGTGGCCTGTTTATGTCTGTAGACACCAGTGGTGATGGTAGCCTGTTTATGTCTGTAGACACCAGTGGTGATGGTAGCCTGTTTATGTCTGTAGACACCAGTGGTGATGGTAGCCTGTTTATGTCTGTAGACACCAGTGGTGATGGTGGCCTGTGGACCAACAACTGGCTAGATGGGTTAGAGCTCAACAAACCATTCAGCAACAGTGACAAGTCTGTGGTTCACACTGGCAGTTGTAGTGCAACCAGCTTCCCAGGCACAGCTGGGACAGGGGTCAACTCTCTGGCTAGAGGCTTGTGTGCTGCCTCTTCTCTCTTCTCTGTGATGGACAGGAGCTCAGGTGAGTTTCCTTGAACTGATCTCTTCTCTCTTCTCTGTGATGGACAGGAGCTCAGGTGAGTTTCCTTCAACTGATCTCTTCTCTCTTCTCTATGATGGACAGGAGCTCAGGTGAGTTTCCTTGAACTGATCTCTTCTCTCTTCTCTGTGATGGACAGGAGCTCAGGTGAGTTTCCTTCAACTGATCTCTTCTCTCTTCTCTGTGATGGACAGGAGCTCAGGTGAGTTTCCTTGAACTGATTTCTCTCTTCTCTGTGATGGACAGGAGCTTAGGTGAGTTTCCTTCAACTGATCTCTTCTCTCTTCTCTGTGATGGACAGGAGTTCAGGTGAGTTTCCTTGAACTGATCTCTTCTCTCTTCTCTGTGATGGACAGGAGCTCAGGTGAGTTTCCTTCAACTGATCTCTTCTCTCTTCTCTGTGATGGACAGGAGCTCAGGTGAGTTTCCTTGAACTGATCTCTTCTCTCTTCTCTGTGATGGACAGGAGCTCAGGTGAGTTTCCTTCAACTGATCTCTTCTCTCTTCTCTGTGATGGACAGGAGCTCAGGTGAGTTTCCTCCTTGAACTGATCTCTTCTCTCTTCTCTGTGATGGACAGGAGCTCAGGTGAGTTTCCTTCAACTGATCTCTTCTCTCTTCTCTGTGATAGACAGGAGCTCAGGTGAGTTTCCCTCAACTGATCTCTTCTCTCTTCTCTGTGATGGACAGGAGCTCAGGTGAGTTTCCTTCAACTGATCTCTTCTCTCTTCTCTGTGATGGACAGGAGCTCAGGTGAGTTTCCTTCAACTGATCTCTTCTCTGTGATGGACAGGAGCTCAGGTGAGTTTCCTTCAACTGATCTCTTCTCTCTTCTCTGTGATGGACAGGAGCTCAGGTGAGTTTCCTTCAACTGATCTCTTCTCTCTTCTCTGTGATGGACAGGAGCTCAGGTGAGTTTCCTTCAACTGATCTCTTCTCTCTTCTCTGTGATGGACAGGAGCTCAGGTGAGTTTCCTTCAACTGATCTCTTCTCTCTTCTCTGTGATGGACAGGAGCTCAGGTGAGTTTCCTTCAACTGATCTCTTCTCTCTTCTCTGTGATGGACAGGAGCTCAGGTGAGATTCCTTCATTATTACAACAGTATTTAACAGAAGAAATCAGAATTGTCTGATTTCCATTTGATAATATAAAACTTCATTGAAGTGAGTAGTTGGGTGTAGCTCAGCTGCAGTCAGCTTTGTTTATGGCATCATTTTGCCTTGTTGCAAGAAATAAACATTTCACTAAGATGTTTCATTAACCAATACATAACAGGCCTCATCAGTCGCTTTACACTTGTGGAGCTTTTGAGAAGGAGATCGGAGCACCTGTGGATCTGTCCAGAGTGCTGTGATGATAATCCATTTTAATCACTAATCACTAATGATTAATGTGTTAATGTTATTCTTTTTGTGATTATATAAGCTCTTTTGGTGTTTACTTTGGAACTGGAACACCCAAACAGTTTTTGTTACCTAATAATACACAACACAAGTATCATTGACATGTATATATCTGCAGGTGTTGGGGGATAATACACAAGTATCATTGACATTTATATATCTGTAGGTGTTGGGGGATAATACACAAGACAAGTGTCATTGACATGTATATATCTGCAGGTGTTGGGGGATAATATACAAGACAAGTGTCATTGACATTTATATATCTGCAGGTGTTGGGGGATAATACACAAGACAAGTATCATTGACATGTATATATCTGCAGGTGTTGGGGGATAATACACAACACAAGTATCATTGACATTTATATATCTGCAGGTGTTGGGGGATAATACACAAGTATCATTGACATTTATATATCTGTAGGTGTTGGGGGATAATACACAAGACAAGTGTCATTGACATGTATATATCTGCAGGTGTTGGGGGATAATATACAAGACAAGTGTCATTGACATTTATATATCTGCAGGTGTTGGGGGATAATACACAAGACAAGTATCATTGACATGTATATATCTGCAGGTGTTGGGGGATAATACACAACACAAGTATCATTGACATTTATATATCTGCAGGTGTTGGGGGATAATACACAAGTATCATTGACATTTATATATCTGTAGGTGTTGGGGGATAATACACAAGACAAGTGTCATTGACATGTATATATCTGTAGGTGTTGGGGGATAATATACAAGACAAGTGTCATTGACATGTATATATCTGCAGGTGTTGGGGGATAATATACAAGACAAGTGTCATTGACATGTATATATCTGCAGGTGTTGGGGGATAATATACAAGACAAGTGTCATTGACATTTATATATCTGCAGGTGTTGGGGGATAATATACAAGACAAGTGTCATTGACATTTATATATCTGTAGGTGTTAGGGGATGATATAAACAAGGAACAATATGATGCCCTAAACATCGGTGGTCATGAAATACCAGAAATTCGTTATGCTGATGATATTACAGTATTACTATCAACATCACAAAATGGTTTAGAAAACTTATTAACCTCACTCCAAAGAAATAGTGAAAATCATAACTTATTTCTTAACATAGCAAAAACAAAGATAATGCATACAAACAAAACTGCCATGGAGAAGGAAATATATGTTAATGAGGAAAGATTGGAAGTGGTGGAAAATTTCGAATATCTTGGGTCACTGGTTACCAACAATGGTGACACAATGAAAGAAATTAAACGGCGACTATCAATTGCTCTTCAAAGACTAAAACAACTGAATAAATTATGGAATTGTACAGATAGAATTACAAAGGTCAGATTTTTAAGAGCATGCATCTTTCCCATTGCAACATACGCCTGTGAGACCTGGACACTTACTAAACAAGCGGAAACAGCGCATAAATGCATTTGAATATAAATGTTACAGACAGGTTCTAAGAATATCTTGGGTAAAGAAAAGAACAAATGCATCCATACTTCAAGAGCTGAATATTGAAGAGGGTTGGCTAGTAAAGACAATAAAACAAAGAAAATTGAAATATTTTGGTCACTTGAAACGTCATGGAAGTCTAGAGAGAACAATACTGGAGGGGTAAATGCCTGGGAAGAGAGGAAGAGGAAGGCCAAGGAGAAGATGGGTGCAGGATGTGGCAGATGATCTCCAGATGGGTGTATCAGACGCAGGACATCTTGCTCAGGATAGGAAGGTTTTCCGGAGTGTTGTTATGGCAGCGAGGTTCCGCGAGGGACATGCTACTGAATGAATGAGGTGTTGGGGGATAATACACAAGTGTCATTGACATGTATATATCTGTAGTTGTTGGGGGATAATACACAAGACAGGTGTCATTGACATTTATATATCTGCAGGTGTTGGGGGATAATACACAAGACAAGTGTTATTGACATGTATATATCTGCAGGTGTTGGGGGATAATACACAAGACAAGTGTCATTGACATGTATATATCTGCAGGTGTTGGGGGATTATACACAGGACAAGTGTCATTGACATTTATATATCTGTAGGTGTTGGGGGATTATACACAAGTATCATTGACATGTATATATCTGCAGGTGTTGGGGGATAATACACAAGTGTCATTGACATGTATATATCTGTAGGTGTTGGGGGATAATACACAAGACAAGTGTCACTGACATGTATATATCTGTAGGTGTTGGGGGATAATACACAAGACAAGTGTCACTGACATGTATATATCTGCAGGTGTTGGGGGATAATACACAAGACAGGTGTCATTGACATTTATATATCTGCAGGTGTTGGGGGATAATACACAAGTATCATTGACATGTATATATCTGCAAGTGTTGGGGGATAATACACAAGACAAGTGTCATTGACATGTATATATCTGCAGGTGTTGGGGGATAATACACAAGACAAGTGTCATTGACATGTATATATCTGCAGGTGTTGGGGGATAATACACAAGACAGGTGTCATTGACATGTATATATCTGCAGGTGTTGGGGGATAATACACAAGTGTCACTGACATGTATATATCTGTAGGTGTTGGGGGATAATACACAAGACAAGTGTCATTGACATGTATATATCTGCAGGTGTTGGGGGATTATACACAAGACAAGTGTCATTGACATGTATATATCTGCAGGTGTTGGGGGATTATACACAAGTGTCATTGACATGTATATATCTGCAGGTGTTGGGGGATTATACACAAGACAGGTGTCATTGACATGTATATATCTGTAGGTGTTGGGGGATAATACACAAGTATCATTGACATGTATATATCTGCAGGTGTTGGGGGATTATACACAAGACAGGTGTAATTGACATGTATATATCTGCAGGTGTTGGGGGATAATACACAAGACAAGTGTCATTGACATGTATATATCTGTAGGTGTTGGGGGATAATACACAAGTATCATTGACATGTATATATCTGCAGGTGTTGGGGGATAATACACAAGTATCATTGACATGTATATATCTGCAGGTGTTGGGGGATAATACACAAGTGTCATTGACATGTATATATCTGTAGGTGTTGGGGGATAATACACAAGTATCATTGACATGTATATATCTGCAGGTGTTGGGGGATAATACACAAGACAAGTGTCATTGACATGTATATATCTGTAGGTGTTGGGGGATAATACACAAGACAGGTGTTATTGACATGTATATATCTGCAGGTGTTGGGGGATAATACACAAGACAGGTGTCATTGACATGTATATATCTGTAGGTGTTGGGGGATAATACACAAGACAGGTGTCATTGACATGTATATATCTGTAGGTGTTGGGGGATAATACACAAGACAAGTGTCATTGACATGTATATATCTGTAGGTGTTAGGGGATAATACACAAGACAGGTGTCATTGACATGTATATATCTGCAGGTGTTGGGGGATAATACACAACACAAGTGTCATTGACATGTATATATCTGTAGTTGTTGGGGGATAATACACAAGACAAGTGTCATTGACATGTATATATCTGCAGGTGTTGGGGGATAATACACAAGACAAGTGTCATTGACATGTATATATCTGTAGGTGTTGGGGGATAATACACAAGACAAGTGTCATTGACATGTATATATCTGCAGGTGTTGGGGGATAATACACAAGACAAGTGTCATTGACATGTATATATCTGCAGGTGTTGGGGGATAATACACAAGACAAGTGTCACTGACATGTATATATCTGTAGGTGTTGGGGGATAATACACAAGACAAGTGTCACTGACATGTATATATCTGCAGGTGTTGGGGGATAATACACAAGACAAGTATCATTGACATGTATATATCTGCAGGTGTTGGGGGATAATACACAAGACAAGTGTCATTGACATGTATATATCTGTAGGTGTTGGGGGATAATACACAAGACAGGTGTTATTGACATGTATATATCTGTAGTTGTTGGGGGATAATACACAAGACAAGTGTCACTGACATGTATATATCTGCAGGTGTTGGGGGATAATACACAAGACAAGTATCATTGACATGTATATATCTGCAGGTGTTGGGGGATAATACACAAGACAAGTATCATTGACATGTATATATCTGCAGGTGTTTGGGGATAATACACAAGACAGGTGTCATTGACATGTATATATCTGCAGGTGTTGGGGGAGCCAGTAACAGTGTCAGTGGGGATGATGCCAGAGCCACTGGAGATGGTGCGGTTGGAGGACCTCAGGCAACTGGAAATGACAGGATTGATCTTGCTAGTTGTGAGAGAACTTCTAACAACAGAAAATCAGCAGAAGATGTCTTAGAGCATTTTCAACAAAGGTAAAATTTGCACAGATTATACATATTGATTTGTTATGTTTTGTATATCAGACATATTTCTGTTTGAATAGATCTTAGTCACATATTGACTAAGTCTTAGATAGTGATAAAAGCAACATGTTTAAAATGTTTGTTTATTATACAGAAAGTAGCAGTGGCCAAATGTCTTGCTGTAAACTGTTACAGGTTTTCAGAACTGGCAGCCTCCACTATTGCTGCTGCAAATGCTGCTGTCACTAATGAGTCTGAGGCCAGGAAATACAGGATTGGTATGTAGTTCTCTGTTTAGTTGTTCGTTTATTTATACACACATGAGTACATACATGCGTGCGCACACACACACATATCACCACATCACATTACGTGTATATATGTGTGTGTATATACACATACAGACACACACATATCACCACATCACATTACATGTATAAATGTGTGTATATACACATACAGACACACACATATCACCACATCACATTACATGGATACATGTGTGTGTATATATACATACAGACACACACACATATCACCACATCACATTACATGTATATATGTATATACACATACAGACACACACATCTCACCACATCACATTACATGTATATATGTATATACACATACAGACACACACATCTCACCACATCACATTACATGTATATATGTATATACACATACAGACACACACATGTGGTCACCATCAAAAGAGATGCCAGCTGGTGTGGATGACCAAGCCTCTCTAAAACCCGCAATCTTCAACAGCAGGAATCCGTTCATGTGTTGCTACTTCTGCATGCCATGCAGGAACACTGTCAAGAATCTTCTCACATGTTCTTCCTCTGTCTCTTTCCTCTGCAGATCTTTCCAGTGTTCGCATGTTCCAGTTTCTCTTTTCTCACAACATGACCAGAAAATAATTCACAGAGAAAAAGAAAAAAAAAAGCAACTTAATTACAAGAAAAGTTTATCAGAAAGTAGGTTGAACAAGATAAATTGTTGTTTGTGTGCAAGTGTAAATGAACAAACTTGAATATACTTATAGCTCAGTTTTAGATCATTTGTCTCATGTTTTTATTTCTGTCCTTGTGTATTCTTTAAAGGTAAAAGGCCAAAATACACCCTGCAGGCTATTGTTCAACCACTGAGGAACTCTTTAGAATCCACAACACCAAGATCTGACCTTTGTCTACTGGATTCACCCAACCCACCTGTATCTGGGGATATTTATAGCCAAAATAGACATGGTCATTCGGCTTCTGCTGTCAATATTTCAGGTCAGTTCTTCATAATCCATAGGAATATAGCTGTTTCATTAACACATAATCCATAGGGATATAGCTGTTTCATTAACACATAATCCATAGGGATATAGCTGTTACTTGAACACATAATCCATAGGGATATAGCTGTTTCATTAACACATAATCCATAGGGATATAGCTGTTTCATTAAAACATAATCCATAGGGATATAGATGTTTCATTAACACATAATCCATATGGATATAGCTGTTTCATTAACACATAATCCATAGGGATATAGCTGTTTCATTACAACACATAATCCATAGGGATATAGCTGTTACTTGAACACATAATCCATAGGGATATAGCTGTTTTATTAACACATAATCCATAGGGATATAGCTGTTACTTGAACACATAATCCTTAGGGATATAGATGTTTCATTAACACATAATCCATAGGGATAAAGCTGTTTCATTAACACATAATCCATAGGGATAAAGCTGTTTTATTAACACATAATCCATAGGGATATAGCTGTTTTATTAACACATAATCCATAGGGATATAGCTGTTACTTGAACACATAATCCATAGGGATATAGCTGTTTCTTGAACACATAATCCATAGGGATATAGCTGTTTCTTGCACACATAATCCATAGGGATATAGCTGTTTCATTAACACATAATCCATAGGAATATAGCTGTTTCATTAATACATAATCCATAGGGATATAGCTGTTTCATTAACACATAAATCAGGTATTCGCAGTCCAACTTCACAGCAGATGGGTTACCCCCATAGCTGCTCTGAACCTGTACCAAGGAAAACCACACAGGATGCACGTCGTTTTTTATGTCCTTGTATTAAAATAAATGACACAGATTGCAGTCTCCACAAAGCTAATGGCATACACATTCATTAAGTGCATAAGGCAGCCATCAGAAGTGCCAACACGAACAATTGTTGCACTGGAAATGTACTTCATCGTCAACGGAAGCAGCAGTTACAAGTACGTAATTGCACTTGCATTAATGGCATAATGCTGCACCAGTTGTGTGGCAGCGGGCCACATGCCACTTGCATTAATGGTTCAATGCTGCACCAGTTGTGTGGCAGCGGGCCACATGCCACTTGCATTAATGGTTCAATGCTGCACCAGTTGTGTGACAGCAGTTGTGTGGCAGCAGGCCACATGCCACTTGCATTAATTGTTCAATGCTGCACCAGTTGTGTGGCAGCGGGCCACATGCCACTTGCATTAATGGTTCAATGCTGCACCAGTTGTGTGACAGCAGTTGTGTGGCAGCAGGCCACATGCCACTTGCATTAATGGTTCAATGCTGCATCAGTTGTGTGGCAGCAGTTGTGTGGCAGCGGGCCACATGCCACTTGCATTAATGGTTCAATGCTGCACCAGTTGTGTGGCAGCGGGCCCACATGCCACTTGCATTAATTGTTCAATGCTGCACCAGTTGTGTGGCAGCGGGCCACATGCCACTTGCATTAATGGTTCAATGCTGCACCAGTTGTGTGGCAGCGGGCCACATGCCACTTGCATTAATGGTTCAATGCTGCACCAGTTGTGTGGCAGCGGGCCCACATGCCACTTGCATTAATGGCATAATGCTGCACCAGTTGTGTGGCAGCGGGCCCACATGCCACTTGCATTAATGGCATAATGCTGCACCAGTTGTGTGGCAGCGGGCCCACATGCCACTTGCTTTAATGGCATAATGCTGCACCAGTTGTGTGGCAGCGGGCCACATGCCACTTGCTCAATCTGCAGTTTACAACAGAAACCCAGTTTGCAACAGACAAAAAAACTTGCTAAATGAAATGTACAGCTCACAGTTTTGTATCATGTATTCAGCTTTGTAGCTGGGTAACGGAACTACATACTTTCAGTCCACATATGGGGGAAATTCATAGGCTAACCATCAGATGTAGACATCTGCCATGACTAAAGACAGGTTAGCCTTCCTATAAGACATTTTGGACCAGCCTATTTCATCATCATACCTAGTTGTTTTTTTTTCTTTTTTTTTTCCTAGGCCTCTTTCATTTCAGACGTAAATATTTGCTGCCTAACCTTTATGTATCAGGAGCTCCCATGGTGTAGCGGCAAGTCGCTGGCCTGCAGATCCGAAGATTGTGAGTTTAGGTCCCGACAGAGCTGGACTTTTAAAATAAAAATAACCTTGGCTGCCAAGTTGACTAGTCTTAAATAGGTCAAGGTCAAGTTTGGGGAAGGAAAGGTAGACGGCTTGATGTTGACGCCATCCCCAACTAAATGCCGACTGGTCTGTAAAATATAGGTCTTGCCCTATATGCCCAATATGCCTGAAGACGTGAAACGGTTTTTTTGTTTTGTGTTTTACATTTATGTATCAGGAAGGTTTGCAATGTACATGTAATTTTTCAACATGATTTCCTACATAAAGTAACTTACACATGGAGACAAAAATAAACAGCAAATCTTGTAAAAATCTGTAAATTGTCTACATGTGATTGATGACATCCTACACTGATAGGCTCTTGCAAGTTTGATGATATCCTACACTTATAGGCTCTTGCAAGGTTAATGATATCCTACACTGATAGGCTCCTACAAGATTGATGATATCCTACACTGATAGGCTCCTACAAGATTGCTGATATCCTACACTGATAGGCTCCTACAAGATTGATGATATCCTACACTGATAGGCTCCTACAAGATTGAGGATATCCTACACTGATAGGCTCCTACAAGATTGATGATATCCTACACTGATAGGCTCTTGCAAGGTTAATGATATCCTACACTGATAGGCTCCTACAAGATTGATGATATCCTACACTGATAGGCTCCTACAAGATTGATGATATCCTACACTGATAGGCTCCTACAAGATTGATGATATCCTACACTGATAGGCTCCTACAAGATTGATGATATCCTACACTGATAGGCTCCTACAAGATTGAGGATATCCTACACTGATAGGCTCCTACAAGATTGATGATATCCTACACTGATAGGCTCCTACAAGATTGATGATATCCTACACTGATAGGCTCCTACAAGATTGATGATATCCTACACTGTTAGGCTCTTACAAGATTGATGATATCCTACACTGTTAGGCTCTTGCAAGGTTGATGATATCCTACACTGATAGGCTCTTGCAAGGTTGATGATATCCTACACTGATAGGCTCCTACAAGATTGATGATATACTACACTGATAGGCTCCTACAAGATTGATGATATCCTACAGTGTTAGGCTCTTGCAAGGTTGATGATATCCTACACTGATAGGCTCTTGCAAGGTTGATGATATCCTACACTGATAGGCTCTTGCAAGGTTGATGACATCCTACACTGATAGGCTCCTACAAGATTGATGATATCCTACACTGATAGGCTTCTACAAGATTGATGATATCCTACACTGATAGACTCCTACAAGATTGATGATATCCTACACTGATAGGCTCCTACAAGATTGATGATATCCTACACTGTTAGGCTCTTGCAAGGTTGATGATATCCTACACTGTTAGGCTCTGGCAAGATTTATGATATCTTACACTGATAGGCTCTTGCAAGGTTGATAATATCCTACACTGATAGGCTCTGGCAAGGTTGATAATATCCTACACTGATAGGCTCTTGCAAGGTTGATTATATCTTACACTGATAGGCTCTTGCAAGGTTGATGATATCCTACACTGATAGGCTCTTGTAAGGTTGATGATATCCTACACAGAGCACGTAAAGGAATATCCTTAGAGTAGTGGTGTCAGTTGTTGATTCATTTATTCATTCACTAGCCAGTCCTCTGTTTCTCTTGTCAGTTGTTGATTCATTTATTCATTCACTAGCCAGTCCTCTGTTTCTCTTGTCAGTTGTTGATTCATTTATTCAGTCACTAGCCAGTCCTCTGTTTCTCTTGTCAGTTGTTGATTCATTTATTCATTCACTAATGATTATAAACAGAACTGGATGCAAGTCTTGACGAACTGATGACTTTAGAAGAGTACGACCTGGGTTCCGCCATCTTGAGCTCACAGGCACAGTCGCCTAGAGTCATGTAAGTTGACTTTTTAAAATTTTATTTATGTGGAAAAGTTTTAATTTCATTCAGCTTTGTAACTAAGTAACTTATGTCAGGGGTTTCAATATAATTTCTTTATACTGTAAAACAGGGCTTCTGGGATTTGATTTGATTCTCATTCTCAAGGTGTTTATCTTACAGTCTGCAATCCTGGAAGGGAGGAACTAGCTACCTAGCTGCTGGTGTTCACATTTTCTTGTTAACTTCCTACCTCAATGGACTACAGGTGACACCAGTGTGGTGTCTGCGTTATGGCTACCCTAGTTATATCTTTTTTTCTGAGGTTGAATGGATTATCTAGGATGTGCCTTGTTGGTTTGCTAGCCAGAATAAGATTGTATAATTTCAGGGTGTCACATCTTCAGATAATAGCCCAGGCAGGGGGAAAACAGTCTCATGCAGCAGGCTTGAAATGTGAAACAGTTATGCACTAGCAGAAATAATTAGCTAACCATAATGTTGTGAACAGTTATGGATTCGTAGGATTTAACCCAGCACCTCTGGCCTCTCTCATCCGTGTTCATTGTAAGATTTGTCTTGGAAACCCTCGTTTCCTCACTTTATTATTGACAGACTGATAGACACACCTATAGACAGATTGATAGACACACCTATAGACAGATTGATAGACACACCCATAGACAGATTGATAGACACACCTATAGACAGATTGATAGACACACCTATAGACAGATTGATAGACACACCTATAGACAGATTGATAGACACACCTGTAGACAGATTGATAGACACACCTATAGACAGATTGATAGACACACCTATAGACAGATTGATAGACACACCTATAGACAGACTGATAGGCACACCTATAGACAGACTGATAGGCACACCTATAGACAGACTGATAGGCACACCTATAGACAGACTGATAGACACACCTATAGACAGATTGATAGACACACCTATAGACAGATTGATAGACACACCCATAGACAGATTGATAGACACACCTATAGACAGATTGATAGACACTCCTATAGACAGATTGATAGACACACCTATAGACAGATTGATAGACACACCTATAGACAGATTGATAGACACACCTAAAGACAGACCCTAAATTGATTCTCCTAATGTATTTTTAATCAGATAGTTAATGTTGACTAAAATTCATAAATAGAAATATGTGAATCTTTTTTAAATAGGAAAGCTGAAACTGATTCAGAGCATAAACCTCGTAAACGAGAGATGAAAGATAAAGAAAAGTCCCCTAAGAGAGGTTCCACATCTGCAACATCATCATCCAAGAAAGACACCACCCATAACAGTAAGTTTCATTCAACAAAGACACCACACATAACAGTAAGTTTCATCCAAGAAAGACACCACACATAACAGTAAGTTTCATCCAAGTAAGACACCACCCATAACAGTAAGTTTCATCCAAGAAAGACACCACACATAACAGTAAGTTTCATCCAAGAAAGACACCACACATAACAGTAAGTTTCATCCAAGAAAGACACCACACATAACAGTAAGTTTCATCCAAGAAAGACACCACCCATAACAGTAAGTTTCATCCAAGAAAGACACCACCCATAAACAGTAAGTTTCATTCAACAAAGACACCACACATAACAGTAAGTTTCATCCAAGAAAGACACCACACATAACAGTAAGTTTCATCCAAGAAAGACACCACACATAACAGTAAGTTTCATCCAAGAAAGACACCACACATAACAGTAAGTTTCATCCAAGAAAGACACCACACATAACAGTAAGTTTCATCCAAGAAAGACACCACCCATAACAGTAAGTTTCATCCAAGAAAGACACCACACATAACAGTAAGTTTCATTCAAGAAAGACACCACACATAACAGTAAGTTTCATCCAAGAAAGACACCACACATAACAGTAAGTTTCATCCAAGAAAGACACCACCCATAAACAGTAAGTTCCATTCAACAAAGACACCACACATAACAGTAAGTTTCATCCAAGAAAGACACCACACATAACAGTAAGTTTCATCCAAGTAAGACACCACCCATAACAGTAAGTTTCATCCAAGAAAGACACCACACATAACAGTAAGTTTCATCCAAGAAAGACACCACACATAACAGTAAGTTTCATCCAAGAAAGACACCACACATAACAGTAAGTTTCATCCAAGAAAGACACCACCCATAACAGTAAGTTTCATTCAAGAAAGACACCACACATAACAGTAAGTTTCATTCAAGAAAGACACCACACATAACAGTAAGTTTCATCCAAGTAAGACACCACCCATAACAGTAAGTTTCATCCAAGAAAGACACCACACATAACAGTAAGTTTCATCCAAGAAAGACACCACCTATAACAGTAAGTTTCATCCAAGTAAGACACCACACATAACAGTAAGTTTCATCCAAGAAAGACACCACACATAACAGTAAGTTTCATCCAAGAAAGACACCACCCATAACAGTAAGTTTCATTCAAGAAAGACACCACACATAACAGTAAGTTTCATCCAAGAAAGACACCACCCATAACAGTAAGTTTCATCCAAGAAAGACACCACCTATAACAGTAAGTTTCATCCAAGAAAGACACATACATAACAGTAAGTTTCATCCAAGAAAGACACCACCTATAACAGTAAGTTTCATCCAAGAAAGACACCACACATAACAGTAAGTTTCATCCAAGAAAGACACCACACATAACAGTAAGTTTCATCCAAGAAAGACACCACACATAACAGTAAGTTTCATCCAAGAAAGACACCACACATAACAGTAAGTTTCATTCAAGAAAGACACCACACATAACAGTAAGTTTCATCCAAGAAAGACACCACTCATAACAGTAAGTTTCATCCAAGAAAGACACCACTCATAACAGTAAGTTTCATCCAAGAAAGACACCACACATAACAGTAAGTTTCATCCAAGAAAGACACCACACATAACAGTAAGTTTCAGCTTCTGTACATTCAATCAAATACACATCATTTTCTATATTTGATAAAACAGTTATTTTTATTTTTATTTGTCTACATTGTTGTCAGATAAAAGATTTTACATTTGCTTTTTTTTTTTTTTGCACCATATCTACAGCCAAACTGTAATGATGTCAAACAAAATGAACTTTGTTTTTATGTCTCACAATTTGTTCTCCATTTAATTGGGTGTAAAAATACAAAATATGTTGAGTGTATGTTGAATGGTTGTGAATTTATGCCATTTTTAGTTAGTCTGTATTGTTGGCAGATAAATTTTTCGGTTACCTTATTTGCACCAAACTACAGCCACATGATGATGATGGTGTAAAACAAAGTAAAATCAGCTTGTTTTTTAAAATGTGTCTCCAGTCAATTTTGTGCAAAAATGCAAAATAAGATATGTGTTTGTTGAATGTGACATTTTTCACAAGTCTATATTGTTGACAGGTAAATGATATCTCAGTTGCCAATGTACAGCCACATGATGATGATGTCAAACAGAATAAGCAAACTTTTTTCTTTTCATCCATTCAATTTGGTGGAAAAATACCAAATATGATGAGTTTCTGTCAAATGGTTGGGAAGTTGTGTCTAATACACACTTAAAATACGTGGTATCTGGGAAAGTGCAAGGGCATGACAGTCAGTGGGTTAACTGAAACTTTGACAATTTGTTGGTAGACATATACTTTCAAACTAAAGATAGTAAGAAGAGAAAAAAGACAGTTTCATGTAGAATTTGATGAAGGTTTCAGTAACTGGTAACATGTTAATACAGTCTGTGTGGTTGCTTATTGACAAATAAAATATTAAATTGGAGTGAATGAGATGAATACTAATTGTGACTGTTTTTCTTTAGATCTGCAGACTTGGACTTTTAACTTCCTGAAACACAATAAAGAAGATAAAAAGGACAAGGACAAAATACCCTCAGCAGCAAAACCACCAGCTTCTAATAATGGTGTACTTTCTAGTGACAACTGTAACAACAATAGTAGCAATGTGATAAACAGTAACATACTTGCCACAGCAGTAACTTCTGGTGTAACAAATAGTGGACAAACTGCATGTGGGATTGCTACAGAGGCTTCTGCTGGTTCACAAACAGGAGGCAACATCCAGGAGATGAACCCAGCTTCTAGTGCATGCACCAGCACAGCCAGCAGCAGCAGCAGTACCAGCGCAGTTGCCAGTGGAAGCAGCACTGCAATGATGGAGTTCAGCACTCACGCATCGAATAAAGATAGGTAAATATTAGTTCCAACTTATCCAACTTGTGTTTACATTATTGTCATGTCTTCTTTCTTTTCTTTTTTTTCCAGTCGTATTGAAGTGTGTTTTGTGTTTCAGTAAAGTGGAATTTAACTGTAAATAAAATTGCAAAATACTGTGTGAAACCACCATTGTACTTTTCTTAGTACATTAATGATTTGATAATTCACAGTAGATATTTATGATTCATTTTTTTTAAGCATGGTAACTTAATCACAGTTGGTAACTTTGATGGGAGAAGTGAAAGGGGAAGACACATAAAATACATGGATGACTTGGCCACATAGCATAATTGGGCAAGAACATAGACTCGATCCAAGTCTCTTCTGAGATGGTGAACCATGATCATGCTGAAAGCATGCTGAGAAAGGAGAAGACAGGGATGCTTCGAGCAGAGTGGCAAGCTTCACTGTGAGGTCACAGGTAGTGAGCATACCTTGGATCTTTTCTCCAGGCCATGCCGGCGTGGTGTGTATTGAACAGGCAGACAGATTGGCTGGATCTGCACCACTGGGTGGTGAACTGATACATGACAAGGCAGATGTTTTTCTTGGCACTACAGCTTTAGTCAGTTGTTATTCAATCTAGGTAACAGTTCTGATACTGTTTCGGAGAAAAAATGCACTTTCTGAAAGTAACTGTGATGCCACTGTGTCCTAGAATAAAATACCTAGCAGATTATGAGAGTAACATTCATCACCATATCATCATCAAGTGCCTTGCTGACTGGCGTGGGCAATCATGCCTCTCCCCAATCTGTGATCTGCAACTGTGTGTATTAGTTTGTGTGTTGACACCCCTTCATGCATGACAAAAGATTTTCAAGAATCCTCTTGTACTGCCTTCTCTTGTCTCTCTTTCCACAGATCTTTTGAGTGGTCGCAACATGTTCCAGTTTCCCTCTTCTCATAACACAGCAAACAAATAATAATGACTGTCTTTTTCTGATGTTTATAAGAAGTTGTCTTCATCATCATCATCATGTGCCATGACATCACAGCCCTCAGGGCATTTCCATCTGTGCTCCGTCCTTATCTTCAGCAGCCAGAGCAGAGTTCAAGTACTGATGATACTGGTCACATTCTGGTTATATGACCCTCTTGCCTTTCCTGTGAGTGTAGTCAGCCGTCTAGACCCTCTGGTTATATGACCCTCTTGCCTTTCCTGTGAGTGTAGTCAGCCGTCTAGACCCTCTGGTTACACCCAGATGCATCATTCTCTCCAGGCCATAATATCTTTTTTCTCTTCTGACTTTGTTACTTGCACTTAAAAAGGGCCTTAACCACATCTGCCAATTCACCCCTCACTGGTGCAGATCCAACCAATCTGTCTGCCTGTTCATTCCCTATTGCAACAGCATGGCATGGTGAAAAGTATGCTCACTACCCATAACTTTCCCATTGTAGCTTGCCACTCTGCTCAAGGCATCCCTGTCTTCACCTTTCTCAGCATGCTTTCACAGTCTCTTACAATCACGACATGTGTGTGTGCATCTTGTTCTCTAGCCACCGGAAAGCTGCAGTGACCGCATCCACCTCCATTCCTTCGCTAGATGTGGTATCATATGCTAGGCTGTCTACTAAAAATTTTATACTGGCTTTCCCTACGAAACTCCAGGCACTTCTCTTCCCTCTTAACACAGAACTATTTGTGTAGATAATAAGATAATCTGTGCAAGAATTGTGAATCAACTTTTGGACTTCCACCTCCGTAGCACTATGTACACTCCTGGTCCAATGTGATCATGACCCTACATAGGTCAGACTTTTTCTCTGGTACTCTGACCCACTCCTCTCCTCGCCTAATGTTCTCTAGCATGCATACTTGTCTTATTGTATCTCCTTCTTGAATCATCCATGATTTTCCCCTTTTCAACCTCTGACCCTTAACTGCAGCCAAAGCTTCATACAGAGGGTGTTTTTTGTCTACAGCTACTCTGAGGTATGCCTTAGGCTGCAGAACCTTTAGCCTATCTGCAGTAGTTGGCAGTTCAAGTATGTTTTGCATACACACAATCGAGTGTCTCTTATACATCCCAGGATCATCCGCACAGCTAAATTCTGTATGAGCTCCAGTTTCTCCAGCTGACTCTTCGAGGTAGTGAATAATCCAAGTGTTGATAAAGTGTGAACAGCATTCTCTGCTCCATGTCCATTGATACCATTGTCTTGAGTGTATTAAGACCTTTTTAAGCTTTTGTCACAACCTCCTGTATGTGATCCTTAAAAGACAAACTTCTGTCAAAGGTGATTCCAGGTACTTCAGTTGGTGAAATCACCTGTCTCAGTACACTGGAAGTGCTAAGTACAAAAAACTTACTAGGAGAACACTGATGCAGTTGACATTTCTGCATTTATAGGCCTTCACATTGGTATGGGAATGTGCTGTAAACCAGCAGTTTCAGACTACTGGTCTAAGAATTTTTTGCTGAAGGAAACAGCATATTTGAGGGCCATGAGTCGAAACAGATATCAACTGCTTCACAGAAATCTTCATTTCAACAATAATGATGTCAGAAATGAAAGAGGACAGCCTGGGTATGATCCCTTGTTCAAACTCAGGCCCCTACTAGACATCATATTGCCTACATACAGGGAAAACTACACACCTGGATGTGAGTTATCCATAGATGAATCAATGGTGCGGTTCAAAGGCAGAATATATTTTAAGCAGTACCTGCCAGCAAAGCGGGGATTCAAGTTATTTGTGCTTACCGATGCTAAAACTCAGTATTGCTTAAAACTAGAGATTTATACTGGTAAGGCAAATAATGAAGGTTGTGTCGGGACGACTTCCACACTTGTTAAACGTCTTCTTGACAGATACGAATATAAAGGACATATTCTGTACTGTGACAGTTTTTATTCAAGCCCAGCTTTATTTCAAGAGCTAAAAGAAATGCAGATTGGTGCATGTGGCACAGTGTCTGAAAGAAGGAAGCATTTTCCTGAGATGTTAAAGAAAAAGCAGCTGAAACTGAAAAAGGCAGATAATCCTGTGTTTTGTGTAACAGACGATAAAGGCATGTTGGCCGTTTCCTGGCATGATACCAAGAGAGTTAACCTAATTTCTACTGTTCACTCAAATGATGTCATGGATAAGACAGTTAGAAAAAAGGGCAAAATTATCAACAAGCCTGTTCTGGCTGAAAAATACAACAAAAGTATGGGTGGTGTCGATCACTTCGGCCAACTTGCTACAAACTACCCATACCCACACAGATCCTATAAATGGTACCTGCCATTGTATCATTTTTTAGTTGAAACTGCTCTGGTGAATGGGCATGTAAGCTACAACACTGTCAACTCTACAAATAAGATAACAGCAAAGAAGTTCAGGCAGGATGTCAGTCTTGCTCTTATCGGACCTGCTGTTCTTCGGCACAACGTAATAACTTCAAGACCACAAGTCACAACATCACGACTTACCGAACGCCATTTTTATTGAAAAATATGAAAAGCCAAAGTACAAACCAGATTGTAAAGTGTAAAAGAAGCCAGACTTGCATGTACTGCCCAGATTGCAATACACCTCTATGCTTGACACCCTGTTTCAAGCTATACCATAAAGTTGAGGATTATCAATGTTCCCGACAAAGACTCTTTCAGAGTTCTACAGCTACAGCTTCAACTTCAGTGAATGAATGAAGTAGCTCAGACTTTAGCTAGAGGTTAGAAGTGTTTTTGTAATCAAACATTCACAAATCCTCATTGTAACATGCCACATAAACACAATACACTCAAGAAAGAAAACATAAAATTTTTTTTAGTTTATTCAATTTTTGTTTCATTTTAATGTTGAAATATTTGGTTAATCGTTAAAAAAGTACTCAAACAAAGTTTATTTTATTCATTGCCAACCATGTCCCCAACATTTTATTGCATTGAAGTTGAATAAATTCACTAAAAAGTGGAAAAAGATAATGGTTTTAAAACAGATCCTGAAATTTCTATAAATAGCCAAATAAATCTAAGATGGCCACCATAATCATGTGACATATTTGCATAACTTTTTTTGTGTGTGTAGCAACCATTCCTAATGGGCCTCACAAAGTTTCAATACCCTACACCTTTTAAAAAAATGTTTATGAATTTAAATAGAAAACGAGTCGTTTAAAAAAAAAATTTCAGACACCCTTGGTAATGGAAGATAGTAATGCTTCGGATTGTTGGTTAGCAAAGTTATCGTTACAAAAATACTCATACAACGCTTATTTTATTCATTGCCAACCATGTCCCCAACATTTTATTGCATTGAAGTTGAACAAATTCACCTAAAACTTGGAAAAGATGATGGTTTTCAAACATCTCTTGAAATTTCTATAAATAGCAAAACAAATCCAAGATGGCCACCATGATCATGTGACATATTTGCATAACATATTTGTTTTCATGTGTAGCAACCATTCCTAATGGGCCTTGAAAAGTTTCAATACCCTACGCCTTTAAAAAAAATTTTAATGAATTTTATTAGAAAAGCAGTCATTTTTACAAAAATCTTCAAACACCCTTGGTAATGGGAGACAGTAATGCTCCAGCTTGTTGGTCAGCAAAGTGGAGCCGGTCATCGGTAGAGAGGCTGCAGTGGGGAGTGACCAGCAGATCTGGCTAGTGCTGAACATTCAGGGTAGAGGTCCAGATGGACATACCATCTTACTGTTACTGGTGGTATCATTGAAATTGGAACTTTGCGCTTGCTGCTGAAGATGGGAATGGAGCGCTTATGGAAATGTCCGAAGTGCTATATGTTGGTTCTTAACTGATAACTCATGGATATAATCTAGCCGCTTAGAACAATGGTTGATTTTAATGGAACTCGGGTGTTCTTCTTAGCTGAAGAGCAAGAAAGTACAATTCTAATATGTAGATGGGGGGGGGGGGGGGGGGGGGGTGGGGGGGGTTAATGATCTCTTGCACTTTTGAAGAATGGTATCTTTTGGATACTTTGTTTTAGATGCCAGTGTTCTGTTTTTGTTTTTTCTCCTACTATCCATCCTGAGCTATCTTTCCTGTGTTTCTGCATAATCATTCTCTTCTTTGGTTTTGATGTTCTGTAAAGTCAAATGTAAGTCCCTTAGGCATGTTGATTATAGAGTGCCAGACATATCCATTGTAGACCAGTGGGTAGGTACTCTATGGATAATGTTGTTAGCATCAAGTCGGCCACTTTTACTTCCCAGGACTTTACCTGGTACCCGTTTTAGGCTGGGAGTCCAGGTCATTTTCTGGTTAACATCCGACTGGATTGTTCCAGTGTCAGCATTCATTTTGCAAGTCTTTCAGTCTTGAAATAAATGCCATATATGTTTGAAGGTTAAACAAAAATGGCTTTTTTTTTTTGTTGGTCTCTGTGATCTGATCATAATGTCATCTCACTTTGCTGGATGTGGCTGTGGTAAAAGTTTCATTGTCAAAGGCAAGGAAATCTGTTAATTCTTTGCAAAATTTGTATTTAATGACATAATGAAATACCGGGGTTTGAACACAGGACCTCTTGCACTAGAGGCAGACACTTTACCTCAAGACCACGCAGCCCCCCAAATATACTAGGTATAAATGTGGAATAATAATTACATATTTGGTGCATATGAATACAAATTTGTTTTTTTTTTAATAACACAGTCAAGTAAATCTAAAGCAGATTTTTCAAAGTGCAGGTATATCAATCCTTATATTAACAACACAAAAGTTGAATGCAGTTTTTCAAATGACAAAACATGATGTTTTAAAATTAGCTTAGAACTTGGGAAAAAAAGCCATATGACATTTTGCATTGTTGATCATTTCTTTTAAAGTTTTAAAAAACTTTTTTTTTAAAATAAACATACACAGATCAGTAATGTGCAATTATTGTGTTGCAAATTGAATTTACTTGTAATGAGCTATTATCTGAATTATTATGTTTTTGTTCTTTTAGTTGTAAAAATATGTCTTAAAATAGAGGGAGCCATCAAGTAGCCGCTAGATGCTTACTTGTGGATCCATAGGTCGTGGGTTCAAGTCTTGGCGCAGCCGGACTTTTATCAAATGACCTTGGTACTATCTCTTGTTTAGAAGTGCTTTCCATATTTATGTCAATCTGTTTTTTTTTAAATGGCATGAATTTTAAAAAAGTGAAGAAATCAGAGAAATGTCTGTACGCCAAAAAAGAAACCATGAGATGGATGTTGATGAGAGAAGCCAAAGCTGCTAGACTGGATATTATGGGTGATATTGAATTGATTGCACAGGGTAGAATAAAAGGGAGTACTAGACTGTGAGCCCCAGTGTGACAACAGGCTAGAAAGGAAGGGAAGACTAGACTGTGAGCCCCAGTGTGACAACAGGCTACAATGGAAGGGAGGACTAGACTGTGAGCCCCAGTGTGACAACAGGCTAGAATGGAAGGGAGGACTAGACTGTGAGCCCCAGTGTGACAACAGGATAAAGATAATCAATAAAATGAAGGTTGTTTATTTCTGTGACAGTGTACTTACTTTGTGTTTCATATTTGTGTGACAGTGTACTTAATATGTGTTTCATATTTGTGTGACAGTGTACTTACTTTGTGTTTCATATTTTTTCCCCAGATCTGGCAGTGCAGATGATTCATCAGTTGTATAACTAAAATTGTTTCTTGTGGAGGCTTTCACTGAAATCTGTTAATTGACATCTGTGAAGTTAGAAACTTGGATTACATTGTTAATATCATCTTAACAAATAAACTGTGTAATGATATTGCACAAAGATCTTTATTCCATAGTTTTAATATTTCATAGCTTTTTTTATTAGCAATGTAAGTGAAGAATACCAAGTTAATAGAAATGGCAGATTTAACGTATATTTAGTCATTGTTGTTGAAATCTTTGTAATTATTAGTTTTTGTTTTTGTTTTCTAACATCATTTTCAAGATGGATTATGACTTGAAGCCACAGCTGTTGCTAACTTACCGTAATAAATAAATACATACAGGAAGCTATGAAAGCTGATGATTAGAAATTGAACAGCATTTTGTACATGTTAAAATCTGACTGAACTAGAGGTCAGTAAAGTCAAACTGTTATAAGCAGGTCATAACATCATATTTCTGTCTCATGTCTGTGTTTGAACTGCAGTGTATGTTTAAGCCATCTTCATCCACGCCTCACTGCATGTTGTTGAGTTACCAGCTGCTGTTGACTGACCAGCTCCCTTCACCTGTTACGGTCAGTTGCCTTGGACTTGACGGTTGCATGCCTAAAACCTGTCCAGTCAGTCAAGCTATGTATCCAGGTCTTTCTTGGTCTGCCTCTTCTCCTTTTAACCTCTTCCCCTTTTCACCTCTTCCCCTCTACTGAGCTCTGTAGCATTCTTTTTGAGAGGCCATTAGATGAAATTACATTTCTGTATGATTGCATTTGTCATCGTATTACTGTAGTTATAGAAGAGTAGTAGTTGCCAATGGTCTGCTGGGTCATTATACAATGAACCTTGTCATTTGTGATGTGGTCTCTTTATGATATGCTTGTATCTACTTTTCCAGTTCAACTGTTAAAGTCCACGTTTCACAGCCAGATGTCAACGTACTAATAACTAGTGCTTTGTGCAGTCGTAGCTGAGTTTCACATGAAATGTTTTTGGATCTGCATATTTTCTGTTAGGTAAGGACTGATGTTATCAGTATATTTTGGGCCACAGTAACCACCAAGGGTCTGAGGTTAGGTAAGGACTGATGTTATCAGTATATTTTAGGCCACAGTAACCACCAAGTGTCTGAGGTTAGGTAAGGACTGGTGTTATCAGTATATTTTAGGCCACAGTAACCACCAAGTGTCTGAGGTTATGTGCATCTCTATCTGTGCTAATTATATATGTGTGTGTGTATGTGTGTATATAATTTGCACAAGTTAGGATTTCTGGGATACACATGTCAGATTTCACAGGAAAAAGATGGTTTTCATCAAATGAATTTGAACATTGTACACATGAATGATAAATATTAGCTGTCTGAAATATTCATTGTTGAATTGTTTACATCGTTTGTATGTCATAGGCATTCTTCTTGCAGTGAAATCAGTTTGTATGTCATAGGCATTCTTCTTGCAGTGAAATCAGTTTGTATGTCATAGGCATTCTTCTGGCAGTGAAATCAGTTTGTATGTCATAGGCATTCTTCTGGCAGTGAAATCAGTTTGTACTGTCATAGGCATTCTTCTGGCAGTGAAATCAGTTTGTATGTCATAGCATTCTTCTGGCAGTGAAATCAGTTTGTATGTCATAGGCATTCTTCTGGCACCAGTGAAATCAGTTTGTATGCTCATAGGCATTCTTTGCTTGCAGTGAAATCAGTTTTGTATGTCATAGGGCATTCTTCTTGCAGTGAAATCAGTTTGTATGTCATAGGCATTCTTCTTTGCAGTGAAAATCAGTTTGTATGTCATAGGCATTCTTCTTGGGGCAGTGAAATCAGTTTGTATGTCATAGGCATTCTTCTTGCAGTGAAATCAGTTTGTATGTCATAGGCCCATTCTTCTTGACCAGTGAAATCAGTTTGTTATGTCATAGTGCATTCTCTTCTTGCAGTGAAATCAGTTTGTATGTCATAGGCATTCTTCTCTGGCAGTGAAATCAGTTTTGTATGTCATTAGGCATTCTTCTGGCAGTGAAATCAGTTGTATGTCATAGGCCATTCTTTTTCTGGCAGTGAAATCATTTTGTATGTCATAGGCATTCTTCTGGCAGTGAAATCAGTTTGTATGTCTAGGCATTTCTTCTTGCAGTGAAATCAGTTTGTATGTCATAGGCATTCTTCTTGCAGTGAAATCAGTTTGACTATGTGTCATAGGCATTCTTCTTGCAGTGAAATCAGTTTTGTATGTCATAGGCATTTCTTCTTGCAGTGAAATCAGTTTTGTTATGTCATAGGCATTATTCTTGCAGTGAAATCAGTTTGTATGTCATAGGCATTCTTCTTGGCAGTGAAATCAGTTTGTATGGTCATAGGCATTCTTCTCTTGCAGTGAAATCAGTTTGTATGTCATAGGTGCATTCTTCTTGCAGTGAAAATCAGTTTGTATGTCATAGGCATTCTTCTTGCAGTGAAATCAGTTTGTATGTCATAGGCATTCTTTCTTGGCAGTGAAATCAGTTTGTATGTCATATAGGCCATCTTCTTCTTGCAGTGAAATCAGTTTTTATGTCATAGGCATTCAATTCTTCTTGCAGTGAAATCAGTTTGTATGTCATAGGCATTCTTCTTGCAGTGAAATCAGTTTGTATGTCATAGGCATTCTTCTTGCAGTGAAATCAGTTTGTATGTCATAGGCATTCTTCTTGCAGTGAAATCAGTTTGTATGTCATAGGCATTCTTCTTGCAGTGAAATCAGTTTGTATGTCATAGGCATTCTTCTTGCAGTGAAATCAGTTTGTATGTCATAGGCATTCTTCTTGCAGTGAAATCAGTTTGTATGTCATAGGCATTCTTCTTGCAGTGAAATCAGTTTGTATGTCATAGGCATTCTTCTTGCAGTGAAATCAGTTTGTATGTCATAGGCATTCTTCTTGCAGTGAAATCAGTTTGTATGTCATAGGCATTCTTCTTGCTTTTGTTGCAGTGAAAATCAGTTTGTATGTCATAGGCATTCTTCTTGCAGTGAAATCAGTTTGTATGTCATAGGCATTCTTCTTGCAGTGAAATCAGTTTGTATGTCATAGGCATTCTTCTGGCAGTGAAATCAGTTTGTATGTCATAGGCATTCTTCTGGCAGTGAAATCAGTTTGTATGTCATAGGCATTCTTCTGGCAGTGAAATCAGTTTGTATGTCATAGGCATTCTTCTGGCAGTGAAATCAGTTTGTATGTCATAGGCATTCTTCTGGCAGTGAAATCAGTTTGTATGTCATAGGCATTCTTCTTGCAGTGAAATCAGTTTGTATGTCATAGGCATTCTTCTTGCAGTGAAATCAGTTTGTATGTCATAGGCATTCTTCTTGCAGTGAAATCAGTTTTTATGTCATAGGCATTCTTCTTGCAGTGAAATCAGTTTGTATGTCATAGGCATTCTTCTTGCAGTGAAATCAGTTTGTATGTCATAGGCATTCTTCTTGCAGTGAAATCAGTTTGTATGTCATAGGCATTCTTCTTGCAGTGAAATCAGCCCAACAACAACTGCCAAATACTGCGTTATTTTACCACTTTTGCTGTGTAGGGGGGGGGGGGGGGGTTGAGCCTGAGGATGTGCGCGTCCACATGGCTAGTGCCGTCGCCATGACTGGTCAGGTGAGGATTTAGGGCCACAGGGCTAGTGCCGTCGCCATGACTGGTCAGGTGAGGATTTAGGGCCACATGGCTAGTGCCGTCGCCATGACTGGTCAGGTGAGGATTTAGGGCCACAGGGCTAGTGCCGTCGCCATGACTGGTCAGGTGAGGATTTAGGGCCACATGGCTAGTGCCGTCGCCATGACTGGTCAGGTGAGGTTTTAGGGCCACATGGCTAGTGCCGTCGCCATGACTGGTCAGGTGAGGATTTAGGGCCACATGGCTAGTGCCGTCGCCATGACTGATCAGGTGAGGTTTTAGGGCCACATGGCTAGTGCCGTCGCCATGACTAGTCAGGTGAGGATTTAGGGCCACATGGCTAGTGCCGTCGCCATGACTGGTCAGGTGAGGATTTAGAGTCACATGGCTAGTGCCGTCGCCATGACTGTGCAGGTGAGGATTTAGAGCCACATGGCTAGTGCCGTCGCCATGACTGTGCAGGTGAGGCTTTAGGGCCACATGGCTAGTGCCGTCGCCATGACTGTGCAGGTGAGGCTTTAGGGCCACATGGCTAGTGCCGTCGCCATGACTGTGCAGGTGAGGATTTAGGGCCACATGGCTAGTGCTGTCGCCATGACTGTGCAGGTGAGGATTTATGGCCACATGGCTAGTGCCGTCGCCATGACTGTGCAGGTGAGGATTTTTTGAGCCCCTACTGAAAAAATTCTTAGCCTTACTGAAGATTCGAACCTGGGTCTCCCGTTTGACAGCCCTGTGTTCTAACCACTCGGCCAGCCGCTCCTCAGTAAAGTAAGCAACTGTTTCAGTGACATGATTCTATTCTTGATATAAATTAATTTGTGTGAGATATTTGCAGCATCGATAACAACTAAGATTTATTGCTTGTCATATTGTGTGGTTATCAAGTCCCTTATAGTTATCATGTTTCTTAGAATCAACCAAAAGATTTTATAATTGAATGACCTTCTTTCTTTAATTTCTACCCTGTGTTCTGATCTTCACTGATAACAAAAGTTTCAATAAATTGATTTTTGATTTCATTACAAAAAAGTATTAATAATTCCAGAATGTGCACCTTCTGTACCGCAGCACCCACAACTTCAAAATTGTTTATTTGTTGTGATATTTCTTTATCTGATACATGTTCTGTCTTTTCTACAGTATATTTTATCCATAGTGTGTATTGTCCACAGAAGTTTATCAGAATTGTCAAACAATTCCATGAATCTATCCACACCAGCAAGCTAGAAAAAAAAAGCAAGTTATCTGATTCTTTCCGTGTTTCAAATGTCATAAAGCAGGGGTGCATGCTTGTACCAATCTTGTTTAGTTGGACATTTGCTGCTATGCTTGAAAGTACCTTTAATGATGATGCCCTATTAATTGTTTGAAATTACTGTACAAAGAATAAACTGTTAAATAACCTTAGAATGTTCAATCCTAAAACAAAAATAAAAAACATCAACCAGGGATCTCTCATTTGCAGACAACTGCACTTTAAACTCAAGCTCAGAAGACAGTATGCAGCACAATATTAATCAATTCTCTTAGGTCTCTGTCACTGTGATGTCCTATATTATGTGTCTGTCACTCTGACTCTCTGTATTATGTGTATGTCACTCTGACTCTCTGTGTTATGTGTCTGTCCCTCTAACTCTCTGTGTTATGTGTCGGTCACTATGTCTCTGTATTATGTGTCTGTCCCTCTGACTCTCTGTATTATGTGTATGTCACTCTGACTCTCTGTATTATGTGTCTGTCAGTCTGACTCTCTGTATTATGTGTCTGTCTCTCTGTGTTATGTGTCTGTCCCTCTGACTCTCTGTATTATGTGTCTGTCCCTCTGACTCTCTGTATTATGTGTCTGTCACTCTGACTCTCTGTATTATGTGTCTGTCACTCTGACTCTCTGTATTATGTGTAAGTCCCTCTGACTCTCTGTATTATCTGTCTGTCACTCTGACTCTCTGTATTATGTGTCTGTCACTCTTGACTCTCTGTATTATGTATCTGTCACTCTGAATCTCTGTATTATGTGTCTGTCACTATGTCTCTCTGTATTATGTGTCTGTCACTCTGACTCTCTGTATTATGTGTCTGTCACTCTGACTCTCTGTATTATGTGTCTGTCACTATGTCTCTCTGTATTATGTGTCTGTCCCTCTGACTCTCTGTATTATGTGTCTGTCACTATGTCTCTCTGTATTATGTGTCTGTCCCTCTGACTCTCTGTATTATGTGTCTGTCCCTCTGTCTCTCTGTATTATGTGTCTGTCCCTCTGACTCTCTGTATTATGTGTCTGTCCCTCTGACTCTCTGTATTATGTGTCTGTCACTATGTCTCTCTGTATTATGTGTCTGTCCCTCTGACTCTCTGTATTATGTGTCTGTCACTCTGACTCTCTGTATAATGTGTCTGTCACTATGTCTCTCTGTATTATGTGTCTGTCCCTCTGACTCTCTGTGTTATGTGTCTGTCCCTCTGTCTCTCTGTATTATGTGTCTGTCCCTCTGACTCTCTGTGTTATGTGTCTGTCACTCTGACTCTCTGTGTTATGTGTCTGTCACTCTGACTCTCTGTATTATGTGTCTGTCCCTCTGTGTTATGTGTCTGTCGCTTTGACTCTCTGTATTATGTGTCTGTCGCTTTGACTCTCTGTATTATGTGTCTGTCACTCTGACTCTCTGTATTATGTGTCTGTCACTCTATATGTGTCCAAGACTATTGTCTGTCTATATTGTAACGTGTTCAGTCCTATCAAATATCTAGCCAGTGTTGTCTGGTTTGCTGAGACCAAATGTAAGAGATAAAATAACAATTTATAACTGCTGTATTGCTTGGGTCAGATAAACATTTGAATAGAAAATCTTGCATTTCATTTGTTGCTTCTTAGTTTTTGCTTGTGTGTGTTTATTTGTTTGAGTCCTAGCATGCGGGTCATATTACAAATAAAGGTTTATACCAAGCAAAAGTTTTTGTGTCTCAACATGATGTACACCAAGTTGAAGTACACCAAAGTGAAGATATACCAAAGTACCTGTGTATTTGTAATAAACTAGACCCAGCTTCGCAGCCCAGTATTTTTGCTTGTTTGTTGTTTGGTCTGATTGAATGATAAATATCACTGAGATCTCTGGTGCTGTTTCAGTAGCTGGATGTGAATCCTGTGCATTTTGTGTAGTTGTCAGTTTTGTTGTTGTTGTTGATGGGAGGATAGACCTGGCTATTGAAGACACTTGTTCAGAGATGTCTGAATGTTCCTTCAGTGAGACACTGTCTAAATTTGGAGTCAGCAGGTTTGAATTCAGGGAGACCACTAGGTTTTACTTGTTACATAGTCTAATGTGTCTTCTCATGTGTTATTCATTTCTCTACTTCTGTGAGAACCCATCAGCAACATACAGTTGATTTCTCATGTTTACTATGCATTTGGTTGTAACAAAAGTGTTGCTTGCAACGTTTAAAGTCACTAATAAAGACTACTGAGGTGTTGAATGGGAGCATGGTAGCATTTACATTTTGAAACTCACACATTCACCTGAGTGTTCTTCTGTTTTAATGTCTTTTTATCCTTCTTCATTTTACTTTGCTTACTACTGCTTCTACTGCTACTGCTACCATACTACTTCCACAAGCACTACTACCTCCTCCCCTTTTTTCTTTTCTTCTGCTTCTAATACAACTGCTTTTACTACTGCTGCTCCTACTACCAAGTGATATGAAAATCTAACAAGAAATCAGTGATGTCATTTCAAAGTAAAAATCAAGAAATGTCCATACTTCAGTGCTCATTTTTACCTTTTCTCATACAAGGGGAAGTCACAAATGGTTGTTTAAAAAAACAAAACTGAAGACAATAACGGCTCGAAAACCGTTCATTTTGTACACATGTCCTATCCTATAATTTGTCAACATAATTTCCACCAACATTGATGCTCTTGTCCCATCGTGTTGTCAGTCCTCCCAAACCTGCTGCATAGAACTGTGTTCTCTGGGCTATCCTCCAGATACCGGCCCCAAATTATTGAGGCCGAAAATACACCCTAACAGGGCCTCAGTCACCTGTAAATTGCGGACTTCCGGCAACTTTAATTGCGGACTTCCGACTACCGCCACCGCCAAGAGTATCTCCCACGCCGCTACGTGCGGTGTGGAATGGGGCTAAACTAGATGGCTGGGACTCACGAGCAGCAGCTACCGCATCTCTTGCAGCTTCCTTTATTTTATTTGCTGGTGAGTCCCAGCCATCTAGTTTAGTCCCAGCCATCTAGTTTAGTCCCAGCCATCTAGTTTAGTCCCAGCCATCTAGTTTAGTCCCAGCCATCTAGTTTAGCCCCAGCCATCTAGTTTAGTCCCAGCCATCTAGTTTAGTCCCAGCCATCTAGTTTAGTCCCAGCCATCTAGTTTAGCCCCAGCCATCTAGTTTAGCCCCAGCCATCTAGTTTAGCCCCAGCCATCTAGTTTAGCCCCAGCCATCTAGTTTAGTCCCAGCCATCTAGTTTAGTCCCAGCCATCTAGTTTAGTCCCAGCCATCTAGTTTAGCCCCAGCCATCTAGTTTAGCCCCAGCCATCTAGTTTAGCCCCAGCCATCTAGTTTAGTCCCAGCCATCTAGTTTAGCCCCAGCCATCTAGTTTAGTCCCAGCCATCTAGTTTAGTCCCAGCCATCTAGTTTAGTCCCAGCCATCTAGTTTAGTCCCAGCCATCTAGTTTAGCCCCAGCCATCTAGTTTAGCCCCAGCCATCTAGTTTAGCCCCAGCCATCTAGTTTAGCCCCAGCCATCTAGTTTAGCCCCGCTCCAGATGTGCGCAGTGGCTTGGGTGTGACTGAGGCCCTGTTAAGGAATATTTTCAGCCTCGATAATTTGGGACCGTTATTCAGAGGATAGCCGTTCTCTGTCTTCTAAAACCCATTTTCAACTTCATCAAATGTCTCCCGCCAAGGTGGCTTTCAGTGGACCACAAATGTCTCCCGCCAAGGTGGCTTTCAGTGGACCACAAATGTCTCCCGCCAAGGTGGCTTTCAGTGCACCACAAATGTCTCCCGCCAAGGTGGCTTTCAGTGCACCACAAATGTCTCCCGCCAAGGTGGCTTTCAGTGCACCACAAATGTCTCCCGCCAAGGTGGCTTTCAGTGCACCACAAATGTCTCCCGCCAAGGTGGCTTTAAGTGGACCACAAATGTCTCCCGCCAAGGTGGCTTTCAGTGGACCACAAATGTCTCCCGCCAAGGTGGCTTTCAGTGGACCAAAAATGTCTATCGATCTTGAAATGCTGAACTATGTGAGCACCCTTTTGCAGCTGCTACAGTCTCAACCGTTACTCGCCTGTCACCTCCAATCATCTCTCTCAACCGTTACTCGCCTGTCACCTCCAATCATCTCTCTCAACCGTTACTCGCCTGTCACCTCTAATAATTTCTCTCACTGCCTCACGGATGCATCTCTTCCAATCTCAACAGGACAACCATATCCGACTTCCTCAACAATTTTAGAGCATCTTTGAGACAAATTTTTGTACCCAGCTATGCACAGCTTTACAGGGTAAACATTTGTCAGCATAAACAGGAAGCATTGCCTTTTGAATGTTCTTTGCAGGCAGCCCTTTTTCAACAGAATATTTTGTTTTTATGGAACACCTGAAATTTCAAAATTACAGGACCTTGGCGTTGTTCTTTCCAGGTCGGGGGGGGGGGGGGGGGGGGGGGCAAAGGGGGGGGGGGGGGGGGGGGGTGGGGGGGGGGGGGGGGGGGGGGGGGGGGGGGGGTTAAAAGAAAACTAATGAATATACTATAGCAGTAGTACATTCAAACTGCATGCAGTAACACATTTCTAGTGAGTGTAATCTTGTAAATATACTTTTATCTGACACTAGTGCACAATTATTCTGCAAGAAATGCTGCTGTCTCTCTCTCTAGCCTGCAGACTGATTGACTCCATATTCTACCTAAAGGTTCCAACAGCCCTGTGACTCAGAGTGTCACAGTCTGCATGGCAGCCCAGCTGTGCAGTTCCTAAACATTATTTTCAGACTACAAAAATGCCATCAATACGTGCTTGTACAGCCTCTTTTCTGAGGTCAATATTGTATCTTCTCTTCACATATCTAATTTGTTGAGTGTCTTCTCCTACAGAACTATGGGGAAACACTTTAGCCGGGAAGTGATAGCAGTATAATATCTAATCTGTTGAGTATCTTCTCCTACAGAACTATGGAGAAACACTATATCTGGGAAGTGATAGCAGTATAATATCTAATCTGTTGAGTGTCTTCTCCTACAGAACTATGGAGAAACACTTTAGCCGGGAAGTGATAGCAGTATAATATCTAATATGTTGAGTGTCTTCTCCTACAGAACTATGGAGAAACACTATATCCGGGAAGTGATAGCAGTATAATATCTAATCTGTTGAGTATCTTCTCCTACAAAACTATGGAGAAACACTTTAGCCGGGAAATGATAGCAGTATAATATCTAATCTGTTGAGTGTCTTCTCCTACAAAACTATGGAGAAACACTTTAGCCGGGAAGTGATAGCAGTATAATATCTAATCTGTTGAGTATCTTCTCCTACAAAACTATGGAGAAACACTTTAGCCGGGAAGTGATAGCAGTATAATATCTAATCTGTTGAGTATCTTCTCCTACAAAACTATGGAGAAACACTTTAGCCGGGAAGTGATAGCAGTATAATATCTAATCTGTTGAGTGTCTTCTCCTACAGAACTATGGAGAAACACTTTAGCCTGGAAATGATAGCAGTATAATATCTAATCTGTTGAGTGTCTTCTCCTACAGAACTATGGAGAAACACTTTAGCCTGGAAGTGATAGCAGTATAATAGCTGATGGAAACCGGGCGTATAGCGGTAGCAGTATAATAGCTGATGGAAACCTTGCTTATAGCGGTAGCAGTATAATAGCTGATGGAAACCCGGGCTTATAGCGGTAGCAGTATAATAGCTGATGGAAACCCGGGCTTATAGCGGTAGCAGTATAATAGCTGATGGAAACCCGGGCTTATAGCGGTAGCAGTATAATAGCTGATGGAAACCCGGGCTTATAGCGGTAGCAGTATAATAGCTGATGGAAACCCGGGCTTATAGCGGTAGCAGTATAATAGCTGATGGAAACCCGGGCTTATAGCGGTAGCAGTATAATAGCTGATGGAAACCCGGGCTTATAGCGGTAGCAGTATAATAGCTGATGGAAACCCGGGCTTATAGCGGTAGCAGTATAATAGCTGATGGAAACCCGGGCTTATATCGGTAGCAGTATAATAGCTGATGGAAACCCGGGCTTATAGCGGTAGCAGTATAATAGCTGATGGAAACCCGGGCTTATAACGAATGGCGAAATGCTGCTTGATTAATCAATACTGTTCGTCATGGCCATGCAGATCATGTTAGATGGGGCGGCCGGCTACGGACAGGACCTTCAAATAGGGGATCACTGGATGCCTCCACTACGCGCCTTTATGGATGACACGACTATTATCACGGGCAGCGAGGAGTCTGAAAAGATTGGACGCGGTGGTCCAATGGAGCGGTATGCAGTTCAAACCGCAGAAGTCGAGGAGTCTGTCTATCCTTTAATTCAAGGTGTCGGCAACCAGTTTTAAGGTGGCAAGGAATAAGATCCCTACGGTTCTGGAGTAACCGTTGAAGAGCCTTGGTCGCGTTTACGATTCGAAGTTATCTGATAGAGCGGAGGTCCGGCGAATACATGAGTCACTGGCTACAGGCCTGCTCGCGATCGAGCGGTGCAGGCTAATCGGGAAGTTCAAGGTCTGGTGTCTCCAATTCATGTTGATTCCAAAGCTCCTCTGGCCGCTGTTAGTCTACGAAGTGACGATGACAGCAGTGGAGACGATGGAGAAAAAAATCAACACAGCCTTAAGAAAGTGGATTGGTGCACCGCCTTGTCTGACTGACGTGACTCTGTATTGTAAGCAGGCTATGCTGGTACTCCCGTTCAAATCGATAACCGAAGAGTTTAAAGTCGGCAAAGTAAGACTCGCCATGCTCTTCAGACCCAAATGTCATCGCTGTCCAGCCCGCTCTAAAGACTGGTCAGAAATGGAGAGTCCTCGATGCGATCGAATCTGCCCAGAATGCACTAAAATTGAAGGAAATATTTGGATACACTCAAACCGACCGTCGAGGCCTAGGTCAAGGGAAGGTCAATTGGTGGTCCAAAGCCACAGCCAAAGAACGCTGAGACATGGTAATACAACAAGCACTGTCTTCCTCATCCGATGGTGTTTATTGATTTTATTTTGAAATATCCGGGCTCAATCTTACCTGGCAAAACACGAGCCACCAACAGACTGTAGCCTCCTTTGCGTTATGCCAACCTTGTTATCTAAACAAGATGGGTAATCTTTTCTGCACTGGGAAATTGATGACAGATGGGTTGCATGGTACTGAATATTGTTTTCTGGAAAAGGGGGGGGGGGGGTGCAGGCGCACGGCAAGGTGCTAATAGAAGGAACTTTTCATTAAATGCCCCCACCCCAGCCTGAGTTCTTGAGATGAGATTAATGCTTATGCTAGCAGAGTTAAATTACTGACAATGAGACGCCGCCATCGTGCATCAGTAGTACTTTTTAGCGTGTTCTATCTCTGGTTCATTTCCACCTTTTCATTCCATCTCGGGGGCTGCGATATTTCGTGGGGAATATCTAGGCCCTAGGGAGTTTCCTGTACAGTCCAATAGTATAGCGGGTTAGGGTTAGTTTCCTCTGCTTCTTCTTCCTTCGTTCACCTCAAGTAGATTATCAATATCTGCAGTATTGTCTCTAGTAAGAAAGTCAATGTTTCGTGTAATTCTTTCAGCGAATTGTAAAGTTCAGCTTCGACCGGTGTTTCTCTTGGCCAGAAACTTAAGACAGTGGGATGCGAATTGGAAATATTTCGGGGCAAACTATAAAAAGGACCATCTTGGTATGGCGGCGGGGGATGGCCCTAAAAGGACTAATGGTCCTCATGTACATATCCTGACTTATTTATTTAGGACACGTACTTGGCGTTGCCTTTGGCAGATTGTGCAAAAAATAAACAAGTTTGGAACAGAAGGGGCATAACCCTGCAGTATACAGAGCGGCTGTAATAACTACACTGCTGTTCGCATGTGAAACATGGACTGTATACCAGCGCCAGGCTAGAAAGTTGAACCACTTTCACACAGTCTGCCTTAGAAAACTAATGCATATCAGATGGCAAGACAAAGTACCTGATACCGTAGTCCTTGAGAAAGCAGCCATGCCCAGCATCCACACTCTACTGATGCAGTATCAAATTTGTTGGGCTGGTCATGTGGCACGCATGTCAGATCACAGGCTCCCCCAAAAAAAACTTCTATGGTAAGCTGCAAAATGGGAAACGTTCCCAAGGCGGGCAAAAGAAACGCTTGAAGGACACCCTGAAGTCTTCTTCTTCTTCTTCTTTTTATTCACTTCCTCTTTTACCGCTGTGGGTGTCGAGGGAGATAAAAGGTTCTGTTTCTAGCTCTTCTGGCTGCCTCGACCATAGGCACATCGTGCTGTTGTAGAGTTTCTCTAATGTTATCCTTCCATCTTGTTCTTGGTCTACCCCGTGCTCTACGTCCTTCTTCTCTTTCCATGTATGCTTTGTATGGTATGGTGTCACAAGGCATTCTCTCTAAGTGGGCAAACCATTTCACTTGCTGTCTTTGTATGTAATCCAGAATTGGTTCTGTGCCGACTTGTTCTCTTATGATCTCATTCCTGATCTTATCTCTTATGGTCACTCCTACAGCCCTTCTCAGACATCTCATTTCCGTGGTTACTAATTTTCTTTTATGGTTTGTTGTGAGTGACCATGTCTGGCACTGGTAGCATAGAGTTGGAATAAATTTGCTTTGAATAAGATGTCTCTTTGTGCTGATTGGGATTGTCTTATGCTGTAAGAGGGGGGCTAGCTGTCCCAATACTTGGTTTGCTTTACTGCATCTAATGTTAATTTCTTTATCCAATTTCCCATCTTCGGTAAATGTAGTTCCCAGATATTTAAACTCAGATGCCTGTTTAATGCCTTTGTATTCTATTACTATGTTTAGATCTGTCTTCTTTTTTCCTATTGACCTTGAAGTCTTCACTCAAAGCATATGGGATGTATGACACCAATTGGGAGGCTGCCTCTCAAGACCGAAAGGCATGACGTGCAGTTCTACACAAGGGCGCGGCTACACGTGAAGCAAACAGAACAGCAAGACTGACTAAGAAAAGGATGGACTGAAAGGCGACTGCAGATCTCCTCCCTGGCACAACGCTCATTCCCTGTCCTCACTGTCCAAGAACTTTTCGGGTACGCATCGGCCTCATCAGTCATCTTCGTACTCATACTTGATGAAAAAGAGTGGTCATCATCATCATCTTGATGGACAACACACACACACACATACTTATACTGGTGGGTTAGAGTTAGATGCAAGCAATGCTGACAGGTCAAGGACATTCATACCACTTACAAACAAGGCATAATGATGGCGACGAACGAAAGAAACACTGGAAATGATGACGCAATACAAGACGATACCACACTGACAACAACCGCCACATGACACCGCTAGAGTACATAAGTCTGAGATGTTTAGGGTTAGGGTTCAATGATTAGCGACTAACACTAAGCTATATATATATATATACATATCGCGCGCGCGCACACACACACACACACACACACACACACACACATATATTGTATTTGGCGAGGGGAAACTCTTCACCAGCCTAAAGAGACTAATGTTAATCGATAACACAGAATTTTGGGGAAGGGAGAAAACTTCAAAGGAAATCGTGGATACACACTTCAATATTTTAATAACGTCAGGAAACAAGGACGTCGACAAATACAACCGAATATTTTTATTAAACTCTTTATTAACGAATAAATCAACCGGAATAATAAACTTTAACTAGGAAGAGCTATTCCGAAACAAAACACGAAAAAATGAGAAGGGAAAACAGAAGTTTAAAAAAACGAACACACTAATTGACAAAATTAAAGTATGCTAAACATAATTTCCCTGCATTGCCGACTACGCCAAAACTATGCATGGTGCGATGTTTCAAATAGAGAGGACCTCCTGAGCTTGGTTTATAGCAGAGAGAGAGGACCTTCTGAGCTCGGTTTATAGCAAATAGAGAGGACCTCCTGAGATCGGTTTATAGCAAATAGAGAGGACCTTCTGAGCTCGGTTTATAGCAAAGAGAGAGGACTTCCTGAGATCAGTTTATAGCAAAGAGAGAGGACCTCATGAGATCGGTTTATAGCAAAGAGAGAGGACCTTCTGAGCTCGGTTTATAGCAATGAGAGAGGACCTCCTGAGATAGATTTATAGTAAAGATAGAGGACCTCCTGAGCTCGACTTATAGCAACAAGAGAAGACCTCCTGAGATCGGTTTATAGCAAAGAGAGAGGACCTCCTGAGCTTGGTTTATAACAAAGAGAGAGACGACCTCCTGAGCTTGGTTTATAGCAAAGAGAGAGGACCTCCTGAGCTCGGTTTATAGCAAATAGAGAGGACCTCTGAGCTAGATTTATAGCAAATAGAGAGGACCTCCTGAGCTTGGTTTATAACAAAGAGAGAGACGACCTCCTGAGTTTTGTTTATAGCAAAAAGAGACGACCTCCTGAGCTCGGTTTATAGCAAAGAGAGAGGACCTCCTCAGCTTGGTTTATAGCAAATAGAGAGGACCTCCTGAGCTCGGTTTATAGCAAATAGAGAGGACTTCCTGAGCTTGGTTTGTAACAAAGGGAGAGGACCTCCTGAGCTTGGTTTATAGCAAAGAGAGAGGACCTCCTGAGATCGGTTTATAACAAAGAGAGAGACGACCTCCTTTGCTTGGTTTATAGCAAAGAGAGAGGACCTCCTGAGCTCGGTTTATAGCAAAGTATGAGGACCTCTGAGCTCGGTTTGTAACAAAGGGAGAGGACCTCCTGAGCTTGGTTTATAACAAAGAGAGAGGACCTCCTGAGCTTGGTTTATGGCAAATAGGACCTCCTGAGCTTGGTTTATAGCAAAGAGAGAGGACCTCCTGAGCTCAGTTTATAGCAAATAGAAAGGACTTCCTGAGCTTGGTTTGTAACAAAGGGAGAGGACCTTCTGAGCTTTGTTTATAGCAAAGAGAGAGGACCTCCTGAGATCGGTTTATAACAAAGAGAGAGACGACCTCCTTTGCTTGGTTTATAGCAAAGAGAGAGGACCTCCTGACCTCGGTTTATAGCAAAGAGAGAGGACCTCTGAGCTCGGTTTGTAACAAAGGGAGAGGAGCTCCTGAGCTTGGTTTATAACAAAGAGAGAGGACCTCCTGAGCTTGGTTTATGGCAAATAGAGAGAACCTCCTGAGCTCGGTTTATAGCAAATAGAGAGGACCTCCTAAGCCTGGTTTATAGCAAATAGAGAGGACCTCCTAAGCTTGGTTTATAGCAAATAGAGAGGACCTCCTAAGCTTGGTTTATAGCAAATAGAGAGGACCTCCTAAGCTTGGTTTATAGCAAATAGAGAGGACCTCCTAAGCTTGGTTTATAGCAAATAGAGAGGACCTCCTGATCTTGGTTTATAGCAAATAGAGAGCTGTTAGTTCCATATTTGAGGTCTGAACTATTAGAATGCAGATATGCTTTTTAAGGGGTTTCACTGTGAATATTGTTTACAGAAAAGATTTGCAAACTGCCAGATGGTTTCCCCAGTATACATACATTTATTATACATTTTTTTTTTTTGCAGATGATTTAAATAATTGGGTAGCGAGATTCACAAGTAAATGATACCCACATTCGAGATACGCACTTTCTATTTGTAATTTGCATTGTGTTAATTTGATTTTAATATATTTTCGACTGCAGTTACTTTTTTTTCGACACTACTTGATTGATATTATGTCCGCCCACCTGTTCCCTTGTGTTAATGTCTATTGATTAATTATTGACTGCACAACGTGGATAGATTGTGTACCAGCACCTGCCCTGGGCCTAAGACTCTGTTTCAACACAACAAAGAGGAAGACACACCCAACAACAAAAATTACCAGCTAATATAAGCACCATTGTGATATTCCAACTGGTAGCCTCCAAATAATGTTAATGCCCCTGTGTAGGAACATTGCTACAACTGGTTAAACAAACGTTCTGGTATGCAGGTATCATTAACCAAAAAGATATAATCGAACATACGTTCTGGTATGCAGGTATCATTAACCAAAAGATATAATCGAACATACGTAACTTGTAAAGAAAACAAAGTGTAACAGAGCAGCCGATGAGAATATTTATTTGTTTATGCTGAGTTAACAGCGAATGAACGCTGGAAAACGTCCAGTTAATGTAAGCGAAAGATATGTTTATGTCGGTACAAAGTCCATTGAAACCCAATAACTGAAACAAAATCATCTTCAAAATATTGAGTCGAAAAATGGCAATATTCAATAATAAGAGCAAACCTTTAGGCCGAAAATGACACTGATCCGACTAGGCTGTTGTAGGTAATAATGACTGTACGTGATCGACATTCATCCCGTCAGGTTGTTGTCACTAAAACCAGAGCGAGGTGTATCTGTTCACGCAGTGTTTGAGGTACCGACAGACACACATGCTTGAACAGTGTTTGCGACCAGCTTATCTCAAAATCTGTTGACTTGTCCCCCTCTTGTGAAAAGGATGAAGGTTTAGTGTAGTATGCTTATGTCCAGTGCGAACAGTCTTTAAAGAGTTGAGAAGACAAAAGGATGCAATGTATTCCTGCTCTTGTAGATTACAACTTATCTACCATTTTAGAGCATAACCTTTCATATAAAACACGCCGTTTCTGTTGAAAGCTCCCCACATCTCTTGTATAAAGTGCAACTAATTTTTTGTCAAGGACAATATACCGTGTCAAGGTTGCACAAAATATGAGCCCCACTAGTTTGTGTCTAGTTAATTAAAGTGCCAGCGACTGTTTCTTCTACAAATGTGTACTAATATTTATTAAGCAGAGTTGAGTTTGGAACAGCCTACAATCGTCTCAGTTTAGGTTCAAAACTACACGGATACATGTTCACTGATGGTCAGTGGTTGTTATTTTTTAATTTTTTAATTAAAGCATTATTTTATAAATTTGATTAAAGATTCACAAATGTTTCGTCCTATATGTGACACAAGAATTTGACATTCTTTAAATAATTATTTTTCAAGTTCGGGTCACCTCTAGTAATATAAGACACCCTGAAATGGTATAATGTTTTGTCACGTGTTTAAGTTCGGTTCACCTCTAGTAATATAGGACACTCTGAAATGATATAATGTTTTGTTACGTGTTTAGTCGGGTCACCTCTAGTAATATAAGACACTCTGAAATGGTATAATATTTTATTATATTTTTAAGTTCGAGTCACCTCTCACAAATGCAAACTGACAGTACAAATCCAGACAAATGTGAAAGGAATATTTGACAAGAAAGAGCAAGATGGTATACAACACAGAATGGCTACTTTTAGTTATACTGATGAAGAATACTCACAATAACAATGGGTTTGAGTGTATACAGATGGGTCCGCAGAAAGTGCAGTTAGAAATGGTGGTGCTGAAGTGTACACAGAATTCCCAGATGGTACTAGGGATAAGTCCAGCGTACCAACCGGGAAGTACTGCCATAACTATGATGCAGAAACTCAGGCTATCAAGATAGCAACAGAGAAACTGCTAAATACCAATCTTGGCTCACAGTATGTGGTAACACTGACGGATGCAAAATCTGTACTTGAAGCACTCCAGTCTAGGAAACTACCAGAATTGCAAACACTGCTGACACAACTCAGCCTTCAGCGAAGAGTCGTAATGCAGTGGATACCGTCCTATTGTGGAGTGCCTGGAAATGAGAAAGCTGATCAACTGGCAGGGGAAGGTGCGACAAAAGAGCAGACGGATGTACCAGTCACATACCACCAAAAGAAAAGGATCAATAAATCGTTCAGAAAACCACCAGCTCCAGCACAAGACAAATATTTTATCATGGACAGATCAGAACAAGTCATTATCCTCCGCCTCAGAACAGGGCACAACCGATTTTGTAACCACATGAAAAAAATTAAGATAGGCGTATCAGCAATGTGCACCTCTAGAAAGGTGCCCCAGACAGCAGACTATGTACTCCAGGACTGCACCGAATTTGACACATTTAGGCAAACCTTTTGACCAGAAAGAACAACAGTGGAACGTAAACTTTATGGACCACTGAATGAACTTACAACGACAGTAATTTATACAAGAGATGTAACTGCTGATATATACAACTTATTTCAGGCGAACGAAAGAAGACGACGAAGAAGATAATGTGTGTAAATAACACCAGTATGTTAGAACAGGACAGGCATACGCAGTTATTGTCTGTGCTACAGTTGAAGTTCAAGTCGGTACCTCATACCTCGTCTTGAAGGATTCGTGTCAAATCCAAGCCGATCTGTTCCAGACACCATCCTACCCCCACCCACGCTTTCCCTCCCCCCCCCCTCTTTCGCTCATCATTGAAATCACTGGTCTCGCCACTTCGCCATCGCGGTTCCTACTGTCCAGATTTAAAGTTTAAAGGGGAATTACTGCCATATATATATATATATATTAACTTCATGATTCAAGGACGGTAACAAAATGTGGGGTCTCGGGGGATATAAAATAGTAGCTGTTAACATTTATTAGGTGTAGCGTTTGTGTGTGTGCGTAAGACGCATACAACTGTTTGAAAATAGCATTGTGTGTTAGGCCTAGTATCTAAATGTTTTTGTGGTGCTAAAAGCTCTGGCATGGTGAAATCAACGACACGCGATATCATCGCATGTGCGGAAAAGCTTCGTGACTTTGTGTGAAAGTCGGATCTCTCGAGGTTAGGCAGGCTGGAGGTCGACCAATCAGAACCGAGATAGTGTGTAAATGGGGAGATCAACGTATTAATAACACAAATATCTATCCCACTAAACGTCCATCTTTCCCCCCCCCCCCCCCCCCCCCAAACTTCCCCAATTCCATGACTAATTTGCATACACAGTTCTCATTTTCTGTCTCGTTTCCCCTTGATTTCTAAAATAAATGTGTTTTTTCCCTACCTAGGAGGTGCAAACATCGTTGTCAATATGGCTGGCTTTGGCGATGACGTCAGCCCTAGTGACATCACGAGGGGCTCTCATGTGGTTGCTAAGATTGTATAAATATGAACAAATCCACCCGGCAACATGGTGAGACCATTTTTACACTGGTAACGAGTAAATACTTACCCACCCTCCCCCAGCTGGTGTTTTTACCTGCCACAGAGATGACGTTTATGGCATCCATTCGTGGAGTGCTTAGTGTTTTAATCAATTCTTCTGATTATATTTTCATTTTATGTTGTCTGTTACAATGGAGGGGTAAATACTACATGGGGGATACAGGAGGAGACACGGAAGGAGAGCTACAGACAAGAAAGGATAGTTTTAGAAAGGGGCATAAACTAGATGATTATCCACAACAAAGGGACAAGATGATGATGGCTGAGAGTGAGAGAGAGGGGACCTAGGAAATGACAGCATAATCAACAGCTATAGATGATGATGATGGGTGTTAGAGAGAGGGGAGGGGGAGAGGGAGGCAGTGGAGAACAGCATAAAGAAGAGCTGTAGATATTATTGATTGAGAGAAAGATAAGAGAGGCCCAGAAAGCAGCCAAGAGATGATGACCACCAAACACAATTTCTATTAGTCTGATATAGAGCAAGCTCTGATAGAAAAAAAGAGGTCCACCAGACTGTATTCTTTTAGCCTGATATAGAGAGAGGGAGGGAGGGAGGGAGGGAGGGAGGGAGGGAGGGAGGGAGGGAGGGGAGGAGGAGGGGGGGGAAGACTCGTCCATAATTGAAAAGGGGAAATCGCCTTTGATCTCGGCTTATTACCTGACATTGGGGAGGGGGGGGGGAAATCGACCTTGCTGGAACACACTACACAACCAGCCAGCCAGCCCACCAAATATCCAACCAACCTGCCCACCACCTAACCAGGCCACCAGGCGACCACCCTACCATGCTCGCCATTACCTCGCTGACACATTTCTTGTAATGAGAACGAGGTGACTGCCACTTTTGATGGATTCATTCTTTCCCCTCAGATGTTGCGCCAGGATGATATGCTATCTAATTCCTGTTGTAGATCGGAAACAATGTCATCTCTGTTCCTGCCCTGTCGTTACACAACGGTGTCATCCGCATATGTGATCTAATTCCGAAACAGTTGCAGTTGTCTTTAATAATACTGATTTTATTTTCATATTCTGTTCATACACTTGCCATTGACTTCTTCTGTATGAGTAGGGAATATCTAGGGACAATACATGGCTGACATGTGTATGGAAAATTACACCATTGTGGGTGGATGGGGGTGGCGGGGAAAAAAGAGGGGGGGGGAGGAGTACGTAAGTGTAAAAATTCACGAAACAGACAACGTTTTTCTTGAAAGATGCTTTTTATTATGTAACAGTATTTCCAATACCATCATGGTCAATAGGCTAGGTGTGGTTTGCCTCGTACTATTTTAGGTATAGTAGTCAAAAGGATGTCGGCTCTGTGGCTAAGTCGATGCGAACGCTTCGTAATGATATAGTACCGGGTTCGATCCCAGCTGCGGGCCATACGCCTTGCGTTGGTTTTGACAGTGGTATCAGAGAGTCGACCGTCCAGTGGCAATGGCAAACTACTAGACGTAAAAACCACACAACACCCTGGGGTTGATGGGGTTGGTACTGCAACGTCCTGTAAAAGATACGCACCTAACCTAGTCAAAAGGATAATCTCGGATGTGGTTTATATCAAAACCGGTGGCTGGTGGCTTTTGTGTAATGCAGAATTAGGCATATCGTTTTCAGAAACCAGGAAAAGAAGGCATCGAAAGGCATATCTATTGTTGATCAGTGTAGGCAGATCAAGCACTCATGCGTGGTTGGTACAAGCATTGTAAAAACGAAGGTCCTCGATTTCCATATTTCCGAGATTGCTTATATGGATGTATTTAATCTTAAATATGTGTGTCTGTCTTGTAAGACAGTTTAGTTGATCAGTCTGTTGGGTTTGTGGTAGACGTTAAAACATGATTTTTGTGTCAGTTTTTCTATGGCTTTTAAAGGTATTCAATTTGTGACTGGTGTTGACTGGTCAGTTGTGTACGGGGTTGCCTCATAGTCCATGCGGTTTTGTCGTTTAGTGTTTGTTGCTGCCTCAGAGCCCTTAGCCTATAGTGCACATGTGCAACAATGAACGGCACCAGGGCGGTAAAAACGTTGGTGGAGGAGGAAGGGGGAAGGGGGCGGAGGGTTATAGCTAAGTCATCTAGGGAAGTTACGGTCCATATATTTAGAAATGTTTGTGGTGGAAGTCCAAACTAATCGAAATATTTCACCTGACCTATAAGTCGTTTACATAATAGTGACATATGCAGGCAAAGCCAGATTCTTGTCAAAAAACACCTAGTTTAAAGCAATATTCTGCACTGCCTAAGTGGCTTTAGAAGTCAATGTGAAAACACCACCAGTCCATAGTGTAATTAAATCACCTCTCAATGTGACAACACCAGCAGGCCATAGTGTAATTAAATCACCTCTCAATGTGTATTTGTTGTCAATAGAAACAGTTTATATATCGAATAAGTGGCTCCTCTCACCCCGCTCCCGTCACAAAAAATATGTATGTATAAGTTAATGTGTTTTCTAGTCTCTCCTAAATAAATAAATACTCACCACGACACTCTAAAGTCAGTGGACACGAAAGTTCTCTACAAACTGATAATTAATACTCATCACTCCCCCCCCCCCCCCTCCCCTCTCCCCCAGTCATGAGGGAGATTCTAGCTCGGTAAGGGTAAAGGACGTTTTTCTATCGCGGGCAAAAATAAACACCCTTACCTGCACAAACAGTGGCCACATCACGAGCCCTGTGGCCTGGAATCATCAGGTTCATGACTTCCCCACAACACCCGCCCCCGCCCAGTCTACACCGCCCTAAAACAGTAAAGACAGCTTGTTGTGTTAGGTTTGTTCTACGCTTCCTTGTTATACGTGTATGTGTGTATGTATGTATTAGTGCCTGTATCAATACCCACACCCGTCCCAGCTATGTGACACCCACACCCGTCCCAGCTATGTGATACCCACACCCGTCCCAGCTATGTGATACCCACACCCGTCCCAGCTATGTGATACCCACACCCGTCCCAGCTATGTGATACCCACACCCGTCCCAGCTATGTGATACCCACACCCGTCCCAGCTATGTGACACCCACACCCGTCCCAGCTATGTGACACCCACACCCATCCCAGCTATGTGACACCCACACCCGTCCCAGCTATGTGACACCCACACCCGTCCCAGCTATGTGACACCCACACCCATCCCAGCTATGTGACACCCACACCCATCCCAGCTATGTGACACCCACACCCGTCCCAGCTATGTGATACCCACACCCGTCCCAGCTATGTGACAAATAGCTACAGCCCAGAGCTGGTCAGCAAATAAATAATGATTACCCAGCTGCTGGCCCGCTAATAAGATAACATCAATATCCAATACCCCCCCCCCCCCCGCCATGCCCCGCCCCCATGCCACGTCCTTATGTCCCGCTCTCATGCCCCGCCCCATGCCCAGATGACTACTCCCACCGACATTCCTACCTTTTTCCCCCACCCCCTGCCTCCCCCCCCCCTAAAAAAAACCTTGGCAATCCTCCGAAAAACGGTCCTAAATTATCGAAACGAAAAATATACCCTAAGAGGGCCTCAGTCATGTGTCAATTGCGCACTTTTGTCGTCCTAAATTGCGCAGTTCCGGCGATTTCCGCCACCGCCGAAAGTATCGCTAAATCGGCGTGGATTGGGGCTAAACTAGATGGCTGGGACTCACGAGCAGCAGCTACCGCATCTCCTGCAGCTTCCTTCATTTTATTTGCTCGTGAGTCCTAGCCATCTAGTTTAGCCCCAATCCACGCCGCCTGAGCGGCGGGGGGGGGGGGGGGGGGGATACTCTCAGCGGTGGTGGTATAGTCCCCAGAAGTTCGCAATTCGGCGGTGGCGTTATAGTCCCACAAAGTGCGCAATTGACACGTGAATGAGGGTGTATTTTCCGCCTTGATAATTTAGGACCGTTATTCGGAGGATAGCCAAAACCTTAATTAAAATATGTCACTGCCTAATTAACGTACATGCCATTGATTTAAATTTGAAAAAAAAAACACATAATTGCTCCAATTGTCGCCATGTGTGCTCAGGAGTCAGATGTTGAGCCATGGACCCACACACCACAAGTTTGTTGTCAGACACATTATTAAAGCAAACTGATCCCAACCCATTGCCCTCTCTGACAAACAATCAATAGCCCTGGTCCAATTTACTAACCTCCCTTGAAATTTCGATTTTTAAAATAAAATCACTAAAGCTCCACCATAACACCACCATAGCTTCACATGCATGTTGTGATGTCAGCTTTGCTTCACATGTTGTGATGTCAGCTTTGCTTCACATGTTGTGATGTCAGCTTTGCTTCACATGTTGTGATGTCAGCTTTGCTTCACATGTTGTGATATCAGCTTTGCTTCACATGTTGTGATGTCAGCTTTGCTTCACATGTTGTGATGTCAGCTTTGCTTCACATGTTGTGATGTCAGCTTTGCTTCACATGTTGTGATGTCAGCTTTGCTTCACATGTTGTGATGTCAGCTTTGCTTCACATGTTGTGATGTCAGCTTTGCTTCACATGTTGTGATGTCAGCTTTGCTTCACATGTTGTGATGTCAGCTTTGCTTCACATGTTGTGATGTCAGCTTTGCTTCACATGTTGTGATGTCAGCTTTGCTTCACATGTTGTGATGTCAGCTTTGCTTCACATGTTGTGATGTCAGCTTTGCTTCACATGTTGTGAAGTCAGCTTTGCTTCACATGTTGTGATGTCAGCTTTGCTTCACATGTTGTGATGTCAGCTTTGCTTCACATGTTGTGATGTCAGCTTTGCTTCACATGTTGTGATGTCAGCTTTGCTTCACATGTTGTGATGTCAGCTTTGCTTCACATGTTGTGATGTCAGCTTTGCTTCAGATGTTGTGATGTCAGCTTTGCTTCACATGTTGTGATGTCAGCTTTGCTTCACATGTTGTGATGTCAGCTTTGCTTCACATGTTGTGATGTCAGCTTTGCTTCACATGTTGTGATGTCAGCTTTGCTTCACATGTTGTGATGTCAGCTTTGCTTCACATGTTGTGATGTCAGCTTTGCTTCACAGAATAAACAATAGCCACTGTTAACATACTGCACCACATCCGTGTCGTTCTTGGACAACAAGAGTCAACTCCACAAGTTGATGCACCACATCCGTGTCGTTCTGGGACAACAAGAGTCAACTCCACAAGATGATGCTCCACATCCGTGTCGTTCTGGGACAACAAGAGTCAACTCCACAAGTTGATGCTCCACATCCGTGTCGTTCTGGGACAACAAGAGTCAACTCCACAAGTTGATGCTCCACATCCGTGTCGTTCTGGGACAACAAGAGTCAACTCCACAAGTTGATGCACCACATCTGTGTCGTTCAGGGACAACAAGAGTCAACTCCACAAGTTGATGCACCACATCCGTGTCGTTCTGGGACAAGAGTCAACTCCCCAAGTTGATGTGTTTTCCGCACCGGATCTGGCAGTCTGGTAATCTTAGTTTCAGCTTCATAGCAAACAGGTCACCCCATAGCTGCTCCACTCCTGTGCCAACGAAAAACACACGTACCTCACAGTGTCACGCCATGCACTCAACTCAGAAGCTGGGCGACGAAACTATATCCTTCCAGTGTACAAATGGAGCAAATATGCAACGGCCACCGCCTGACAGAAGCAACAACAACAAACAAACAAAAAAACATTTGACACGGCTAAAAAAAAAAAAAAGTTGCCGTGCATAGCGTCCATTTTGACCTGAAGCATTATGTGAGGGTTAATAAATGGTCACCCCAGCAGTACTCCGCACTAGAGTTTACAGCCTGTAAACTCCGAGTAAAAGACTTTTGTCTGGCTTTTATTCATTGTTTGATTTTCAAGCGAGAGAACTCCCCCCCCCCTCCCCCCCACCTCCCCCTTTTGATTTTTAAGCGAGAGAACTCCCCCCCCCCCCCCCATCCCCCCCCCCCCCCCCCCCCTGGCACCCCTATTTGAAAGCTTCCTTACAGTTATTACGATTGTTGGTTCTTCTTTGTGCACCTTCTCATAATTCTCTTTCCCCCTCTCTTCCACACACACACACACACACACACACACACACACACACACACACACACACACACGCACACACATCTATAGATGGGAAAATGGGAAATGAGTTTGTAACGCGTTGACAGGTACCTGATAGTGCTGATATTGCTGCTGGTGCCCCACACATCCAACGGTATCTACCTGCTGTGGAACACACCTATCATCAGTGCAGCCAACAGACTGGCATTGCCCAAAGCTTCCCGCCTAACTCTGGTAAGTAAATATATGGTCAATTGTTCATTGATTGAATCACGCAGTGTTAGGGCCTCAGACGCCCTTTCATACAAGTAACATCGACATTTGTGTTGTCTGTCGCTCTTTCATACAAGTAACTACGGCATTTGTGTTGTCTGTCGCTCTTTCATACAAGTAACATCGACATTTGTGTTGTCTGGCCCTCTTTCATACAAGTAACATCGACATTTGTGTTGTTTGGCGCTCTTTCATACAAGAAGTAACATCGACATTTGTGTTGTTTGGCGCTCTTTCATACAAGTAACATCGACATTTGTGTTGTTTGACGCCCTTTCATATAAGTAACATCGACATTTGTGTTGTCTGGCGCTCTTTCATATAAGTAACATCGACATTTGTGTTGTCTGGCGCTCTTTCATACAAGTAACATCGACATTTGTGTTGTTTGGCGCTCTTTCATATAAGTAACATCGACATTTGTGTTGTTTGGCGCTCTTTCATATAAGTAACATCGACATTTGTGTTGTCTGGCGCTCTTTCATACAAGTAACATCGACATTTGTGTTGTTTGGCGCTCTTTCATATAAGTAACATCGACATTTGTGTTGTCTGGCTCTCTTTCATACAAGTAACATCGACATTTGTGTTGTCTGGCTCTCTTTCATACAAGTAACATCGACATTTGTGTTGTCTGTCGCTCTTTCATACAAATAACATCGACATTTGTGTTGTTTGGCGCTCTTTCATATAAGTAACATCGACATTTGTGTTGTCTGGCGCTCTTTCATACAAGTAACATCGACATTTGTATTGTCTGGCTCTCTTTCATACAAGTAACATCGACATTTGTGTTGTTTGGCGCTCTTTCATATAAGTAACATCGACATTTGTGTTGTTTGGCGCTCTTTCATACAAGTAACATCGACATTTGTGTTGTTTGGCGCTCTTTCATACAAGTAACATAGACATTTGTGTTGTCTGGCGCTCTTTCATACAAGTAACATCGACATTTGTACTGTTTGGCGCCCTTTCATACAAGTAACATGGACATTTGTGTTGTTTGACGCCCTTTCATACAAATAACATCGACATTTGTGTTGTTTGGCGCTCTTTCATACAAATAACATCGACATTTGTGTTGTTTGACGCCCTTTCATACAAATAACATGGACATTTGTGTTGTCTGGCGCTCTTTCATACAAGTAACATCGACATTTGTGTTGTTTGACGCCCTTTCATACAAATAACATCGACATTTGTGTTGTTTGGCGCTCTTTAATACAAGTAACATCGACATTTGTGTTGTTTGGCGCCATTTAAGTTAAAAACGCGAGCCGCGTCTGTGTAGCGGTTTGACGTTCGCCTGCGAATCCGAAATTAGAAGGTTCAAATCCCAAAGGAGCCAGATTTTTTTATACTGACCTTGGCTCCCAGGGCAACAAACCCTCGAGTGGTAAAGTTCTGGGAAGTAAAGGCGGCTGGTGTAATGTTAAACGCATCACCCATCGGGTGCAATGTGATCTATAAAATATAGATCGAGCCTCATATGGCCAGTGTGTCTGAAGGCGTAGAAAAGTGGCCGTGACTTGATTTTATACTCGAGCCAAAACCGAATTCCAAATGAAAATGTTTACAGCAAAACTGGTCAGAAACAGCAGACAAGCCAATGTGTTTGACATATGCGGGCTACACAATAACAATTGATGGCAAATGCATACATCAGTCTCCACGGTGAAGTTACTTTTCTTTTTTTTTTTTCAAATAAAAATATTAAATGTAGAATTAGGAATCGACACCACAGCACTCAGGACACTCCCATTAGCGCTCCGTCCCCATATTCAGCAGCAATCGAAGAGTTCCAATTCTGATGGCTCTAGTAACCGTATGATTATATATCTGTCTCACCCTTCCCCTGAGTGTTGGGTGTCTGCCAGATCCCCTGGTAACTCCTTATTGATGGAACTCCCGGTCGTACAGGCAAGTATAGTTATTAGCACTGACGGCATGCAGTGGAAAGGTTCCGTTTCAGAGCTCTAGTTAAATTCTAGATATAGTGATAGACTGATATTGAATAGATCAATCGGCACTGGGTATGTGAGGTGTTCAACATCAGACCGTCCGCATTCAGTTCCCATGACTTCCCTGCTACCCGTTTAAGACTGGATCTGCCTTGGAGTCCATGTTCTTTTCCAGAGAAAAAAATGTGGCTTCGAACCCACGACTTTTAAATACGCAGGCAAGCATCTAGCCATTATACAACGACTTCCTTCCGCCGACGTGTTTATCCATCTTATTTTTTTTTAAATATGTTTTATACAACCTTGCCTTTCGACTTTTTTCCCTGTGCCACAGACTGGTTACATTTGATTGTTGAGTATTTACTGCGCTATTGTTGTTCATTTCGGAACATAATTGTTACAATTTCTGGATGTCTTAGGGAGTGTTGTCCAGTTTACTTGAAGGCGTGGCCACGTCGGTATTTGCCACTGAGGTTGCTCATGTTTTACCGGAACCAGTCATGCTCACACTTCCATACTCCATATTGGCATACACCCTTTTCAAAGATGCGCTTGAGGATACGCAGGTAGTTATAAAATCATAATACATCAACTCATTGTTGTCATAATACATCAACACATTGTTGTCATCATACATCAACACATTGTTGTCATGATACATCAATACATTGTTGTCATCATACATCAACACATTGTTGTCATCATACATTGCTCATTGTTGTCATGATACATCAACACATTGTTGTCATCATACATCAACACATTGTTGTCATGATACATCAACACATTGTTGTCATGATACATCAACACATTGTTGTCATGATACATCAACACATTGTTGTCATGATACATCAACACAATTTTGTCATGATACATCAACACATTGTTGTCATGATATATCAACACATTGTTGTCATGATACATCAGCACATTGTTGTCATGATACATCAACACATTGTTGTCATGATACATCAGCACATTGTTGTCATCATACATCCACACATTGTTGTCATCATACATCAACTCATTGTTGTCATGATACATCAACACATTGTTGTCATCATACATCAACACATTGTTGCCATCATACATCAAAACATTGTTGCCATGATACATCAACACATTGTTGTCATCATACATCAACACATTGTTGCCAAGATACATCAACACATTGTTGTCATGGTACATCAACACATTGTTGCCATGATACATCAACACATTGTTGTCATGATACATCAACACATTGTTGTCATGATACATCAACACATTGTTGTCATGATACATCAGCACATTGTTGTCATCATACATCCACACATTGTTGTCATGATACATCAACACATTGTTGTCATGATACATCAACACATTGTTGTCATGATACATCAACACATTGTTGTCATGAAACATCAACACATTGTTGCCATGATACATCAACACATTGTTGTCATGATACATCAACACATTGTTGTCATGATACATCAACACATTGTTGTCATGATACATCAACACATTGTTGTCATGATACATCAGCACATTGTTGTCATGATACATCAACACATTGTTGTCATGATACATCAGCACATTGTTGTCATCATACATCAACACATTGTTGCCATGATACATCAACACATTGTTGCCATGATACATCAACACATTGTTGTCATGATACATCAACACATTGTTATCATGATACATCAGCACATTGTTGTCATGATACATCAACACATTGTTGTCATGATACATCAACACATTGTTGTCATGATACATGAACACATTGTTGCCATGATACATCAACACATTGTTGCCATGATACATCAACACATTGTTGTCATCATACATCAGCACATTGTTGTCATCATACATCAACACATTGTTGTAGCTCGCCACAGGCTGCCATATATATATATATATATATCTGCCATATATATATATATATATATATTGATATATATATATAGTAATATATATTATATATATACATATAATACACCCACATTTTTAAAAACTATATGCATATGTATGTATGTGTGTGTGTGTATGTATGTATGTATGTATGTATGTATATGTGTATATATATATATATACACAAGTACGGGGGGAAAGACTCAAAGTGGGTTGTATAGAAGAGGGCCAGAAGACAAAGTACGGGGGGGGGGGGGGAAGACTCACAGTGGGTTGTATAGAAGAGGGCCAGAAGACAAAGTACGGGGGGGGGGAAGACTCACAGTGGGTTGTATAGAAGAGGGCCAGAAGACAAAGTACGGGGGGGAAAGACTCACAGTGGGTTGTATAGAAGAGGGCCAGAAGACAAAGTAACGGGGGAGACTCACAGTGGGTTGTATAGAAGAGAGCTAGAAGACAAAGTACGGGGGGAGACTCACAGTGGGTTGTATAGAAGACTGCCAGAAGACAAAGTAACGGGGGAGACTCACAGTGGGTTGTATAGAAGAGAGCCAGAAGAAAAAGTACGGGGGGAGACTCACAGTGGGTTGTATAGAAGAGGGCCAGAAGACAAAGTACGGGGGAGATTCACAGTGGGTTGTACAGAAGAGGGCCAGAAGACAAAGTACGGGGGGAAAGACTCACAGTGGGTTGTATAGAAGAGGGCCAGAAGACAAAGTACGGGGGAGATTCACAGTGGGTTGTACAGAAGAGGGCCAGAAGACAAAGTACGGGGGGAAAGACTCACAGTGAGTTGTATAGAAGAGGGCCAGAAGACAAAGTACGGGGGAGATTCACAGTGGGTTGTATAGAAGAGGGCCAGAAGACAAAGTACGGGGGAGATTCACAGTGGGTTGTATAGAAGAGGGCCAGAAGACAAAGTACGGGGGAGATTCACAGTGGGTTGTATAGAAGAGGGCCAGAAGACAAAGTACGGGGGAGATTCACAGTGGGTTGTATAGAAGAGGGCCAGAAGACAAAGTACGGGGGGGGGAGAGTCACAGTGGGTTGTATAGAAGAGGGTCAGAAGACAAAGTATGAGGGGAGAGTCACAGTGGGTTGTATAGAAGAGGGCCAGAGGACATAGTACGGGGGAGACTCACAGTGGGTTGTATAGAAGAGGGCCAGAAGACAAAGTACGGGGGAGACTCACAGTGGGTTGTATAGAAGAGGGCCAGAAGACAAAGTACGGGGGAGAGTCACAGTGGGTTGTATAGAAGAGGGTCAGAAGACAAAGTATGAGGGGAGAGTCACAGTGGGTTGTATAGAAGAGGGCCAGAAGACAAAGTACGGGGGAGATTCACAGTGGGTTGTATAGAAGAGGGCCAGAAGACAAAGTACGGGGGGAAAGACTCCTAGTGGGTTGTATAGAAGAGGGCCAGAGGACAAAGTACGGGGGAGACTCACAGTGGTTTGTATAGAAGAGGGCCTGAAGACAAAGTACGGGGGAGACTCACAGTGGGTTGTATAGAAGAGGGCCAGAAGACAAAGTACGGGGGAGAGTCACAGTGGGTTGTATAGAAGCGGGTCAGAAGACAAAGTATGAGGGGAGAGTCACAGTGGGTTGTATAGAAGAGGGCCAGAAGACAAAGTAACGGGGGAGACTCACAGTGGGTTGTATAGAAGAGGGCCAGAAGACAAAGTACGGGGGGAGACTCACAGTGGGTTGTATAGAAGAGGGCCAGAAGACAAAGTACGGGGGAGATTCACAGTGGGTTGTATAGAAGAGGGTTAGAAGACAAAGTAACGGGGGAGACTCACAGTGGGTTGTATAGAAGAGGGCCAGAAGACAAAGTGCGGGGAGACAGTGGGTTGTATAGAAGAGGGTCAGAAGACAAAGTACGGGGGAAGACTCACAATGGGTTGTATAGAAGAGGGCCAGAAGATAAAGTACGGGGGAGACTCACAGTGGGTTGTATAGAAGAGGGCCAGAAGACAAAGTACGGGGGAGAGTCACAGTGGTTTGTATAGAAGCGGGTCAGAAGACAAAGTATGAGGGGAGAGTCACAGTGGGTTATATAGAAGAGGGCCAGAAGACAAAGTAACGGGGGAGACTCACAGTGGGTTGTATAGAAGAGGGCCAGAAGACAAAGTACGGGGGAGAGTCACAGTGGGTTGTATAGAAGAGGGCCAGAAGACAAAGTACGGGGGAGACTCACAGTGGGTTGTATAGAAGAGGGCCAGAAGACAAAGTACGGGGGGAGCGCTGGCGAGAGAGCAATCTACTTTCACACACAGGCTGTGATATAAGCGACGTTTTGTGAAGGATTTGCTCTACATGCCACACACACACACACACACACACACACACACACACACACACACACACACAGATAGATAGATAGAGAGAGAGAACGAGAGAGGGGGAGGGAGAGTTAGGAGCATTGCTTGTCAATGCTTCTCCACATCTTAATATTTTAAACATCCCCTATTAATTAATATTTTAGTATCTTTTCATATCCTGACAAAAAGCTGCCTTTTTCTCTCGCCGTCTTCCTTTGTATCTCTTCTCCCAATTTTGTTCAAACGCTAAACCGTTTTCCGTTTGTTATTTCCTATTAATGAAGCCAAAATTAGGCCACCTCTTTATGATGTTTATAATAAATTTTTTCATGTTGGAGTCTCCTTGAAAACATTCAGTTTACTCATTTGGGACTGTTAAGCTTCCTTTTTTATAGAACCACATCTCAGGCGATTATCTCAGTGCAATTTAAAAACTTAAAAAACGAAAATGACTGACATTCTACAAGATCTCAAGATCGAAATCTGGCTCAAAAACGGTATCGCCTCGCTTTGTTGATTACACTTAAACGGGCATACAGTTTGTATTTTGGCTGCAGAATAGGAGATCAAGATAAGACCTGGACACCTGACATATGCTACAATTCATGTGCAGGAAATTCAAAATGTGGCTGACTGGCAGAGGGCAAGCTATGTCTTTTGCAGTCCCAATTATTTATAGATAGCTCGGTGATCATTTCAACAGCTGTTACTTGTGCGTGGTCCCTCCACCTGGGAAAGGCACATCGAAGAAGAAGAAATGGACTCTGGAGCATCCTAACATCCCCTCTGCAATACGTCCGATACCACATGACGATTACCTAGCAGTACCACGTGACCATGACCTAGCAGTACCACGTGACCATGACCTAGAAGTATAAAAAGTGTCAGAATTATTTTCAGCTGCTTCCACTGATTAAGAAGAGAACATTGGTGGCCTTCAGTCACTAAGGTCAGGAGACCCAGATTTTGAACAAACTGCATCCACTAAAACACAAATCTAAAGTAAACAATAATTTTGTAACAGATTTTAATATATTGAAGAACAAAATGGAGCTTTTGGGTTCCAGATTGCAACAGTGGAATCTTCTGACAACAGATATTACAATTTATGTGCACAGGAACCGGCAAAATCCGCCTAATATATATATATATTTATAAAAGAAGGGGACGTTTTTGCATGCTACATTCGGTAGGCTAACGGCAGCTCTAACAATCATTCACACACCGGACGAGTGGTTTACTGCACATTTCTGTATTGTGTTGCCAGCAGTCTTCATTTCCGACCCTCTCAGCTAACTGTTGCAGGACCTGATACCTATTCCTGAGGGAAATCGTATTTTAGTAGTAACTTTCTCAGGCACACGTTAAGTAACAATTTAGATAAGGTTTTCTATAGTTACAGATATCTGAGACAGAAAAGTTAATTAACAAGTCTGTGTAACCATAAGAAATATCTCATATGGAGGTATTAATGAGTTAACTAACAATTAGGAAGAGATTATTTTAAGGTGACAAATCTCTTAGATCAAAGGAGGTTTGTAACAAATGAGATATGACGTTTTACAGCAACAGATTGTTTGTAAACGAATTATGTAACAAGTGCAATAGACTGCAACACATGTCTAAGGCAGAAAAATCTCAGGAACAGATTAGACGATGACGTTCATTATCATTTAGTGCCATCTCCGTACTGAAGGTATACTCTCCCCGTGTCCGCATGATGACAGTGGAATAAAGTGCATTAAAACAACATTTTTTGACAAACACAAAATAGTTAGCAAAAAGACTGATTACACATCCACATCCACTGACTGAAACAATGAAAGTAAATATATTCGGTTGCCAGGAACCAAGCTCAAAGTTGTCAGACATGTCATTGATGAGGATACTACTTGACCGTGTGCTGGTATGTATCCGCTTGGCCTTGGCTTGTTACACGCTCTGGGTCTCTACTGCCGTTGCTGTGGTCTTATGCCTGTGGTCCCAGTTCCGGTAAGAATTGTTATTGTTTGCACTCTTTCAGAGTTTAGTGTCAACATATTTGAAAAACAGTAGTCAGGCTGACGAGACTCCCATAGAGTTTGTTATCAAGTGGCACGGGTGTACGTCTTTTGATGTGTGCGAGTATTGGAGAAGTGGCCAAGCGGCTCGCAAGAGCTCTACCGGTAGCTATTGATAGCGTCTTCAATATCGGACACTTTCTGAATTTGTTTGGGTCAACCATTCCCTTTTCAATAAACGCATCACTCAGCCCCTTTCTTCCTTACTGAAAATAAAATAATCATCATTAGGTGTCGTGCCAAAAAGCGCACGATCGGCAATATAACAGATCCGTTCAGGGCTCTTGTCCCGCCCTGTGTATATTGCCAAGCCATCGAGATATTTATTCGTCTTTCCCCTGCCCACTTTGATCAGCTTCATTTAGCCATTTCTAGCTAATGCTCGTGTCTTGTCCTTTGCTTCAAATGTATCTTCTGTAATGGAACAAACAGAAAAATTGAATGACATGTTTACCTTTATTCCATATCTTTTCTGACTTTCTATGTCCTAGAATGTTGTCCTACCAGTGGGGCCAACGAGGAGGTTCTCGGTTGTCCCAAATTCTCCGTGCCTCATTTGAAAATAATAATTAGTTAACATTAAGTGCATCGCAAATGGCGAGTCTAACCTTTATCTTTGTACTTGGTATGTATGTAGGCGTTGAAAGCAATGAGTGTGCAGATTATCTGGCGGACGTCTCTTTTCCCTCTCTTATCACATCAGTGGCGTTGTAAAGTAAAGTATACTGGCAGTAAATACAAGACGTTTTCTATTCTCCAGTCACCCGCAGCTCATCCTATGAATGGGGATGGGGAAAAGGCAGGGGGAGGGGGAGAGACACCCAGCTAACCTGATCAGAGCTTTGTCAAGTCACGACAGCATGTTCAGCTGAACAGTTTTCACAACAATTGGCCACTATTTTCTATGATTAGCAACACGGGCTGTGGACTATAACAATTATGTTCACTAATTCATTAAAATGTTTTTCACTGGCAATAAAAAAATTGCTTTAACAATAATTAAAATGTAAACATAATTTAAGTCCTTGATTTGCGATGCAGTAAATCATTGTTTGCACATCGCTCTTAGAGAGCAGATTGGACATAACAAAATATGAGTGGAGTTATGTGCTAGATGCGCCACTGGAGTAACAAGGGTCCCTTATACTTAACTAGGTCATTATTGGGGTTTGTCTCCGCCATTCATAGGAAATAGTCCAACCGCTGACGTCGCCAGGATGTGCATGAGGTTTCTGATGACGTCGTTTGGTTAGCGCCTGCATGAGGTTTCTGATGACGTCGTTTGGTTAGCTCCTGCATGAGGTTTCTGATGACGTCGTTTGGTTAGCGTCTGCATGAGGTTTCTGATGACGTCGTTTGGTTAGCTCCTGCATGAGGTTTCTGATGACGTCGTTTGGTTAGCGCCTGCATGAGGTTTCTGATGACGTCGTTTGGTTAGCTCCTGCATGAGGTTTCTGATGACGTCGTTTGGTTAGCTCCTGCATGAGGTTTCTGATGACGTCGTTTGGTTAGCGCCTGCATGAGGTTTCTGATGACGTCGTTTGGTTAGCGCCTGCATGAGGTTTCTGATGACGTCGTTTGGTTAGCGCCTGCATGAGGTTTCTGATGACGTCGTTTGGTTAGCTCCTGCATGAGGTTTTCTGATGACGTCGTGCCTGCATGAGGTTTTGATGACGTCGTTTGGTTAGCTCCTGCATGAGGTTTCTGATGACGTCGTTTGGTTAGCGCCTGCATGAGGTTTCTGCATGAGGTCGTCGTTTGGTTAGCTCCTGCATGAGGTTTCTGATGACGTCGTTTGGTTTGCGCCTGACTGCTGATGAGGTTTCTGATGACGATGACGTTTGGTTAGCGCCTGCATGAGGTTTCTGATGACGTCGTTTTGGTTAGCGCCTGCTAAATGACATAGAGGGATATCATCAAGAGAGGTGTTCCAGTCAACCAGGGATCGTGATCTGTCGAGACGCATTAACGCCTACGCTAGTTGGCAGGGCACATGGTGATGATGATGATTATGACTGATTGTGATACCCTTGACAAGTGACAAACTGCTCTCTCTCTCTCCCTCTCTCAATATATATATATACACACATATTGAGAGAGAGGGGGGGGGAGGGACCCCGCTAAACTGGATAAACCCTATGTAATCAAGTCGATTCTCTCAATGTTAATCGCTGGCAATGACGTTTATAATGTAAATTTTAGTTACTCTTTCCTGTTTTCTTCTTTTGTCCTTATCTTCTTTGCTCTGCAAGGCGGCGCCGTTGATAGGTAGCCTAGCCAGGGCGTGCTCGTTTGCATGGTATGTCATGCCATTGTGCGATCTTAAACTGTCAGAACTTCTTCAGTCCAGCTTTTCTAAGCTTCTGTTGCCTTGAATTGTTTTAGTGTTGATGATATACACCCTGGCTGCCTGCGTGGTACCAACTCCGTTCTCATCAGCTGCCCAGCTACTTCAGTTATTGCTTTAAACAGTAATTCAATTATGCATATTAATTCAAAAGTCATTGAAGACTTTTCATTACCACACTGTCTCTTCTGGCTTTGTTGGCACCCTTTTTAATGCATTTAATATCAAGGCCGCAGTAAGTGTTCATTAGGTAACGTCCAAGCCTGGCAATGAGACTGGCACGACCTGCCCGGCCAGATAGACATGGAAGATATACAATACTAGCACCAAACACTACACAATGAGAAAGCAACGCGGTTGACTAAGACGAGGCTAGCTCCATTGGTCCAGGTTTGAACGTGGCTAATTGCATTCGAACGAACGAACTACAAAGCTGAAATAAAATTTGAATTTACAATTTGACTTGTATTCTTTGTTGGAATAGCCAGCTGTTGCAAGATTGTGGTTGATACATAACGTTGCTAGCCTGTTCATTTGTTATTTCTATATTTCTGCCTTGTCTTACATATTGTGCCCATTAACCACAACAGAAACCAGTTAAAACCATATTCGCTGAGATAACATAGTACTGTTTACGTCGCCACGTTCCTTGTAACAGAAAAAATCTTGCTATCAATGGCACACATATCTGTACTGGCCGCTTGTAGAGCTGTCTATACTGGCAAGGGCGGGGGGGGGGGGGGAGGGGGGAGGATGTGAATCATGAGCCTGTGGATTCAGGACCTCACGTCTGGTGCTGCTGCCACGGAGTGTGCAGATAAGGATAATTATTTTTGCACTGACAGAAAAACTCGACAATCTCACTGTGGGTTGAATTCAGATCTCAAGTATGAGAGCCGGACGTTGCAACCCCTGGACCTGCCGCTCCCTCTAATCTTACAACATACTCACGATCAACTATAATTCAATTGGCGGTAATAACTTAGGGCTACAGACACACGCACTACATATGATGGTTACAAATGGACATTTCTATTTACAAACAATTATTGGGACAATGGATTCACATCACTCCTAGTTCAAGATGACTATGGGTTTTCGCTAAGCAAGAAATATTCTCAATGCAGCGATAGTGGTTTGTGTGTCGTCCTCTCCGATAAGGATGAAATACCCGTGGACATGTTATGCACGTTAAAAATACAACACTTAAAATTTACAAGAATATGCAAAACAGAAACAATGAAAATTAAAAATAACACAATGCAATGCCGCTAAAGTATATTTTTCTTAATGTTTGGATAGAATGTGATCTGGATGTTGCTAGAGAGCTACTGTATTACACTAGATTTCTCAGTATGATCTTATTGAAGCTATTGGTATGATATGTAGGTGAATTTTAGTCTAAACTAAATCAATATAAGGTTGCTAAATATACTGTTTCCACTTTTTTGTTGTACAAACAGGCTATCGGTTGAAGGGTGTATTGCTCTAGTCACGTGTGTACTCTTGCTGTCACTGGTATGGAGCTCTGCGGTACAGAAACTGATCGTCTATAACAAAACTGGTGGGCGATGTAGAGCAGTCGATTGTCTGTATATTCCTGTCAAAGTTATCGCTGTTATCTTGTCATTATTTCTGTCGCTGTATTTCAAGCTTGACGATTTCAGAACGTACATGACAGACTGTACCAGCCTCGCATTCCAGGAATTTTGTGATATCCGTGTGTGGTTGTCAGTTCTAGTTTGTTCTGGTGGGGCGTTCTTCAGTTTGTTGAGCTCTGCTGCAGCTTCTAAGATGTGTCTAGTGAAACCATGTGTACAGGTTCCAATGTTCCTCTGTCCACTTTTGACAGTACTGGTTTCTGCTATTGTGTGGAACGACTTTGAAACTCAGGCCTTCTGGGAGATAGCAGGGGAGGACCCATACTCTTGGATTGCTATAGGATTATCTATACTGGCCTGGTTTATTGCGTTCGTCATGCCTAGATTTAGTGGTTTTAACAATCCTTTAGTACACGGCAGACATTTTACCGACAACTTCTATTCATTTTCATGGAATTGCTTCTTTTTAGAACCAAGATTAATACTTAGCTACGATCCGAGCATTGCCATCCACAACCAGTGTAGCTCATCAAAACAACCGCTACCGTTGAGAACAAAACGTGTCTACATTTGTACTACAATGTATAAAGAAAGTGCCAGTGAAATAAAACGATATCTTGGAAGTATAAAAAATGTTTTCAAAAATAACAATAATGAAAAATGTATCGTGGAGGCACATGTGTTTTTCGACAGCTCAATTGATAAAGACAGGATCAACAGAAGAGGTCTGAATTTAATTTCTTTGCTGTGTGAAACATTCCAACAAGATACTGATGACTTGGATAAACTGGCCACTCCCTACGGTTGCCAGATCCGTGCCAAAAACTTCCCCTTGTTTGTTCATTTTAAAGACGCCAGCAAAGTGAAAGCAAAAAAGAGATGGAGTCAAGTGATGTATATGCATTATATTCTTCAATTTCGAACCTTCAACTTACAACAATATAATTGTGATGGTCGCGAATGTATCCAGGCACAATCAACTAAACAGTGCAAGAAACAATGTTCGAGAGACATATTTTTCGTGGACAATTACACAGATTTACAGAACTCTGGAACTATAAACGCCATGTGCACAGAAAATTCGTATATGTCTTCGATGTACCCTTGGCTATCACAACTAATACCCAGAAACATCGACTGTTTACGCCCGGAAAGTCTCTCTGAGATCACAGGGCATAATGAGAATATTCCAGGCACCACACATTTGTACAGCAGAAGTGTTGCTACACAACGGAATGACACAACTGCTAGAGTTAGCAACAAACAAGTCCACCTCTTCGATTCTGCCAATTCTCTTATTGTCAATGAAGTACATCTACAACAGAAGAACATTACAAAACGATTAAGACCAAGGCATCTCTGCTGTAGGACTTCCTCATTTTCTCCTGACGAGTCTTGCGCAACTTGCAGTAATTCATCCGATGTCAGTAGGTAAGCAAAAAAAACCAGACAACTTTATGCTTTCTTGAATTTAAGTTTAAAACCAGGCATTCGTACTAATATGCCTACATAAAAAACCTGCCTACCTAACAGCTTTTCGACGTGCTTGCTTAAATACTCATCTATCAGTATGCTTACTAATCTTATTCTTCATCTCCTTCTTCGTACTCACCAGCTGTAAATTCCGACTAAGGTTGTGTTTGTTCGTCCACATCGTACGTACATAAATACATACATAA